>CM021106.1:645222154-645339458 GCA_007115665.2 Sequoiadendron giganteum | reverse complement strand
GGGGCATTAGTTTGTTTTCACCTTCCTCCTTTGCACTTTGTGCAGATCTGAAGGGGGTAGTTGGAAACGATTAGTGTCTTCTTCTTAGCGGGACCTGCTTGTGGATTTCATCACCCCAAGGGATGATCCCAACCATGCATACCGGTGGGGTATATAAAGGGGGGAGATCCAAAGCTATACCCCAATCTAGTTGCATCGTAATTGGTGAAGCGTTGAAGCTAGGGTGATACCTAGATAGACATGAAGAGTTGGTCCGAGCCTTTCAGTATCTCGCTGGGGCTCCTGACTCACGCTTGTGATGGACTGGTGTTCACGGTTGTGCCTCACATACTGAGCGTATATTAAGGACTCCCTAGAAACCTTGTTCATCCTAGAGTAAGACCTTTGCTGACTATACTCCTTAATACTAATCATAGGATTGTGCTTTTTCAAAGTGTCTTTCTGTGAAAAACTAGTAAATTTTGATAAGTCAAAACTTTCATTGAGTCATTCCAAGTCCTTGCCATAATCCCTCATTCCAAACCAAGTCACTGCTCCTGTAGAGGGGTGAACTTGCCCCGCTGTTTCAGCATTTTCCACTATAGAGGGGTGAACTTGCCCCCCTATTTCAACATTTTCCACTCTTGAGGGGCGAATTTTCCCCCCTGTTTTAGCACTTTTTACTGTAGAAGTGCGGATATGCCCCTACGATCCAACGTTTCTAATAGTTTTTACTATAGAAGTGCAGATACGCCCTATTGAACGGACAATTTCATCCATTTGACCATTCTAAACCTCTGTTTGAACCCCCAAAGTCTCCATTTGACCATTTGATCATCCTAAACACTCATTTAACCAATCCAAACATCCATTTGATCATTCCAAACTTCCATTTGACCTTTCTAAAGTGTCCATTTACCACATTCACATTGATCATTCCACCATTTGGGATACCCATTTTATCGTGAGACCTAAACATCTTCAACAACACATCTTCCATTTGCATTCATCATCATCTCTCAACACAAAATCCCTTAAACCTTGTTTTAGGAGTTATTTCTCGAATTGACCAAGGCGTTAAGTTGATCATTATCCTGCATAATCAATCCTTGTCTTCAACCTAATCAATTCACTTCTATTTTGAGGTGGATTTGTGTTGTAAGTCAATATCATTGGCCCAAATCAATCCCCTTCCATCTCAAGGCGGATTTGGTGCCGTGATCATTGATTTAGCTAGCTCAAATTGATCAACCAACATCATAAGTCACTTAGGGTGATTTCCAAATCAGGTTTTAGGATCCCCTCCATCAAATCCAATCATCATACAAATCATCAAATTGATACATCAAATCCAATCTTATCCAATTGATCCAATCAAATCCAATCCTCATCCAAATCATCCAATTGATACATCATCAATTGATCCAATCAAATCAGTCCTCATCCAATCATCAAATTGATACATCATCAATTGATCCAAACAATCCAATCATCAAATTGATACATCATCATTTGATCCAATCAAATCAATCCTCATCCAAATCATCCAATTGATACATCATCAATTGATCCAAACAATCCAATCATCAAATTGATACATCATCATTTGATCCAAACAATCCAATCATCAAATTGATACATCATCAATCCAATCCAATCTATCCAAATCCAATCAAAATCTGATCATCCAATCAATCCAATCCCAATCCAAATCATCAAATTGATACATTATCAAATGATACACCATCCAATCTAAATCAATCAGTCCAAATCATCACCTAGATCATCCTTTAGAGATTGCATCTTGAAATCACCTAGTTGTTTTGCACGTTCATGCCCATTCAAACCCGTTCACAAACAAAAAAGAAAATGGCAGACCAACAAACTCAAGGTTCCCAACCAAATGTCCCTCAAGATCCTAATAACATTCCACATGATCCCCATAATTGTTTCTCATCTCAATCAAACATCGATATCCAGAATATCACACCACCTAGTGACGAAAACATGGTCAATCAACCTGAAGTCACCGTTGATGAATATCTCAGTAATCCTGCCAATGTCCAAATGACTGATCGTCTCCTAAATGAACGTGGAGATAAGATCCTTGCCATCTTACTCATGAAGGGAGTCAAACCACCAGCCAGTTTCAATACATCACAATATTCCCTTCCCCCATTTGTTGACCCACAAACCTCACAAAATGTTCTAGAAAATACCTACGTTCCTAAAGGTGCCCCCACTGAAAATTGGTACCACCCGAACTTGGAAATGCTATCATCCATCAAGTCCAAGAATATTGTCATCTTCCAACCACAACATCTACTATTCCACCACCTAATCCTAATGATCCTCATACCTATGGCATGCTGCCATACATCCCATCTGCTCCACCACTTCCTCCCCCATATTCCAATATTGGGGGCACACCTCCACTTACCAATGTGCTACCTCCTGCATTTCAACAACCTCCAAATAATCCACACCAATCCACCACACTACCGGCACCGCCACAACATGTTGCTACTATCATAGCTTCATCTCAACACTTGCATCCAAAACATCCGCAACACACTTCCGTTCTCACACAACCGTCAAATCAAGTGGTGCAACATACATCTCAAAAACAACAAGACATCTCAGCTCACCCATCTCAACAACAACAACACATCCCATCTCACACATCTCAACAACAACAACACATCCCATCTCACCCATCTCAACAACAACAACATATCTTATCTCAACCACCTCATCAACAACAACAACGACCTCCACACAACTTGTGCATATCCCTACACAAACACATCATAATCTGCTTACTAAGTATCTCTATCATCCCACAAGCACATACACTATTCCATCCCACACGAATCCTCATCAGAATGCGCAAAACCAAATGCATACCCAGCCGCCACCTTACACTAATCTTTCACAACCTCAATATCATCCCCATCAACAAACACCTAATCCATACCCATATGCCACACAACAACCCACCATTGCACAAAAATACCAATCCTATCCGCCCTACTTTCAACAACAACAAACTCACCAACAGGGGGCACCTTACACTTCATATTACCAACAACCATCATCACATCAACAAAGGGGCCCTACCTCCATGCATTACCAAAATTCTATGCAACAACAAGACCCCTCTCTTGTTTCCTACTATCAACAACATGTGGCTCCCACTCAACACAATCAATCATCCAACTATCAATCCACCTACAATCAACCAATGCATTCATATCCAACTCAACCCGTTTATGATCCAACAATGGTAGGGCCATCCTCATCATATCCACAATATTATCCATACAATCAATCCACTTTGACTCCCACGACTCCTGTCAACAAGGACTTAGAGGAAGTAAAAGTAGCATTAAGGGACTTACAAGCTGGAGCGGGTAAACAATCATTCAAGTTTGAGGACATATGTCCTTATCCTTTTGATCCCTCCATCTCCTTGATTCCTTTTCCCAAAAATTTTGAGATACCCAAATTCGATAAATACAAAGGAACCAAAGATCCTAAAGCTCACCTTCAAGAATTTTATGCTCATTTCCAAGAGGTCATGCATAACGATAACTATCTTATCCGACTTTTCCCTAAAATTCTACAAGGGGTTGCCCTCAACTGGTTTATGGGTCTTGAAAAGGGATCTATCAAAACCTTCGCACAATTATCCGAACAGTTTGTCTCTCACTTCTCTTTTAATCTAGAGAAAGACATTGACACACTTGATCTCCTCAAAGAAAAACAACGTGATGGAGAGACCTTTGCAAGCTACTTGCAAAGATGGCATGCATTGGTTAGCAGGATGAAATCCCCACCAACCGAAAAAGACATGGTCACGCTATTTATCGAAAACTCCCACCTGGATATGGCTCACAATTTCAGACTCCATTATATCACCACCTTTGCAGGACTTGTGGAGAAGAGCCTAATATTAGAATGAGCCCTTGTTGCAAAAGGGCAAGTCAAACATTTCAATTCTGATAGAGAGAAATCCTTTGGGGATAAACCTCGTTATTGGAATAGAAATAAGAACTCTGTCAATGATGGTTTTACTGACACCAAACATGTTCAAGTGGCCACCACCATGCAAAGGTACCCTCAACAACAATCATTAGTCCAAAACACCATAACTGTCCCTCAAGGGGCACCATGACAACAATCCAATCAAAACAACCAAGGGGGAAACAAAAGATAGTTCACTCAGTTAGGAGAACCCCTTAGTGTGGTGATTAATAAGCTTCTTCAAGCTAATTATCCCATCACCTATCGTATCACCAAACCTCTCAATACGTCTAAACCCAAGCCTGCTTGGTTTAAAGAATGAATATTGTGAATTTCACAAGATTAAGGGGCATACCTTAGATAAATGTCAAGGCCTAAAAACCTACATTCAAGGCCTCATCGATCGAGGTGAAATCCATCTAGATGCTAACATAGCATCTTCATCCAATGCTCAATTACAAATATATCAAAACACCTTTCCTAACCATAATCAGGGTCCTAGTACATCCAACTCAAATCTTGGACCTAGCAATAATAACAAGCAAAATAACAGTACCAATAACATCAGCTACAAAAATGTGCCATACAATTATCAAGGTGTGGTTTCATATGTAGAACAAGTGGAGCCACATGTATCCATGATACATGTTAAAGGAAAGGATCCACAATGTGCTGTTACCACTCGATGAACCAGCATCACAGTCCCAATAGCACCTCCATCTACCCAATGACCGTCCGCCAATTCCCAATATAACATCCTAGACCATTTAGGTAAGACTACAACCCAAATATCCATTTTGGATCTGCTTAAGTCATCTCTCGCACATCAAGATATCTTAACTAAGGCTTTGCAAAGCACACAAGTGCCTGATAATATTGACCCTACCCAATTTCAAGCATTGGTAGGAAATCTCTCATCCACCTATCAGTTAGCCTTTAGCCAAAAGGACATGCCACATCTTGATTCAAGCCACAACCGCCCCCTCCATCTCGAGGTCGGTTTCAATTGTCAAAAAGTAAAAAGGGTACTGGTAGATAATGGTTCGGCCCTAAATCTTTGTACGTTAAAATTCATAGAATAGGTTGGATGCACCCAGGCTGATCTCAGAAAATAAGTTATCACCATCAAGGCATATGATAACGCGGAACGAGATTTTGAAGGAGTTATTTTCCTCCCTGTTCAAGTGGGTCCCATTGTACAATACACTGTGTCATGTTCTAGACCTTGAATTTCCATACAACATCCTTCTTGGTCGTCTATGGATTCATTCTATGCAAGTCGTCCCATCCACCTATCATCAATGCTTAAAGTTCCCATTTCAAGGAATGGAAGTCACCATACAAGCCGACCCTCAGCCTTTTGAAGCTTCTTTTCCACATTCGTATTATTGCCCAAGATTTGAAATGGGGGCATCCCCAACATCCGATCCTGTCCCATCCACCAATACACTAAACACTTCATCCCCACCATCATCCACACCTGCTTCCACCGTCACCAAGGTCCAGATCATAGATAAGGGATGTGGTGAATACGAAATGCATACCACACTCAATGTGGCAACCATGCCACCTTCGCCCTGCACATATGGACAACCAATTCTGTCGCTACCAAAAGGGGAAGAAAAGACACTTACCCTCACTTCCAAGAACATGGGGTCAACAACATTCAATGATTTGGGATCCCTCCAGGATCAAATGGATGACAATATCAGTCAATGGGTTTATCGGGAGGAACCTGAGCCACCACGTCCTCTTATAGAATACTTTCAAGAAGTCTATCCACATGCCTCTAAGTTCATTGAAAAGTGTCATTACCAAGGCAGAGGCCTTGGTGCAGAAGAACAAGGAAAACATCTGCCTATTGAAGCAACTACCATCTGACCAAGAAATTTGGGCTTGGGTTATGATACTAAACAGAAGGGTCCTACAACATCCGCTAGCACATCTAACAATGTTAGTGTTGACAAAAATTCCCTCAAAGACATACCAGAGGAAGAGTCCATCATACACGCGTACGATGATTTGAATCACCTTGACCTCCCCGCCATGTTTGAAGGCTTATCTATTTGTACCATAACTTTATCCCTTAAACATCCTGAGCTTATCGATCATGACCTATAAGGTAGCACACCTGTTAGCACATTTCCCTCAGAGGATACATACGTACATCTAATCGGATTGGGGGAAGATGAACGCCCTAATCGCAAAAACAAAGGAAAAATGGGTCATCAAGTGAAAACCTCACCGAGACGCTTTTTGACTATGAAAAAGTAAAAACAAAGGATGTATCTGACAGTAAAAACCCTGATACGGCACTGGAAGATGGGGAAATTCATCTTCCCCTTGTAGGAACAAAACTATCTGAGCAATCTTCGATTCTCATTGAAGAAACGTAAGAGTTGAATTTGGGGACAAAAGAAATTCCAAGGATCACCTATGTGGCCAAATCTCTATCTGAAGAAGAATATCACACTATTGTCCACATTCTCCAAGAAGGGGTTATCAACTTCGCATGGGCTTATTCTGACATGCCTGGCCTAGATCCTAATCTTGTTGTACATCATTTGGATGTCCGTTTAGATGCCAAACCTTTCAAGCAGAAGCTTCGAAAGATGCACCCGTAGGTGGCACTATTAGTTAAGCAAGAACTAGAAAAGTTACTAGATGTTGGTTTTATCAGACCCATTGATTACTTTGATTGGATCTCCAATATAGTACCTGTTGCTAAACCCAATGGAGACATCAAAATTTGTACGGATTTTTGAGATCTTAACAAAGCTTGCCCAAAAGATGACTTCCCCTTGCCTAACATCGACATGCTGGTCGACATCACTGTAGGACACGAGATGCTATCCTTCATGGATGGTTTCTCTGGCTACAATCAGATCCGGATTGCCCCTGAAGATCAACACAAAACCGCTTTTACAACACCTTCGGGTACTTTCTGTTACAATGTCATTCCCTTTGGTCTCAAAAATATGGGGGCAATATATCAACGGGCCATGACGGTTATATTCCATGACCTCATCCACATCATCATGGAAGATTATGTTGATGACCTACTGGAAAAATATGGAACCAGAGAAGAGCATCCTGCCATTCTGAAATGGATCTTCGAGCACTTAGAACAGTACAAGCTTTGATTGAATCCAAAAAAGTGTGTGTTCGGTGTCACATCAGGGAAACTCTTGGGCTTCATAGCGTCTCGAAGAGGCATCGAGGTTGACCTAACTAAGGTAAAAGCTATCATGGATATGCCTCCATCGAGAAACCTGAAACAATTAAGGAGCCTCCAAGGGAAACTACAATCCATCCATCGGTTTATAGCCCAACTTACAGATAAATGTCAGTCATTCACCCACCTTCTCAAGAAAGACACCAGCTTCAAGTGGAATCAAAAGTGTCAGTTGGGTTTTGACATGATCAAAGGATACTTGGCCCACCCACCGATCTTGATGCCACCTATCCTTGGAAAACCCCTCTTGTTGTACATATCTGCCACATTAGTTGCATTGGGGGCATTATTGGCACAACATGATGACTCCTCAAAGGAACGAGCAATCTATTACATTAGTCAAACACTGGTCGGTTACGAACTCAATTATTCACCAATGGAAAAGGCATGTCTCGCTGTGGTCTTCAGCACACAAAAGCTATGCCACTATATGCTTAGCCATCCTATTAAATTGATATCCAAAGTCGACCCCCTCAAGTACCTGCTATCCAATACAGCCCTTAAAGGACAAGTAATAGCGGATTAGTTGGCAGATGCCCCGTTAGTGGATGCCTATCCCATAGAAATTGAATTTCTAGATGAAGGGGTATTTGTCATCTCAGAAGCCACCACTTGGACACTGTACTTTGATGGATCACACACTCATAATGGATCGGGGGCAGGAGTCTTGCTTATTACCCCCCAAGGCGGTTATAGACTAAAATCATTTAGACTAGCTTTTCCTTGCACCAACAACATCTTTGAATATGAAGCCCTTCTCATAGGCCTCAGAATTGCAGTCCAATGGCACATCACTCATCTGCAAGTTTTTGGTGACTCCCAGTTGGTCATAAAACAGTTCAACGATGAGTTTCTAACAAAAGATGAAAATTTGTTTCCATACAAATGAATGGTGGATGAATTCAAAAAATACTTCACCTCCATCCAATTTGAGTAGATCCCGAGACTCCAGAATAAGGCAGCGGATGCTATGGCTACCATTGGTTCTCTCCTCAAGATGCCAAGAGATTGCACAAATTATCAGTTCCTGGTCAAGCAACTCCTAATCCCAGCGTACGATATCCCTAAGAGTGACATGGTGTGTGCTATTGTAGGTCCTGAATCCCCTTGGTACCATGACATTTACACCTACATTCATGACAACACCCTCCCGCCTGATCTCACGAGAAACCAACGTAAATCATTTATCCAACACACTGCCCGCTACACCATTATCCGTGATACACTTTATTGATGTGGATATGATGGAATTCTCCTCCGTTGTTTAGATGAAACTGAAGCCTGCACGACATTAATAGAAGTACATAGCGGTATTTGTGGGGCCCATTCTAATGGTATGGCCCTAGCTAAACGGATTCTCAGAGCAGGATATTACTAGCCTACAATGGAATAGGATGCTTCTGAATATGTCAAAAAGTGTCTTCCGTGTCGACAACATGCAAATCTGATTCACACTCTAGCACAAGAGCTACAACCTATCATGACACCTTGGCCGTTTTCACAATGGGGTTTCAACTTGATTGGAAAGATCTACACTCCATCCTCCGATGGACACACCTTTATCATCACAGCCACTGAGTATTTCACCAAGTGGGTGGAAGCCATACCACTCACTCACATCACTGGTGTTCAGATCTCTAAGTTCATCCTCTACCATATCATTTGTCGGTATGGTATCTCCTTTGCCATCATCACCGATAATAGAAAACCATTCAAAAATCAGTGCATGAAGCTTCTTTGTGACACATATCATATCCAACATCGTTGGTCCACCCCCTATTACCCCCAAGGTAATGGACAAGCAAAAGCAAGAAATAAAACATTGATCAAAATCATTAAGATGGTCAATAGCACTGGCCACGATTGGCACCTCCATATCCATCCCGCTCTTTGGGCCTGCCGTACATCCATTCGCACCCCTACTAGCACTACTCCATACTCTCTTGTCTATGGTGCTGAAGCCATCTTTCCAATCGAAGTTGAAATCCCTTCACTCCCAATCTCCCTCAAGAATCTCGTCATTAACGAAGACACCTGAGTGGCACGCTTGGCACAATTGGAATTGCTGGATGAAAAATGGGTCAAGGCTTATAACCATCTACAAGCCTATCAACATCGACTCAAAAGGAGCTACAATAAGAAATTTCTCCGTCACCAATTCAATGTTGGTGATTTGGTCCTAAAAGAGAATCAACGGAATTAGCAAGATTGAGAGAAAAAGGGTAAGTTTGAAACAAATTGGTTGGGCCCTTATATCATCACCACGAAGTATGGTTCTGGCGCCTATAGGCTCTCCATCCTTGAGGGTGAGCCCTTGGAGGAACCCATCAACATCATGCACCTGAAGAAGTTCTACACTTAGGTCAACTGGGGTATCCTTCCTGGTAAAAGTCAAAAATACAAAAAAATAAAAAAATAAATAAAAATCCAAAAATAGTAAAGAGAAATAATTCATCCTATGGTGAAAACCACCCCTCTGGGGCACCTTGGATATGTACGATTGGTGAAAACTTGGCAACAGGCGCCTCTCGTATAGGGCTTGATCATTATCTACCTCACGTCTTGGTTACTTTATGGCTTATCCACCGATTCCTCAATCCCCATATCCTCTCATCCGCTTGCATCACCCCGTCACTTGGTATATTTTGGTTGAGAATTGGATGACCATCATTCGTTATCCAAAATCCTGAGCTTATTATCCTAATCTAAGCTTGTGTCCTCTTTGTGTCCGTCTCCATCTGGGTCTCATTGTGTCTCTGTTTGAACTACATTGCCCCTGCGCTTGCACGTAGGCAAGGTTGATCATTTGATCCACCCTCGGGGCTTCTCTTTGTCTTCTTTTGTGGTCGGTCCATCTGATCATTGTCCTCCATCATTTCTCATCATTGCCTTCTTTCTGCTTTTATCATTATCCCCTCTTGAACTACGACGCCTCTACGCTTGCACGTAGGCAAGGCTAATCTTTGATCGGCCCCCGAGGCATTTTGTCCTTCATCATCAATCATCATAGTCCACTTTTTGTTCTTGTCCATCCTTGGTCTTTTCTCCTGTCCGAACTATGTTGCCCCTGTGCTTGCACTTAGGAAAGGTTGATATTTTGATCTACCCTCGGGGCTTGTGTTTGTCTTGGTCATCCATCAATTTCCATCAGTCCACTTTCCACTCTTTTCTCGTGGTCTTTTCCTGAACTACGAGGGCTCTTCACTTTCACGTAGGCAAGGTTGATCTTTGATCAACCCTCAAGCCCTTAGGTCTTTAGGTTGTGTCTTGTCCTCTTGTTGTTTTGTTGTCAGGAAATCTGCCCGATGGCAATTATCCTGTGTTGTCTAGATCACTTTAGCTTAGTATCCATCATCAGTCTTAACAGGATGTATCCTTCCTAACAAACCACATCAACCCCATCCATCCCTGGGACCTTATGGCAAAGGACGCTTGTAATTGATTACGATCTTTTGGTACTTTTAGATTTTGTTTATCATTTGAGCTCCCTATAATCACTAGTCAAGATCGCCATGATCCTTCATATTGTGGTGTGTTTTGCCAAATTAATATAGGGAAATCTCTTGACTATTTTACTATTGTTGTCTGCTAGGATGTTCCACGTAGTACCCACCAGGATTCCTTTCGGATCCTGCATTATGTGGGGGCATCCCTTTGTGCTTGTGGTTATTCTAATACCTAGGCCGACCAAAGTCATCGCGACTTTGGGGTATTGGGATAGCCTTCTTGTTTGTCGTGTTTGTTTTATGCATTAGACATTAATCCATCTTGGTTTACATGCCCTGACGCCTGATGTCTTATGCTATAGCAAAAATCAGTGCTCTAAAGGATGGAAAATTGCATTCATGTTGCATTTCATCTCATTGCATATTCCCCCTTCATCCTATCTTGCTCTTACATCTATGACACGTGATTTTGGTTGTGCAAACTCCCATTCCCTCTTACTAACTTTTCTTCTCAATATCCTTACGGTCTTTGACAGGTACTACGCTCCACACACCCTACACCTACCCATTGATACCTATGTCATACATTCATTTAAGTTCATACATTCATTTAAATCCATATTGCTTCAATTCATTAAGTTCATTTATCCAT
The DNA here is from genome assembly GCA_007115665.2 of Sequoiadendron giganteum. Lineage (NCBI taxonomy): Eukaryota > Viridiplantae > Streptophyta > Pinopsida > Cupressales > Cupressaceae > Sequoiadendron > Sequoiadendron giganteum. The sequence continues at coordinate 645,328,120 of CM021106.1, read as the reverse complement.
TTACATCCATTTATCCATATTGCATTAATTCATTTAAGTTCATACATTCATTTAAATCCATCCATCTATCCATATTGCATTAATTCATTTAAATTCAATCCATATTGCATTAATTCATTTAAGTTCATACATTCATTTAAATCCATATTCCACCAATTCATTAAGTTCATTTATCCATTTGCATCCATACATTAAATTCATGCATCCATATTACATTAATTGATGTAGGTTCATTCACTTCATTATGATAATTCATCCATACATTTCCATATCCGCATATGCATCAATTGAATTACCATTCATAAATCATTAACATTATCCATAATCACATCATCCACACATGCATAAATACATCATTAACATCATAACACAACATCCATATCAACACAAAAACATCATATACATATGCATAACATACATCATCTATCATAGGAACATCAATGTAACACCATATGCATAACATACATCATCCATCACAAAAATGTGCAGCATAATATCAATAGAGACCATCACATATCATCATCAAAATAATACAATGTCCATATCCAAAATATAGACACCACATAATCACCTCCATATCATGCTCAAAATAAGGTGCATCATCTAAAAACATGTGCTACACCACCATTTGGTACCTGTCAAAAGCACCTATATCCTATCACCTATCCTCTGCCTGTCTCGAGCTGCCCACACCTAACCTCTGAGGAGACTTAGGTACTAGTCCCCTGTGTGTCGAAGTCCCCTAAGACTCATGCCCTAGAGTCCCAAATTGAGAAGGAGTCAGCTGGAAATCACTGTACCCCCTGGTCCATTTCCCTAAAGACTGGGATGGTGTCAACATCTGTGGTATCTGCCTAACATATTGCGCTGTACACTGCACCAGATCTGGCATTGCCTTCTCATACACACCCCTCCAGTACACCACCTCGTGCATGTACTCATCTCTCTGCCTAGCCTGGAACCGAGTGGCATTCCGCTCATGCCTATACCTATCCTGTTCTCTGCTAATGGCATGTCGCTCCTGCTCCCATGTCTCCTATGCCACTATCAGTAGGTGTATCTACTCTGCGGCCCTCTCCCTCTTTGCTCGCATAGTCTCTAGCTCTATCCCATCACCCTACCCTTAGCATGCCTACCTTTGTGCTATGTCCCTCTTGAAATTCTTTGCCCGACCCATTGCTGTGTCTCTCTAGAACTGTAGGATCTGGACCTATCTCAGTTCGCTGTCCCTCTCCCCTTGCAGTGCCTGCATCTGTACCTATACACTGTCCCTCTCCCCCTATAGTGTCTACATCTGTACCTGTACACTATCCCTCTCCTCTTGTAGTGCCTACACCTGTCCCTGTGCACTCTCTCTCTCTCGCTGCACTGTCTCTAATCCGACCTCTACGGCCTCGAGTCTCGTCCTCATCTCCCCTATAGATGCCTTTGTCATGGATACCATCTCCTACAGTGCTGTCCTCTCCTCCAATAGTCTTGCCACCTTGACCTCTCAGTGTCTCCACCTCCCCTCCTCCTGCTGGCTCCGACTGACCCCGCATTTGAGCCACTGTCATCGCTGCCTCTAGCCTGTCTCGGTCCCATGTCACCCGAGCCAGCTGCCCCCATAACCTCTCCATCCCTACTCGTGCCTTATCCCTCTCTCTCTTGACCACCTGTATGTCTATCGTCAGCTGGCCCACAACTCGCTTAAACACTATCATCTCTATCTCCTTCACCCTCTGCACCTTTGCTTCCGCCCTCCTTAACTCCTCTAACACGCATATCTTCGCCTGAGCCCCTCTTAGTAACATCATCGGATCATCAATTGCTAGTGCTAGTACTATGGCTAAAGGCTCCACCACCTGTACATCCAAGTCCATCGCCTTCCCCTCTCTCTCCTCCTCGGTCTCCATCCGTTCCAGACTCTCCATTTCCAGACCTCCCATCCCCTCCCTCCCCTCCACCACTTGGCGCATCTCCACATCTGACTCGCTCTCCAATCTCACCACCTCTATCTCCTCCCCCCATCAGCTCCTCCTACCTCTCTCTCCTCTCCCTCATCACCTGCCCCTCCTACCTCCATCTCCTCTACCACAACTCTCCTTGCCCTCCTCGGTTGTCAACTCCTCCTGACTCTACCCCTCCTCGCTGACTGATCTCCAGTGACACCCTCCTCTGCACCACCACTCTCATGTCCCTCCTCCTCCTATCTCTCATCCTCATGTCCACCCTGCTCCGGCTCCTCCTCCTGTCCCCCCTCCTTCTCATCCTCTGCCCCCCCCTCTGCGGCTCCCACAATAGGCACCTCTTGTGTAACCCTCTCCCATCGATGTTTGAGAAACCACCGATCATACTGCTCTGTCACTCTAGCATCCTCTGGACCCTCCCACCTCCCTAGATAGGGCACCCCACCTGCCATCACCCACATCTCCCTCGTGCCTCTCGCTGACAACACCGCCCCCCAAGGTACCTCTCTAGTAAGCCGACGAAACATAATCAGCGCTCCTGAAATGTCCTGCATGAGTCCAAACTATCGCATCACTCTGTCTGGACGATGTACCTCCACTATGTGCCTTGGGCTCCCAATCAAGAAACATTTGCATCTAAAGAATCCTTGATGTTTTTCCTCCTCGATCCTCCATCCTCTAAACCGTTGATACATGTATGGCTACTATACAATGTGCTCCTCCCGTAACTCATCAAACACTCTCCGCCACTGATCCATCTCTCCCTGCGTCTCATACCTTAAGATGCAGCCCCTGACTGCCCCAAACTGTCAAGCCACTGGCTCTCTATCATCCAAGTCTCCTCTCCTGATCACTATGGGTCTCGTCACCGCGATGTGCTCCCACCCTCACACCTGTAATAGCGTCCTATGCATCATGCTCTGCATCCCCTGATAAAAAATCATGTGCATGTCCCGGTATAACTAGGCCAATACACATGACCCCTAGGAAAACTGCCCCTCCCGCCACTCGACAATATGTCGAATCACCTCCATATACCGCAAGCTGCAGAATCACCTGCTCTGATCCAGCAGTAAAATCCCATTGATCAAACAATACAAAATAGTGGTAATGCTGGCACCCCTGAGGCCAGGCATCTATCTACGTCTAACATCCCCCTCTGTATCGGCAAGTCATCCCACTCGAATAACACCAGAACAGTCTCATCTAGCTCTACTCCTCTTGACACCACCTCACTCACTAATTGACCTGCTATCGATAACCTCAGGATCCGCCACACATCCTCCAATGTCACTGTCATCTCTCTTGTCAGCAAATGAAATGTCGACGTGGCCGAGCTCCATCTCTTTATTAGGCCTGTCAACATCACTTGATGTGCCCTCATCTCAGGAAACTGCACTAAGTGTAGTAACCCCGTTCGCTCCAAAGCTGCGTTATCCACTCCGGTCATCGCCTCAATCATCGCTGCAAGTGCCTCCAACTTCCGCTCGTGAGTCCGTACTCTACCAAAATCTTGCAAAAAATCCATCCCCTTTATCAAAAAATTTCATCTCAAATCCTCTTTTCTCTCTCTCTCTCTCTCTCTCTCTCTCTCTCTCTCTCTCTCTCTCTTTCTCCCTTCTTCTCTCATTTTCTCTCTCTCTATTTTTTCCTTTTTCCGCTCCCCCTTTCCTCCTGGCCAGGGCGGACTTGCCCTCGGTCTGCTAGGGTGGGCATGCCCCCGATGTGGGGTAGCTCCCCCTTTCCTCCTGGCCAGGGCGGACTTGCCCTCGGTCTGCTAGGGTGGGCATGCCCCCGATGTGGGGTAGACCCCCCTCACAGCCGGGCGGATCTACCCCAGGCCGACGTGGCCCTGCCGGCCTGGGCGGTGCCACTACTACCAGCGGTGGTGCCTGTCCACGCCACCGGGGCACCGTCGCCGTTGGTTGGGGCAGCGTGAGACCGCCCCGTCATGGGGCGGACCCACCCCTGCAGCGGAGTGAACCCGCCCCCGGCCGGGGCGTACTCGCCTCGCCGCAGGGCATACCCACCCCGGGCCTTATACGCTCCCCGATGATCGAATTTCTTCTTCCCCCAAAATTTGATTTTTTTTCAAATTTTCAAATTTTTATTTCCTACCCATTTTCTAATTTTTTTCCGCCCACAAAACCCATGTTTTACATTTTTGATAAAACACCTACAAATGCATTAAAATTTCAAAATAATGCATAAGGGGTTTTGTCGCCTACTTGGTGGGGCCCACCTTGTTGCCTGTAAGACCGTCGAACCTTATCTATCTGGTGAACGATCTCGATGTCATTATCTCCCGACATCTTCACTCCTCATCTGCTTGCTCTCTCTCCTTTTCTCTCAACTGCTATAGTGCAAATGAGGTGAGTTAATTTTCAAAATTACCTTATATTTACTTTTAAAGGGTATTTTTACCTTTTATTTACCATTTTATCCTTCTGATTAATCCCTTCACTTCCCGAGGCCACCATTTGCACCCCGTTTGTCCGATTAACTTCATTCAAAAAGAAAATTTGCCTAATTTTTTCCCATCTTTCGAACCATACCATCTGTTTCTTCTTATCGAGATGTTGCCCAAGACCCTTCTTTTTCCCCCGTCACCCTCTCGAGGGGGCATACCCTTCACATTTACCAATTTTCCTTACCATAGTCAATCCTTTCCAAGATTGGGGCATCCTCATTCATTACTCTGCTAATTTGGACAGCTCAGGTCCTCCTCCCCATGCTGGGGCATCATCTTTCGGTTACTTCCTCTATAGAGTCATCTGCACTTTCTTTTTTTCGAAGCACGGTTATTCTAATAGTACTTCGAAGAGGGGGAAAATGTAGACATCTAAATTTGATCACTTTCATATAATCAAAATCATCTACTCTATCCATCTATGTCATTAATAGTGATTAAATAATTTATTTAATCATTATTTCATTTTTTGCCTAAGGTTCCTAAAGTATGCAATTAAATAAATTAAATACTTTACCCTATCCCTTTTCTTCTCTAAATTAAATAAATATGACAAATTATTTAATTTAGTCTTTTAACCCATTTGGATTAAAATCAATTTTTAATTCCCCTTTTTCTCTCTCCTTGTCACATTCTCCATAACCCTCTTTTAATCCAGATTAAATTAATTAATTTGTGATTAGGATGTGCACCACTTAACCTTGATTAAGTGTCACATCTTCCATAATCTCCCACTTGCCTCTAATCTCTCATTAATTATCCTAATCCTATGTTTGCACAACCTTAATCAGAATCATTAGCCACATTTAACTTACCTTTTTCTGGTCAACCTTCTCACTTACCATTTTTAGCCTGGACTCTCTTCCCCATGTGAATTTTTAATTCACATTTATTTGCCCAAGGTTCCTCTCTTTCCCATATGAATTTTTAATTCACTTTTGTCTTTCCAAAATCTTCCCCATACCCCGTGTAAGATTTTAGAAGGCTTGACTTGTCACTTTACATGTGCCAAAGACTTCTAGAACCTTGGACTTGTCACATCACCCACATGTGACAAATCTCTAGCTTTTTGGAGACCTTCTTTCACCCAATAAAATTTCGAATGAATGTAAATTTTTAATTTACATTTATTCTTCCAACCACTTCCCTTTTTCCCATGGAGATTTTTGAGGAATTCTAAAATTCCTCAAAAGTCTCTTTCATCCTCACTTGGGGACAAAAAATTTCTTTTTGAGGAAATCTTCTCATCCCCCAAGGTACCTCAAAGGTACTTGTCCTTCATCCACCTCATGTACTTCTCTTCCACCTCTTGTCCTTCTCCTCTACCTCATTTCCACATCACTCCACCCTAAGACATCTCACATTCCACATGTCAAGATGTGAGGGCTTGTGAGTCCTCAACTCACCATAGCCCTTCATCTTGATCTTGTTGGATCAATCTCAATCATTGAATTCTCTAGGGAATTCCAATTGTCCTATAAATACCCCCTAATTTCTCCCATTTTAGGGATCAAGTCTTTTGCAAACAAACTCTTGCAAATTTACCATTTGAGCTCTCATCTCATCATCATTACATCTTCATCCATTTTGCATATCATTTGCATACTCAACATAGCTTGTCTTCCAAGGAGCACACAACTCTTCAAGATCAAGGGCCAACCAAGGAAAGAGCAACATAGAAGGTATAACAAACATCATTCAATTTTTTTTATCTTACTTCCATGTTATCCATTTTATTAGGCTAATCATTGAGGTGCCCTTTTATCTTGTTATTTCATCTTGTTGCATTATTAGTTTTTATCTAGCATCTCATATTAGGACTTGACGTTTTAAAAGGATCATAATTTGAAACCCTACGACAAATGGGAATTTAGGAAAGGAAAGGGTAGTTACATAAATTCTCAAGGAAGTTAGTAAATATGCAAGTAGAAAGGAATCCTTGACTCAAGAAATGTGACAAGAATAAGAAATGAGAGAGAACAAAAATATTTGAAGACAAATTATTTAGAGGTATATAGTAGAAGAAACTATCCCATGCACACAAACATTGGTTGTAGCTTTGAATTGAATCCAAAACTTGCACACCCTATCTTGTTTATCTTGATACATTCACCTTTGTAGTGCATCATGTGTGCAATATTGTTAAACTTATATTTTGTTGAGTTGTATTGTGTGGCCCCTATTATTTGGTTCTATTTACAATATTTGGGATTTCATTAATAAGATGCAATTGGGTGAGGAAGGGAAGGGAAATGTATACAATATAAATATAGTATAAATATTATAAAATATATATGATTAGATGACACATTACACAGTTGGAGGGTTATCATGGGATGGATCTACAATGAAAGTTCTTAATAAAATATTTTCAACCATGTGAATGGTAATAAGGGATCAAAAGTACCAATAGGATTATACTATACTCTCATGATTATATTTAGATGGAGGGTTCTAAGGGTATGCCCCATGAACTTTTGATTTATTTTTATTTGAATAGGGATGGTATTGAGGGAGAAACCCTACCTTTATGGGCTATTGAAGGTTGTGATATATTGCTAATTATTTTTGATAAGTTTATGACTATGATGATACCACTTCATTTACTTATATTATAAGAATTTCTTAAAGTTTTCTCTATTCATGTAATACCTTTGTGTGTCTCTTGTATTCCCTTTTCTAGCTACAATAATAGAGTGTGGATGTTATTATCCGTGTGTATTTTTTAGTTCTTTTGTGGTAGTTGGAACACCTCTCATCTCAAGAGTAGTAAAAATTATTAGTTTGATGGTTCAATAAGTTGGGTGGATAATATTAAATATTATTTGAGTTTGAAACTTTCTTGTAGAAAAAATATTCATGTTGTGTTTTAAAAAATAGGAGTAGTTATGTATTATAAATTGATGTATTCCACTAGTAACTTGTATAGTGGTGTAGTTGATGTGTAACATTTTGTACTTAAAAGATTTATAACAAAATTATGAGCAATGAAATTCATTTTGGGCTGTATTTTTCTTGTCAAGGGATGGATGTAAACATTAATTTAATTATAAGTCTAATTAATCTCTTTTATACATTTTTGTATCTACAATTTTATAGATTACAATATAGATAAATTATGTGTTTTTATATCTTAAATCAAGAAAATTGTTCAAACCAAAATATTTTTTTTTATGTTATATGTAAAGAAATTATTTAGTAAAATAAAATTATACACTCATATGCACATTTTGATCAAAAATATGAGATTAGAGTGTTATTATGATACAAAAAATTATCAAAATAATTTTTAAAAAATATGATTATGTTTTGGTTTTTGTATTTAATACCCTTTAAAGTGAATTTTAATTTTAGACTAGGTTAGATCAATGTTTTCTTACCATAAGGTTAATACGATTATGGTAAACGTCTCAATGAAATTATCTTTAGAAAATAGTGTAATTAATTTAGCACAAAAAATTGAGTACACAACTTAATTGTATTTTCTATACTAAGACTTGAGGTGGATTTGATTCCTCACCATTGGTTCTAGGATAGCCATGTAAGGATTTTGATTCAAGCTAAATCTTATTCTCTAGATGCATAGCTTGGCCTGGGTTGAGCAAAAAATACCATTCACCATCGGCTTCTTAAATCCTTATGTTGGTCCTCTAGTAAACATAATTTATAAGAGATATCCTAGTGAAAACTTTAACTCTAGGTTATATAGTAAAGTAAAAGGGTCAAGTGAAACTTGAGGATTAAAATATTGATAGATTTTCCAATCAACAAGAACATGTCCTTCAATACTTTTATATTTGCAACAATCAAAAGGATGATCCTTTTAGTTATCTCATCAAATATTTGGAGAAAACCATTTTTTTGTAAGCATAACCAAATCATATGACATATAATTGAACCCAAAAATTGTCACTAATCCAAGATGTGTAAGTTTTATGGGAAATTATAATCAAATATCTAAATATAGAAAAATATAATCAATCCATAAATGTATGACTGAAGGTTATGTTGGTTTATTTTTGTGTAATCCAGCTAGTTCTTTAAATTATCTAAAGGAATAACCAATTCTTATACTCAATTGATTAAGGGGTTGGCTGATGAATAGGATAAAGGTTTGTATAGTTTTCTCCTCTGCACTTTAGGCTTTGCAAGACTTGGGAGGGTAATCTTATACAATATCCACTATTATTTCATATGATTGACATATGATATTTCTATAAATGGATATGTTCTCTTTATATGTCCAAGAATTATAGATAAAACACACTTGATAGACTATATTGTTGGAGTTCTTATGCATTTTGTGCCTAAGACCATGAGAACAAACTTATGAGATAAACTATAATTGAAAAGGAAATTTTATTTTGAAGATTGATGACCATGGAAGCATAATCAAAATATGCATTTAGACTAATGCCTTAGACCTAGGAAACACAATCAAAGAGAATGCAATTAAACCTTGCACAATAGTATTTAGCCTTGTTCTTTGAAAGTCTAGTATCGATGCCTTGCATTAACACCACATAGAACCTACAATCAATTTTCCTTAGCAATCCCTATACACATTCGGTACACTTAATGTTTCTGACATAGAAAGTTAATCTACTCCTTGAATAGAAGTCATAAAAGAAATACACAATTGCAAAAAAACTGTTAAAGATAAATAAAATGATCCTTGATCAATTTGTATTCATAAGTAGTGAAGATATTTATAATTTGGGAAACAATTGGCTATAAATTGTTACAATGTATTCATACATTTGATCTAGTACTATGATACAAAATTCTCAATCAAATTGACATTCTTCTCCAAGAAAACCTAAACTTGTCATATACAAAACTAAATTATAGATGGTTTTCTTACAAAATTTTCTATTATCCTTACAAAATAGCCTCGAATTCCCTTTTCTAGAAACAAGGGAGTAAATAGGCTTCAAGCCATGGGTAGATGTCACATTTTAATTTAACAATCTTGGACTAGAATCAAATGAAAATAATGTTAAAACCACATAATAATAGACAAAATAATCTTCCACTTGAAGATAAAATAGTTGGAGATAGTTTGAAAAGATAATTTTGTTGTCATGATGATATAAAATAGGGAATCTCATGCACTTGATTAGCTATAATTCTCTACCCATTTTAAAAATATATTTTGAAGGCCAAGGATGTGTCATAAATTCTCTAATGTGAAGAAAATTATTTGAATATATACCCTCAGACCATTTCTTAATCTCCTTAGAAAATCTCTCTAAACATATCTCCAACTTCATTAACTTATCAATAACTCAGCATTCATCTTATCAAGATTCAAAATACCATCCTCAATAATAGGGATAATAATTGGAGGTAGTATATTTATAAACTCATTCCTCATTATTTGTATTCTTTCACTTCACCCTCTTCATTCATTATGCTAGGCATGAGATTAAATTTGAGGTTCTCAAAATCTTCAAGGAACTCTTCTATGCCTAATTGGAAACTTTTATGTATAACCACATTGTCTTCAACATCTTATAGAGAATTAGAAATAATCTCTAACTCCTTTGGCACATATGCATCGAATTTTTTCACTGAAAACATCCTTTTAATCACATCCTTTTTGGGACCCCAAGTATCAAAGATACATTGTAACCTGTTCTTCAAAACAATATGAGTTATGTAGGTTGTTAAGACTTATTTATACCTATTCCATGTCTCTTCAAGAATATTTAAAATGCATGAAAATGTGTGATAAATAATATTAGAAAGATTTATATGTTGATCTCTTTTTTCTTTCAACTCTAGCTCTTCCTTATTATAAAGCTCTCTCTCTTTAATTGTTTGATTTCAACTTTTAATATAATTTTTTCTCTATCATTCTTTTCACTTGTTGTTGATGTAGGAGGAGGAAAAAATATAAACACAACATTCAGTTGTTGTTGTAACTTCAAATTTTCATGATTAACCTTCTCCAAATCATCTTCCAATTTCTTAACCCTAGCCTCAGTGAATATTATTGAATTAACTATCAAAGTGGTTGCTTGTAGAAATTGGTGTCAGTCATTCTCCTAACAATCAAGTTGCTAGTCAAATCATTTGTATCATAAATAACCTTTGGTTTTTTGGTCTCAAGGAATATGGACTATATAGCTAAGGTTTCATGCCTTGGGTTAAACCCTAAGCCAAAGTACAAGGAATCTTTTGATGTTAACACTGGGTCATTCCCATCCTACCTTCTAGTAGTATCAAATTCAATGGAAGATGATATGTCTCATCTTCGTAAAAAAAGGAAACCACCCTTCTTTACAATCTCTCTTCCCTTCTCTAGAGTCATGTCTATCATTTCCTTGTTAACCTTGTCCCATTTAGTAATGATCTCTTTTCTCTTATCCTCTTTTCCTCAATGAGAGTATGATCATCCAAGGTTTGATTCAACTCCTCACCTTTTCTCTTCAAGATAGAATCTCTAAATTATTTAGTAGTGATGAATTTATCATCTTCTATAAATTTGGAACATGCAAGTGTTCTCACATAATCTACCACCTCATCACCTATATCAAAATTGATTAACATTTTGTTTGAGGACACTCTTTCTGCAACAATTCTCCTAGGAGGGTGCAATACATGAAGAAAGTTTAAATCTTCAAGAAATTAACTAGGTCAATTGGATAATAAACCAAAGACCCAGTAGGAGGAGCTACTTGTTTTAGGGGCACAACATTCTCTGAAATTGGCTAATTTGTTGCATGAGATGAGGATGGACCAAGCTCATCCTTTTCTGGAATTTTCAATGGCACATTTACCAATAGGTTGGATATGTCAACTAGCATCATCCTTATTCTTAGGATAACACATTCAATGTTAGTGTAAGCTCCCTTGTAATAAGGATTTACTCCTTTCCTTCTTTCTTTTGCAATTTGAATCTTAATCCATTGCTCCCTAATTTTCATGGATTTTGAGGTAGAGGGGAATATTTTTACTAGATTCTCAACAGGACCAAAATCATGAATAAATGTAGAAAGCTTATACTATGTCCTGGTGTTGTGAATAAATTGCTCATGATAAAATTTCCTAGCTTTATCACAGTTCATTTTATATGGAAACAATTTGTTAACAATCAATTCCAACCCTTCTTTGAGTGTAACGATGAATTCTGAGAAAATGAGGGTGGAAGGAAGAATTGCATGTTTTTTATAGTTCCTGAAATGATTCTTATCAACCTTATTTAGTTTCCAAATGATTTCTAAAAGTATAATCCTGTTAAGGACTGACTTTGGAAAATTGTGTGGAGCTACTAGGGACCCATAAACCATTACAATAGTTGAATCATAATCAAAGAACCACTCTCCCCAATTATGGTCAAAACTTGAATCAGGATGGAACTACTTTGGCCTTAAAAATCTTCTTATTCCTTGTAATAGGCCCTTTGCATATCATAAATTTTTGAGGATAGATCTTACAAAATATTTCTTAAAATACAATAATTAGAAGATTCACAATTGTTGTCCCACATATATACCCATTCCTACATATGCATCATGTGTCCTTATTCATTGTGAGCCCTAACCTTCAATTTAGAGTCCTGAATTATTATCCCAACATACAACAATATATGACATGATAAGGAATACCATTTAAAGTAAACAATGTTGGCATCTTTATAAAGGAGATTCAAAGCCTTATGAAGCTCCATAGTAACTAACCCTGCATAATCATGTGTCTTGTTTACATCCGTACTCTATATTTCAATAGCAAAAACCATAAAATTTACTAGCATTTAAGTTTTTCAATCAGCTTCCAATACCTCACACAAAGAAAAATATGTCTTCGCAAAGTAGCTCTTAGAAATGTCATAATTGAACAGCTCTAGGTCACCTCCAGTAAACCTTTGAAATTCTTTGCTCTTTCCTCTTGGCCTAAAATTTGATATCCATTTCACTTTATAGTTGTCCCTTAATATGTGACATTCTCTTGCTAATGCTCCCAAATCAATTAGAAAAAGAGCATTGTTTAAGCCAAAAACTTCACAAATGAATTCCTTATCTAAAGTTACCAAGGTTCCACCATTTTATTTCTTTATTTATTGAAGAGGTTGAGTATATTGTAGAAACATCTTGTTGCACACAAGTATTGTGGATGAGACAAACATTGAAGGATATCAGAGTGGTGTATGATGAGCCTATTTCTATTTTTTGTGATAATACAAGTACAATCAACATTTTAAAGAATCCTATGATTCATTTAAGAACAAAGCATATATCAATTAGGTATAAATTTTTGAGAAAGAAGGGTGTGGAGAATGAAGTGAAGCTTGAATATGTACCTACAAAGGATCAGATTGCTAACATATTTACTAAGGCTCTTCCTAAGGATACTTCTGAGTATCATCAAGAGAAGTTGGGGGTTATTACCCCTACTTCTTTGAACTAGATGCAAATGGGTATACATAAATCCAATGGATCTATGGATTCACTCCTTTTTTGGACTGATGTTGGTGGCTACCTCTCAGAGGGAGTAGGTAGTGACATTGTTGTAGTATGGAATATATGTTGTCATTATGCAGAAGTTGTTGAGTTGATTGGTGTATAATTCTAAGGTGGAGTATTCATAGCAGTTGCAAGTATCTTGGTTCTATTTCAAAGGGGGAGAACAATGAAAACTATTTTTCCCTTTTCCATTGATTTCAAAGGGGGGGATTTCAAAGGGGGAAAGATATTCATGATGAAAAATATTCATGTGAAAAAGTCTATTTATATAGAAGGAGAGAGATGTCATGTGGAAAAGGAAAAATTTGAAAGAGGGAGAGATAAAGAGAATTTTGCAAGCGATGTTGCATATGTTGTATTTGATATTTTTTCACATCTTGTGTTCCCATAAATGACAAAGGGGGAGATTATTGCAATTATGAAGGTGTTGTCATTGATTTCAACAAGCTTGTTTTGTCATTGGTGACAGTTGTGCACTAATTGAGAGAGATTGTTTCTTTGATTAGTTGAATTATGTTGTCATTAGTTAAGTTACTAGTGTTAATCTCTAGTGTCACTTTGATAACATTCTATTCATAATTGTGGTAGTGATAAATATTTCAAGGATATTGAGAAAATTGATAAAATAAAGAAACAAGGTGTTGCAGAGGTATTCTAGTTTGTAGAGGTGTTATGGTTTTGCTTCACATTTCTTCTAGGTTGAGGTTTTATTATATGGTTTGAATATGTTGGATAGATGTGTTCATAGTTTCTACATCCAAAATATTAGCTTTTGGATCAATGGTTAGAGGAAGTTATATTCACTAGTGTGTGAACTAATTTTGGAATATTGCTTACAGAGGTGTTTGGGAGAAATGTTGGATTTGGTTCTCTGAAAGTTGGATTTTAGTGTTGCAATGTCTGGCAATATAATCTGAATGTACAAGTTGTGTACATTTTGAAGGTGTGAATTGTTGTGAAGGAGTTTGAAGGATTTTAGGATAGTAGAGGAATATTATAGATAGTGATGAAGCATGGTGTGTTGTTTTCAAGTCATCTTTGGATATGAGGAATTGTGTAATTCAAATTTTAAAGGTTTTTGTATTGGTAATGGCCAACCTAGTATTTACACTACATTCAAAGATGTTCAAGCATTAATCAAAGTGTAGCATGGTGTGTGAGAGCTAATTTGGATCCTAGTTAAGTTTTTTATGGGTCTTTCATTCCTATCCATGGTGGGAATTCTTAATGCTGACCTATTTTGAATTTGTAAAGAGTAAGGTGAGTGTAGCTAACTTGAAGATTTTTTTTCAACTTACGGATGGTATAAATGCAAGGTGAATTGATGTGAAATTGAGTGTGGAATAGAGTTGAATGTTTTGATGATAAATTAAGTATAGAAGTGTGAAATTAAATGTGAGCTATAATGCAAGATTATTGAATGTATTGAGTTGACGTATCTTGATCTTTCGAAGACTACAAGTGTTGTTGAAGTTGTTGTGGTGGATTCTCTATTGCATTGAGATCATGTTTTCTGTGTAACATTCTATCTTCTTTCTTCTTTCTATTCTAGTGGTGAGCCTGGGCTATGAGCCTTTCTAGTTAATGCATCTTATTCTGTTAGTGAGCCTCTTTGTATTAGTTTTTTGATTACTTTTATTGTGAGCTAATCCTCACCGTGGTTTTTCCCTTCTAGGGTTTTCCATGTAAATATGGTGTTCTCTTGTGCATGGCGTTGGTTATTTTAGTTATTTTAATCTTCTTTTCATGTTTAAACATTATAATAGATTAAGGTTTTAATGAGTGCATGTGGATCTGATTACTATTAAGGTTTTTAGCATTTTAATTTGATACAACTGATTCGCCCCCCCTCTCAATTGTCTTTTTCATTCAATAGGTTTGACTGAGACAAGCCCCTGAACAAACCCAACAATTTTCCTTCGTATTATGTGTGCAAGTATTGAAGAAATTTATTTGTTGGAGGCTTCATTGCTTGGTTTATTTTGAAAGCCTTATTTCTTTCTCCTTTTTAGTTTTATCATGTATATTCCATTTAGTTTGCTTTATTTTATTCTTATTAATTTCTATTATTTTCTCACATTCTTAAGAGTTCTTAGTAGTCATAGTAGAAGTAGTCATATTGTTTTTTTTGTGGCATTCTAATTTTGTAGTCTATACAAGATGCTAGTGTGCCTCGGGGATGCCAGCATGTCACACTATTATCCATGTGTCACATTGTCATCCTTGGTCAAGAGCTTTTCAATCTATCTAGTTGACCTTTGTAACTTGCTCTTGCTAATTCTAGAATTCTCACCTTTTTACCCAATCAATTGAGCTTTGTTCCTTTTCAGTTTATTAGGTAGTTCGAGGTAGTTGAGGACCATTTTCTCCTTGAAGACTCTTTCTTGTCTCAAGACTCAAGGGTAGAAAGTCTCCTCCTCTATAGAAAGCTAGGGCTTTCTAAAACCCTCATATGCTAAAACCCTATTGTCCTATTTTTCCATTGGCATGTTGCACTTTTTCACTTGATCTTTAAGTTACAACCTAAGGGTATCAATTTAATGTGTGTTCATGTCACCCTCTTACTATGAATTTCCCCTTATAGCTTTATTAAACATAATTAGTTACCTTCCTAAAGCATTATGTTTCATGGGTGCCCTAGAAACATGTTGACATTTGATGTTGTCTCTATGGTTCATGGGGGCTTTAGTTTTATCATTTTCCACCCTCGTGAAACCTGGAAAACATAATTAATGTATAAATATTTCAATGGGATAATTTTTTTATCTAATATTTTAACTTCACTCCACTAATCCCTATTGTCTTGTCTATGACTAATCCCCCTTTTTCCTAGTCACTTTAAGTTGTTGAATAAAGGACATGCATTTCATGGAGGCCCTTCTCTTCATGAAGCTTTGACATTCTAGCACATTCCTCCTCACAAAATGGTGAAATATTGACAGGTATTATGCCATGTGTTAATTCCTATTACGGATTCTCAAGCCTTCACGTGAGCATGGTGGGACTAATGTTTTGTTGCTACAAAGTTTTGAGACAATTGCAAGTTTCAACATTGCAATGCTTTATGGAGAGTCCTTCCTTTGCGAGGGGTATATTTTTGTCTTATTATACCTTCACGAGTCTACAAAATTGTGACACTTATCTGCATAATGGTAAAAGGAGGTTGTCACTTCACAAAGGAAAATTCAAATTTCTGCGATGACCATTGATTTTGAGATCAATAGTCCACATTCAAACTTGGCCAATGTCTCCTATTGGTCATGTGTTCTAGTATGTGAAGGAGTAATGGTGGATGGGATCAATATCTATCAAATTCAAGAGGGATAAGATAAATTACTTGTTCAATTTCATTTCATCCACAAATTCTAAAGCAATCAAACGAAGCACTACAAATTTTAGAAGCAAATGAGGGTTTTTTTCTATAAAATTAGGATTTTTTGATATCAAGTTGAACAAGTAATTCAAACATCAAGTTGTGAACTTGAAGGAATTTTTCTGATAAATGGTGGTTTCATTGAATTCAAGGGAAAGGAGAATTGAGTTACAACGGGTATATGCTGCCAATGTTTTTGTAGAATATTAATTTGTGAAGAATTTGTTAAAACCCTAGTTTATGTAAACCGTACACTTAAAAATGGATGGATCATCAAATAGAAAGGGAAGGCTTTTGGATGAAGAGATTATTGCATTGCTCCCAATTATAGGAAAGAGACCAAAGGTTGGTCTAGGTTCAGGGGGTTTGATAGATAAACTCATTGATAGGAATAGTGGGTGCATAGACCCTATTATCATAGAACGAGGGTATGCATTATTCAAACATGATTGCATAAAAGCTTACTCAAAGAGACCAATTTGCAATATCTGAAATTTAGGTCTAGGAAAATTAGTGGTGCCCAATATATTTCTTAATGTGGAATTGGTCAGACAACTGGCTATGGAATACAACCCTGAAACTAGGTCTTTGTTCACAATGGGTGGTTAGAGCTTGTTGCCATTGGATAGTGATCAGATTTATAAAGTCTTCTAGCTGGACCCTAATGCACAATTACCAACTGACCTAGGTGCATTGAGCAGAGAATATGAGAGAAATAGGGATAGCTATATATTAAGGTGGTTATCGTGCTTCACGCCAAGAGGACCAAGAAGAGAGTTACAAAGGTTTAGAAAGGGTGATCTGGAACCCTTTTCTTATGATATCTTTGAGCCATACTTTCAAAAAACACACTTTTCCTTGTTGCAAGTCCTTGGGGTGGATAGTAATATTTGCATCCCTATTAGTTTAATGGCATTAGTAGTGGACATTAAGAGAAGGGATGTAAATAGGCCCTATGACATTCTAGGGTATGTTGTAGATCAATTGCACAAGTCCCTTTGTGAAATTAAAATAGATTCATTAAGTTTCATGCACTTTAGATAATATTATCTCCTTTTACATTTGATGTTGTATGTTGGGATGCAAGTGTGGCCACCGCAACTTCAAGTTAGGCCTATGGGAGAGAAGCGAATGATGCTACTGGTCTAAGAATGGACCTACATTTGGGATAAGGACTATAATAAGTCCAATTTGTTGAAATATGGTGTGTCCCTTGGTCTTCCTTGTGCAGCACGGTGCCTGGGTTCATGACATGGCTTAACTACCTCTTATGGATCTTGTATAAATCTGGTGGTGGTATCAGGCATTAACAAGTTGATCTTTCGATGCAATGAAAACCACCAATGTAACAATTGGTATCAGAGCCAAGGTCATAGGTTTGAATCCCTTGCTTGCATTGGGGTGGATTGTTGCAAGATGGTGTGTCCCTTGGTCTTCCTTGTGTAGTGCAATGCTTGGGTTCATGACATGGCTTAACTACCTACCATGGATCTTTTATAAATCTGATGGTTGTATCGGGTATTAACAAGTCAATCTTTTGGTGCAATGACAACCACCAATGTAACATGATTACTCTACCTTTGAAGAGTTTTTGTAAATCCTTTAAGAAAAGGACTTGGCCTCCCAATGATTGGGGACTATCAAAGGAAATAAGAAGGTTTTTAAGGCCAATGGACCTCACCCTTCAAAAGGGGATTGATCATAATCGGGGTGAGTGGTTTTTCTGTTGAAATGCCATAATTATTAGAGTATATAGGACTCTAGTGGAACCTTGTGCTCTCCCTAAGTATGTCCTAGATAGGATTGAATTTTTATAATTAATGTGGCAATTTAATGAGTCTAATAATACTCATTTCAAAAATAGTAAAAAACATACCCTCCTCCTTGGCTCAATTGCATTCTATGATTTTGTTGTCTTTCCAAAGGAAGGCATGGAATTGATTAAGGAGAAGTTGCTCCCATATAAGATGAAGGTTGATAGAGTTCAAGGAGTTTTGACCTAGAGGGCTTCACCAAAAGGGAGAGGGGAATTTACAAGTTTTCTTCCTATCTTCATCAAATACAATATTGAGGACCTAATCAAGAATTGTTCTTGAGAGAGTCAGGCTTCAGGAGGAGAGAGTTGTGGGTCAAGATTCAGATTGCAAAGAACAAGAGGAAGATAGAAGAACTATCTTTCTAGGGGTCATTCATGCACATAAGGGATCCCATAGTCATAATGATAACGATGTTGGATAAATCCAGCCAATTGTTGGCTAACATTCCATAAGTACCTCCAAGCACACTAGGTTCTTCTTCTTCAAGAGTAGAGGTACCAACAAGTGCACATCCAATTACTCCTTTTCAAAAAATTTCTCCAATGGCTAGATATCTATTGGATTATCCACTTGATCTAGATTATATGAATGGGGATGCCCTCATTGTACAAAAAATGCTCCCCCCTCCTAGGATGTTGATTGAGAGTTCCACTAATGGAAGGTTAGTCATGAAGTTTGAAATTGGTGGGTAGGTGGTTGATTATGTTAGGGCTAAGGCCTATGAGTAGTTTCTACAAGATGAAAAATTCATCACCACTCAAGAGTTTAAGGAATTTGATTAAAAATAAAGGACAGGAGTTAATACTAACCCTCATAGAAAGTAACTTCTTTGAAAGAGAGAAGAAGAAAACCGTTGATAAATTTTGGAAAAAGGTGAAGGAGGAGATAGATTCTATGACCCTTAAAAGGGGAAGAGAATTGGTGAAGAAGGTAAGATTTTTCTTGCTTCCTAGTTGGTACATCTCCCCAACCATTGAATTTGATGCCATAAGAAGGCATGCAGGCGGGGATCCAATTTTTTGGATTAGAAGAGCAGGTAGAGGACTTACACTTTGGTTCTGGATTCCACCCTAGGTATGAGACTCTGACTATTTTGTCAATTTTCCCTAAGACCAATCATCCCAAAGTAATAATAAACCCTAATGAGATAATAATCAATCTCATTGTTAAGAGGGTTGGTGATACAAGTGCAACCTAAGTCGCCTCATTAATAGTTAATGTATTCATAAAGGTAACTATTCAGAAATTACAGGTAGACCTTGATAAGGCAAATGTCTTAAATCAAAGACTTGAGAAGAGGATCAATATAGTACAAAGTCTATTACCCCCTCCATAGTAGGTAAGTGAGGAACAAGCCTCATATGATAAGAATAAACCAGATATTGAAATAAATTAATTAAGGGAGAGGCTGAAGTAGAGTACTACAAAGGCTAGCAAAACAAAGGAGGCATCAATGAATAAGGTCTTTGACTTGGTGGATAACATTTTGGAATATATATTATCCAAGATCCTCTCCAAATTGAACAAGGTTTGGGATAGTTGTACAATTTTAAAGGATGCATTTTCTAGCCACAATCAAATGTGGATGAGGCCAATATGCATGCAAATAAAGTGGTTGCAAGGAGTTGAAGTGTTGAGATTGCTTATAAATAATTCAAATTTTGATAGTAGGATGGTATCTAAAATTTTGGATAAGTCAAATTTATTGGATGACATAATTAGTCATCACATTAGATATAGAGATATGATAAGGAGGGAGCTCAACACTTTTAAGGACTTTGAGGAGTTTCACAAGCTTCCAATTGTAACTGAAGATGGGGAGATTATGGCATGTGAAATGGAACTTAAAATTTTCCAATCTTCTCACTCCCATGTATAGTAGGATCGATAGAGAGGATGAAGTTGATGTTGATCAACTAAATACCAATATTGATGTGCTAGCCAAGCTGCAATACATTTTTTTAGGTTTCCCTGACCTAGTGCAAATTTTGATTGGTGAGGAGTACAAAGCACATCTAAAAAGGGTCAACAACTTTACTGATACCTCAACAGGGCAGGTGGAGCACATGGAAGAATAGGATGAATTAAATTGAGTTGTGTTTCAATCGATTTCCAACAACCAGGAATAATTGTTACATAGGCCTATTAGATGGAGAATGTCAGAGGTATCCTATTTTCTGCAAAGGGTAATTTTAAGGAGATCTCCTACCATACACTAACTTTAATGTTACAAAATATCTCCAACTATTTTTTGGATGGTTGTCATCTTTTATAATAGGTTTTTATCCTTTTTTAATATTGCCACCACCTGAATTTATGTCTTCTTGTGACTAGGTAGTTGATGAGGCATTTTTCTTGTTTCTTCCCTCGTGTCTATAAAAGTGAATTTTGGGCCTCATTCAAAGGGTTCTACTTCTTAGATTTTATAAATATTTGTATAGGTTTTAGGATTAATTCCTCTAAAACAAAGAGAGGAAATGTTGTAAATTTGCTCAGTAATAACAGTAGATAACCTAAATACTCATAGTATTGCACCAAATGTTAAATATCAGTTTATCATAATTCTCTCCATTATTGTACACACTACCTTTGAATCAATATAATCAAGTATTATCTTTTGATTCTCATTTCACATTTTATGTAATGGATGGGTGAATTCTTAGCTTCTATTCAAGGGATAGAGTAATTATGCTTTTAGCTCACTCTCTGAGGTTGTGTTGTTATAATATGCATTTGTAGGTAGTTTGATAATATTTTTCTTTTGGTAGTAATATTATTAGAATCCAAAAGACTCGTGTATTGTAGGAGTTTGCTTCATTTCTAGACTCTGTGTGGCTAAGGCACTGGTAAATCTAGTTATTAAAGTTTAAGTTTGAGATAGAATCAAATATAAAATCCAAATGATCTTTACTTTATTGTATTTTCCATTGTGTTATGTTCAAGTCCACACTAGAGATCATAATAAGTTACACAAAGGATTCTTAAGATGATTTAGCCCATCAGATACACCTCTTGCAAATTAGTGTGAAGAATCTATTAGTAAAGGCATAATTGCAAGTTTTTATTGTTGCATGATGTTATAGGGGAACCCACCTTGATTTTGTAGAGCCTAAACTGTAGAGGACTTGTAAATTTATCTCTTGTTCATTGGAAACTAACCTAGGGTTTCAGATTATAAAACTAGCTAATTTTTAGGAAAACCTAGACAATCAATTGGAAACACCGACATGCCCAACAACCCTTTAAAAATCATCGATGACTTAAAAAATTTATCACACTCCAAAAAATTGGAAAATATTCCATCCATTGAAGAATCTTTGGCAGAATTATCTGGACACCCAACATCCCTCTAAACAAAAAACATCTAGAATATTCCAGCAACTCAAAAAATATATTTCAACTAGTCTACAAAATATTCTACTGATTATTCATTTTTTATTGTGTAAAGAATTGTTTGTAGATTGATCTTAGATTTTTTTCACAAGAAAATTAAAAAATTAAGTGTTATAGTCTAGTTTTTATCAATGTAAAAATGATAAGTATTGGTTGTTATTGATGTCAAAATTATGTTGGAGTTGATTGTAGTGTGGTTGTTTGTGTTGCAGTCTAGCTGATTGGTTGCCAAAGTCTTAAAGAGATTCTATACATTTCTCCACTAGTGATGTTGTGCTCCTGTAGTTTTGAGGATAGATTCATAATGTGTCAAATAATATGTGGTTCAATTTTCAGATCAATTATGGTATGGAAAGGGGGTTCTCTAAGTTACAATTTGAAGATGGTGTTTTTCTATGAGGATGCTCACAAAGATGTAAATTTTGGCTTTGCATTCCTCTGCCTTTGTAGATATGGTTGTTCAGTTTAGAAGTTAAGTTCAACATGTTGTGAAGGTGCTACTTCCAAAATTTCATATCTTTTATCATTTCACAGAGAAATTTTGAAGTGATAGAGTGCATGGCTATTTTGTCTAGTGGTTGATTTCAATGTCTGTTGGCTTGTGCCAGCTTGTTGCTACTTGAAGTTGTAAAAGGATTGTATGAAATGGTTCCTAAATATCTTGTGATGTTTTATATTTATCTACATAGAATTTTATGTTCTCTCCAAAAGAGGGTGTTGTCCTAAATGAAGGTTTTGCTAGGTTATTCTTTTTCTTGGCCGACTAGGGTATGTTGAAGGTGTGTGTCAAGAATTCTTGTTTATGTGGAGTCTATGAAGTGTTTAACGATGTTGTATGGGTCATGCCAACTCATATGGGAGAAGCATAAGTAATGTTTAATCTTTCATTTACAGTGCCAAGTTGTAATGGCCGACATGCTACAAGTTTCATATTTTCTTCCTTAACAATGACCTAATTTGAATGTGTGAACCATGCATATATTGTTCTTTGAAGATTGATGTTGTGAAGAATTTTTAGGACTAGGTTAAGCGTGTGTTGGGAACCACAAGGAACATTCCTCTTCTTGGTGTTGTATGTATTCCATTTGGTTCTTGCCCTCTACATGTTTCATGTTGTTCTTTGATCTTTGTCTGACTTGTAAATGTAATATTCTTTGTTATAGGCTGACATGTAATGTAATCAATGTAATATCATGTATAAATTGTAAACCCATTTGATCTAGGGTGGGTGGTTGAAGTTAAGGACATGTAATGCATTATGATGCTTATGTAAGCAATTAAAAGAGAAAGAGAAAAAAAATTAGATGTTGTTCAGATTCAATTTGATCACATTTTTGTGACAAAAGTGAAGTGAAGAGTGTACCTAATTGATTGTTGGAGGTAGTGAGCCAAAGGAAAAACTTCTTGAAGGCTAAAAGTAATAAGATAGTCATTTTTAGAGAATAAATTTGAAGAAGTTGTAGAAGATGTCAAAGAAGAATTGCAATCATCAAAAGAGAATGGAAAAATAAGAATTTAAATCATCAAAAGGATTGAGCTTCATTGTCAGATTCAAATAGTAGAAGGATTTTCATGTTGTAATATTTTCTGATTTTTTTCTTAGCTCAAGGAGTAGTTTCTCCCTTGGGTTGTATCCCTAAAAAAAAATTTGTAGGGAGTTGTATCTTCCTTGGGAGTGACCCTAAAACCTTTCTATAGGGAGTAGTAGCTTCCTTGGGTTGTATCCCTAAAAAGAAGTTGTAATTGTGATTTATTTGTGAGACTAGATTAGGACAATTTCTCCTAGCAACTTTTCACATTGTGGTTTTTCACCTTTGGGGTTTCCCACATACATATGGTGTTGTGTGGTGTTTTGCATTGTTTCTATCTTTCATGTTCTTTCATGTGCTATAAAGTTTAAGTTTCAATTTTCTCTGAAGGGTTTGAGATTTGATAGAATACTGATTCTCCCCCCTCTTAGTATTTTGGTGCATGTTCAACAATTGGTATCAGATCTTGTTTCCTTAAAATAAGTCTAACAACTTGAGGAAGACATGTGATGGCACAAGAAGGATCTCATAAGGTTCCTAGGTTTGATGAAACAAATTTCACTTTCTAGAGATATCGGATGGAAGTTGATATGTCCTTTTTGGGGTATGGTGTTTGGAAATCTATCATAGATGGTTATGTTGTTCCTGCTATTCCTCCAACTAATATGGATGAGATTGGGGCTTATGAGAACAATGGAAAGGAAAATAATTCTATCTTGAGTGAGCTATCAGATTCTAAGCTATTAAAATTAATGCACTGCAAGTCAGCAAAGGAAGTTTGAGATAAGTCGGGTGGAATCTATGAAGGAGATGTCAAAGTAAAGCAATCCAAGTTGTAGATCTACAAAGGCAAGTATTCTGAACTTGAAGACGTCAGAGGATGAAGATATTGTAAGATGTATGCTCCAAGTAGATGAAGTGATCAATGCAATTAGAGGTCTTGGTGAAGATCTTAAAGAATCTATGGAGGTAAAAAAGGTATTGAAATCTCTTCCTAATATTATAAATCTAAACTATCTTATACTAAGGAAGCTTGAGATCTAGATAAAATTTAAATGGATCAATTTTATGGTGCACTTATTGCATTTGAAATGGGAGAGTTTGAAAAAGAAGGTCAAATAAGGAAGCAACATTCAAATAAAGAAAGAAAGAAACATATGAAGAAAATGATCTAGATAGTTACACTAATGGAGATGAAGTAAATTCGGTAAGAAAGTTGAAGAGAGGCATAGACAAGTACAAAGGTAAGTTACCTTTCAAATGTTTCAAGTGTGGAGAGGTTGGTCTTTTTTTGTCAAAATTTCCCTTGAAACAGTCTAATAAGAGAAAAAAAGAACCTAGAATAAATAAAGTGAATAAGAGTCTCTACTCTATGGAAGATTCCTTCTCTGCAAAAGATGATGATTCTAGTGCTCCAAATAATGAAGTTGAAGTCTTATTTTTGGCTGCTAAGAAGACTAAAGATAAAGCTAAATTTCCAAGTATGGTGTGTACTACTTTTCATGCAAAGGATAAGGAAAACTCATGAGTGATTAAAAATTGTTGTTCTAACCAATTGAAAAGAGATAAGAGAAGTTTTATCGTACTCATGAAGTAGAATGGTGGCATAGTCAAGCTTGGTGATGATACTTCATTGTAGATATATGGAAAAGGTTCAATAAGTATTGATGGAAAAAGCATGATAGAATATTTCCTTTATATCAAAGGTCTCTGGTATAATCTTCTTAATGTGAGTCAAATGTGCAGAAATAGTTACAATCTCTTATTCAATAAAAGTGGATGTGAAATCAGAAAAGAAAAGTCCAAAAAATTGGTTGTTGAAGTATCTAGGACAAGTGGTGATATATATAGTCTAAGAGATGTCACTAGGAGAACTTGTCTTCTAGTACAAGAAATTGAATGTTGGTTGTGGCATAGGAGAATGGGACACATCAACTTTGAAAATCTTGTGAATATTAGCTCATTGCATGTGGTAAGAGATATGCCTAAGATAATGAAGCCTGATAGTATAGTGTGCAAGGAATGCTAGTTTGGTAAGAAGACAATGATAAGCTTCAAGTATAAAGAATTATCTTCTTTTAGACCATTAGAGTTGGTACATACTAATTTGTGTGGACCTACTAGAACAAAAATTTTGAAAGGAGAAAGTTATTTCATGCTTTTTATTGATGATTTCTCAAGGATGATGTGGGTTACATTATTGAAAGATAAATTTGATGCTTTTAGTAGGTTCAAGATTTTCAATATATGGTTGAGAATGAAATGAATACAAAGATCAAATGTTTGAGGTATAATAGAGGAGGTGAGTTTACTTCAAATGAGTTCAATGAATTTTGTGAGAAACATGGAATAAAGAGGAATCTATCCACTATTAGAACTCCTCAAAAAAATGGGGTTCTAGAAAGAAAGAATAGAATTTTCCAAGAGATGGAAAGGACCATGTTGATGGAATAAAATATTCCTAATATCTATTGGAGAGAAGCAGTTCATATTGTAGTATATATTCAAAATAAGGGATTATTAATAATGAACAACACTAAGACTCCATATGAGTTGTGGTATGGAAGACCTGCAATTGTTAGGTATTTTAGAGTCTTTGGAAGAAAATGCTAAATAAAAAGTGATGAAGATGTGTTGGGAAAGTTTGATTCAAAGGTTGATGAAGGTATATTTATAGGATATTCATCTCAGAGTAAATCACTAGATGCTACAACAAAATATTGGGAAGAATAGTTGAAAGATTTAATGTGAAGGTTGAAGAAGATCTACATCAAAATATGAATAAAATTAAAGAATATGGATCTGATTCACCTCTTAGCTTAGATGAAGATGAAGAAGAATATTTTGAAGAGAAATAAGAAGCACCAAAAATCTCAACAAGACACCTAAAAATAATGTTCAAAGAAATCATTTAGAATATTAGATCATTGGTGACAAGAATGAAGGAGTGTTGACTAGAAGAAGGCTTACAAAGGTAAGTGAACAAGTTATTTTTTTTGTTATCAAAGGAAGAAGCTAAAAATTTCATTGACTCCAAAATGAATGATGGATGGTTGCAAGAAATGAAAGAAGATTTCATTCATATTGAGAAGAATAATACTTGGGAATTGGTTCCAAGGCCTACTGACAAAAATGTAATAGGAACTAAGTGCGTATTCAAGAATATGTTGAATGAGGAACGAGAAATTTCAGAAAGAAAGCTAGATTGGTATGTAAAGACTATTCATAGTGTGAGAGAGGGGGACCACCCACTACAAGGCCCTAGGTCATGAAATGCCAAGAGAGGAAAGGCTGCCCTAACTCACCTCAGCTAAAAGGGTAGTTAGGATGAAGAGGATGAGAATGATGGGACTATGCATCCTTCAATCACTCTGCAATCCCGAATGTTAGAAGGGGACCAAATGAGTCAGCCTTTAGAGTCATATTTGTATCTCAGGCAACTATTTATCTGAGGATGAAAGTGCAATTCCAGAACGACAACGTGGCGTGCTAGAATCTCATAGGTGCATTGGCATCCGTATGGCCAGAGAACCGAAAAGAAAAGATTTCGACTCGAAAAGGTGGACTACTAGCCTAGTCTAAGAATGTTTAAAGCGATAGAATGAGATTAAGATGAATGAAATACAAGTACAAATATGATAAAAGAAACGTATTACCACCAAGGTGACAAAGATGATCTCGTAGAATTATCTCCTCGCCAGCTTGTTCTGAGCTCTCTTTACCTGCACACACGGAAGGGAGAAGTTGTTGGGGCTATATAGGGGCCTGCCTCAGTCAGACCCCCATCTTGGTGTTTCCACCTCCACGGACAACCAAGTATGATATGACAGAGATAAATGATACAGGAATAACTACAAGCTATGTGTGCAAGAAACACCACAAAACAGTAAGTGCTTACCCAATCAAAAGCAAAAGGAGAGAAGGGAGGAGCTTTACCACCTTCATCGAAAGTGCTCAAGGCTTGTGGAGGAGTGAACGAGAGTGACTCAAGCCTTTGTTGCCACGGTGTATGTCCTGTACTAGCCCTATTGGAGTGATAGAGTGTTGAGTTGCTGCAATGGAGTGAAGGATGCCACTACAAAGCTTGGAAGTGAATTCTCAAAGAGTGCCCACACTTTCCAAAACTTTTGTTGAACCCCCAAATGGATGGGAGAGTGAAGATTATGAAGACAAGGGTGAAAACCAGCCATGTTCGGGTCGGCCAACTGAAGAGGGGCGTTACTCTTTGAATTCCAATAAAAAATGTAATGTCTCTACAATCTCAATCATAGGAATCTACCGGGGATGTAAGTGCGCCGCGTGAATGTCTATGCATTGTGCAGTCATCTCCACACCATTCGAGCAACTCTGACAGAAACACCCCCATCAAAACATAAACAAGGCACTAGGTGGAGTGCAAGCAGTGAGCTTAAGTGGAATTAAACCTCCGCTTTTGATTTTCTAAGGTGTTAAAGTGAAAAAAGGGGATTTGCACTAGGGGTGCAAATTCACGTTAATATATTTTTCCCCCACTTTAGTGAGAATGAGTACTGATGAGTGCTTCGGTAAAGTAGAATAGTAAGGAATTAAAAGAGTAAGAGATGTATGCCTAAATTCATGAGGAAGTAGAGCACGGTTTGGAGAACTCGAGATTGCAGGAGAGGGCTTCATAGTTTCACAGAACCATAAAGCTAAAGTACGAAAGTACCTTACAGACCCGTGGACCTACAAGGGGGGTTATCCTTGAAGAACTCTCACATGAAGGAAACCAAGAAAAACACCTTACAAACCCACAGACCTGCAAGGAAAGTATCCCCCAAGAACTATCACATGAGGGAGACTGAGTAGGAGGGGACTTCGCAGAGTCAAGGGCGGCGACATGTTTACTCGTAGATAGAACACATCAGGAAGCGGCCGCACAGGCTAGTGAACGAATAGTCACACAGACCATCGTTAAGTTGTAAGACTTTCAAAGGGGTCCCTCGAGAACCCTTCAAAAGGAAGGAGGGTCCACTCAAGGGACACGTTGTTTGAAAGGTAAAGTCTAGTTGGGTTGCCCCCAAGCTAGTTGCGAAGATGTGAAACCGGTCTAGTTGGGCTGCCCCCGGACTAGACGTGAAGAAATTGTTTGAGACTTTTCGGAGGGGTCCCTTGGGGACCCAACATGAAGAGGAGGGGTCCACTCAAGGGACACATTGTTCCAAAGTTAACGTCTTCCTTCTCAAATATATTTGTCATCAAGGAATCCTTTTGAAAGATGTTCACTTCATCAAGGAATTCGAAAGGAAGGATTTGTGCTTGTGTGAGGGGAAGACTAAGACCATTCCCACTTCAAAGGAGGATTCCATGTCCTTTCTTTACGAACCCATGATGAAGGAAACGTGTTCTATTAGGGTTTCAAGTTGAGAATGCGACTTCAACTAAGAAGTGTGTGGAAGGTCTTTGAGGAAAGATTCGTTTGGCAATGAATGTGTTCCCTAAGGACCATAAAGTGTAGAAGTAACATTGTCACACATGAAAGGGACAACTCAAGCAAAGAAGACAGAAAGATAAGGAAAAGAGCAAAGGAAAATATAACACACACAAAGGGCACAGGGGTAGCCTGATATTTTGGGGTCAAAATTGCTCATAATTATATGTAAGTATGATAATAGTATATAAATGAACTGTCATCAACCCCCTACTATATATGGCCATGTGAGGAATGCATGAAAAGATAAAGAAATGTAAAAAATTGGGTCAACATGAAAGGAGGCCTAAATTCTCTCGATGCTTTGCATCATCCCCAATTTATCGAAAGTCAATGACAAACATAGAAGAATAGAGATACATATAGAGGAATTTTTACAACACAAACACCATGCCTGTATCTATGCACCAACAGTGGTGAAAAATGCCATCCAGGCACATAGAACATGATTACGAGGGAACACATGTCACAACACGCACACATGTCTAATCTAAAGATTAAGTAGAGGGTCTCCCCCTAACATTGGTCAACCAAGAGGTCGTCAACTTCCTACTCTAGATCATCGTAGGAAGGGTGAGGAGCCTACAATGGTGTAATGTTAAGAGGAGGAGATTTCGATCCTCCCACAACAAGGGCTAAGGTGAAAGGACCTATAAGGTCTTCGTCGCTCAGCTCTTGTGGGTCTAGGGTCAATGACCTTGCAAAAATCGCTGACAGGGTCGAGACTTTGTCCATCGAGTTAAACATGCACTTGACTGGAGTGCCATGTTTCACCTCAATGGACGGAGGAGTTTGCACCCAAGGTTCACTGCTAGGCTCACCGAGAGACTCAAGAGTAGTGAAAAACTCGAGGGAGGTTGGGATTGGTTCCATGACTAAGACAAAAAAAGCCAATTTGTGGCTACCTTTTGAGGAAGGTGGGCTCTTCTTACGTCCTCCATTACTGGAGGGACCATTCTCTACCTTCTTCATCAAAGGAGGTGAACTCCTCATAGATGAAGCAAGGATCGAGGGAGAAGAGGGAAGAACCATAATGGACACAACCGAAGTATTCACCATGTCCACAGGCTTTGGGAAAGGTAGGACATCCAAAATGGAAGCCAACAAGGGCGGCTCCGTAGAAGGAGCAATAAACACTTGCACCCTTCTAGGTGCAGGTGTGCTCATATTGGGAGTCGAAAGAGGTATAAAACTAGGCTGAATAGGGATAGAAGGGGGGAGAGAGGAAGACACTGTAGGAGGTGTGGTCTTCTCCTCCTTCTATAAGGAGGCTTGCTCGGCTAGGAGATCCTTTCACCGACGCTTACACTCGCTCGCAAGGCAGTTTCTACAAGTCTTTGAACCAAAAGTCGAAACTACGGAAGGGAGATACTGATCCTGCTCAACCATGGAAGTGTCCTCAATGTCTGTTTCTAGTGGAAGGGAAGACTCTTTAATGGGAGCAGAAGAGGTAGGTTCAAAAATGGTAGGAGGAGTTGACTCTACCACCTTAGAGGTTGGCCCTTTTTTGTTCGGGGGAAAAAGAATAGGTTGAGGGGCGAATTCTCTGTGTGAGCCTTTCTTTCTACCATACAAGTAATACCAGGGCCTTGGGGGACCATTATGGAGATCCAATATCCTAATCTTCGGCTTCCACCAAGGAGGCATCATCGGACTTAGCGAGTAGATCTCGGGCTTGTTCATCCAATACTCCTCCCAGGAGAAGGGAGTGAATGAGTTAGACAAGGAAGGAGCGAGCTTCTCCTTCCCCTTTTAGGAGGAGGAGGCAGCAGGAAGAGTCAACTTTGGCTGTCCCTTACCCTCATTCTTGTACTTCACATAGTTCTTGTAAAGTAGGTATGTCCTTTGTGGGAGTGGACCGATTGGAGTGGGCGAAAAGTAATCTAACGAAAATCCTCCATAGGATACCATAGGCTGATATTCAGTGTCATGCACCACATGCACGACACCTTTGTGGGAAAACTTAAGACACTTATGAACCACGAATGCGATCCCATTCATGGAAGCCAGCCAAGGTATGTCTGACTTGACTCTAAACATGTCTAACTCTGGAATGACATCAAAGATCGTGTCTATAGTCCTAAGTCCAACTAGGATGAACAAAGTTATCGATCCATAAGGTTTAAGAGAAAGTCCATCATGTGTACGGATGATGGACTTGGTTTTTCCATATTCTTCCCTTTGTAGGGAATTCAAGAGTAATGTCTCCTCTGTTACGACATTAACTCTAAGCGTGGGGTCGACTAGAACCCCTATCACAATGTTGCCATTGAGGTGAGCAAAAATATATAATGAAGAAGGTTTTCTATTTACTAGAACGTCTTGTGAGGTAAATGTTGTTGATATTTTGTCCTTGATGTCAAACTTGGTATTTTTGGCACTTTGATCTTATCTCCGTGATCTTGGCAATTCATTGGTTCAGCTATGGCATTCTGGATTTGACTTTGTGATACTTGATTGAGGCTCATATTACTCTTGGTCTATTCATATTATGGCATTTAGTATCTTGTTTATGAACAACATTATTGCTTTGCTTTGGTATTGATCAGGTTGAGCTTCATGTATAGATAAAGGTTATCTTGCTTATAGGTATTTGGCATGGTTACTTAGGTATATCATTATTAGTTGGCTTTTCAATTCCATTGTTTCGTGTCAGATTGGTTCACTAGTATCATTGGTTGATCTTGGCACATATCACTCTATGATACTTTACATGTTACATGACATATTGGGTTGGCTTTATACTAATGTTCACTTTGGCACCTGAGATTGATATTTCACTTGATATCCTTGCATTGGTATATGATACGACACATGGCTTATAATGATATTCATTGGCATCAATTTTGAAAAAGGCATTATTTTGGCTTACTTGCAATAGTAAATGATGTAAAATGGAGACATACTTGTTTTGGGCCTTGTATGGTTAACATTGAAATGCCAATGTATTGAACTTCTCACAACAAGGTATTTGGCTTTATCACATTGTAAAAGACTTTGAATAAAGTCAATTCATGAATCAGGCTTTAAAGATTAAAAAGCTCTTATAAAAAGCTAAGTATTTATGGTCCTATAATTGTTAGTTTATTAGGCCTTAAGGCCAACAATAATTTTGTGGAAATCATTGAATTAAGTCACTTCAAAAGTGACAAGGTATCAACATAATGCAAAGTGTTAAAATTGCGTGGTAATAAGTTTAATTATTGTGTCATAATTTTGCATGGTATGAATTTGATTATGTCAAATGTTTGAAGCTGTGGATTTAAAGTGCAATGATTATTTGATTATGATATGATTTATTTTGGACTTCAATAGAAATTATGTTATTCTAAAATGTCATCGAATGTCTTGGGAAGCAAAGGGAAGTTAGGGCATTATTTTCATTTGTTCATAAGCTCATGGGTTTGAAACCCTAGTCTTCACTGCTGCCATGAAGGTAGAGTAACTGTTGATTTTCATTGATCTAGCTAGCTGTAGCGTCAATGACAGGAAGAAAATCACAGTGATCAGATCATTGGATGGTATGGGTGCTAAGTTTTTTGCGTTACTTTGGCTGTGGGCTCAAAAAGAAAGAAGATTCGTCGGTTCTACAACTGGGCACTTGGAAAAATTATCTGGTATTTTGGTGATTATTTTGCATAATGAACAGGGAATATTCTTTTGTGCTTGGAAACCGTTTTCATTTCAAAAACTATGGTAGCTTCTATTCTTGTGTTTGAATCTAAAATATAAAATGGGGTTTTGTTCACTGTGTCAGTAATGCTTGCACTAGTTTCAGTTACAGTTGTTTGTTTAAAATCAAAAAATGCAATAGTGGTTTCCCGCAAGGCATGACATGTTTTCGGCTACTTTATTCTTCTCATAATGGGTTGTCTAAAAACAATTTATATTCTTGATCACGAAGTTCACCTTGAGATGGGTTCAGTTACATACCTATTTTCAGGTTCTTGCATTGATTTATTTGTTGTCTTTAGCAGCATTGAAAATGTTCTTGAAGGATATTGTCCACCTCTCATTAAATTCTTGAGGGTATCTAAAATCTAGCTTGAAAGGGTTATGGTATTCTTGTATTTTATTATTGCAGATCTGTTATTGTTTCTCCAAAGTTCTGAGATCAAATACAAAATTGACACATTGACTCTTGAGAAAGAAAGAAACCCTGGATGAAGATTCAAAATAAAAAATGATTGCATCCACCTTTCATGGGCTCTAAGGGTTTCAAAGTTATTTTCTTAATATACTCATTTCTGTTGTTTCTGTCAGTAGAAATCTATTTTGTGTGGTTACTTCTCTGAATCTGAAAATATACCTAGCTCAATTCAATAGAAGATTGTAACATTGCATATACCTCTGTTGTTGAAAAATATAGAGATATTTTTTGATTATATATAAAAAGAAAGAGAGAAACAGTTTGAAAAAGATATGTGAGAGATTGAATATAGCATTGTATGTATGGTCTATTCTAATAGACATGTTTTACTTTGAGATTGTAAATCAAAAATATAAGATCAATACAAGTTGTCTTAAGATTAGATAATGTCTAGAATTCTAAAGGTTCAACTGAGAACCTTGAGGATTGTAGGGATTGTCTATTGAGATGCTCTTGTAAGAAAAAGTGAAACATAGAGACCCTATGTGTTATTGTAATTCTGTAAACTGAAAAGGGGTTGGTGCTCCTTGAAATTGGTGTTTCAAAATAGTGGGTTGGTACTCCTTGAGATTGGTGTCTCTAAATGAGGGCTTGGTGCTCCTTGAGTTGGTGCTCAAAAATTAGCCTATAAGGCATTGTAAGCAGTGGTTTTTGAAATTAAGCCAGTAAGGCAGTTTAGGAGTGGTTTTTCCCAAGAGGGTTTTCCACTTGGAAAATTCTGTCTTATGGTCTCAATTGCTTTGATGTGATAATGCTTCATGACTGTGATTTTTTTTTGAGTAGTTGTTCTTATTAGTTCGACCTTGGTTGAATGTTAGTCCCTTCATCGCTACAAATTTTCATATCAAAATGTTTTGCATAAGTGTTCTATTATTGTTAAAGATTCAGATTCAAAAGAAAGCTTAAATGTATTCATTTGTTTTAGAGCTCAAGAATTGTTTTGTTGAACTAAATCCCTTTGTTGTTTCATGCTTATCATATGTCATTCCATTGCATAGTTGGTTCTAAGTCTGCATTGAAATCTAGTAATCCTAAAGTGTTTAAACAATGTCAGTCATCTCTTCTGCAATTGCAAGATAACTCTCACAAGGATTTTTGGGATAAGTTGTCAAAATGAACAATGGAAATGCTGTTATAAATGCTCTCAATGCAATCAGTTAGCCCTATTGTCAATAGAAAGGATATCAGGTTTAAAAGTCTTGATTAAAGTTTAAAAAGTTTTAGACACTGATTCACCCCCAACCTCTCAGTGTCTGTCCACACACCAACAAATGTAATATCCGGCAAGCCGGTCACAAGATGAGGAGAGGGAGTAATAGTAACTACGTTAACATACACCTCTGGGTGAGAAGTAGAATCAATGGGATCGATAATCATGTTAGCAAAATGTGATGGAAATGGATCTGTGTATATTTAAAAATCATGGTTAGCTTTCGCCATTGATTTTTTCATACTATGTGTACTCCCATCAAGATGGATAGTATCGTCCTCGATGTGGTCTTGTATCTCATGACGCAAGTGCATGCAATGTTTGGTATCATGTCCATTAAATTGATGGTACTGACAATACATTTTTTCTTCATACCAGCTAGGGTATGGTTCTCTAACTGGTTTAGGAGGTGGTAGGGTAAGGATCTTATCCTTCACTAACTTCTACAAAATGGGAGAATAAGATTTTGATAGTTTTGTGAACTTTCAGTCGTGTTAGAGGTAGTTGTTATCTATAACAGCTACTACATTCGCAACAACTTTACCTTTTTTGGAAATCGATACGATAGATCTCCCTTCAGGACAAGAGCGCAAGGAGGAACCACCGAATTGAACCACCATCTGCAAATATTCTCGTAGAGCCGCACATAGATGTGTGAAAGAGGGATACTTCATGAGGGTGAATATCTCTTGCTAATGTCTCTGTAAATTCCCTATGAAGACCTTTTGCACATCTACGTCGAGTAACAGATATGAAATTTATGAGAAGAGCGCTTGATATCATTCTATAAATTATGTAACCTTTTTGTTGTCCCCTTGTTTGCATCGAAGAAGGTCTGAGAAGGTCATCTTTGGTCTGATATTGGCTTGGAACTGTTGCAAGAACTGGTTTACAAGTTGATCAAATGTGAAGATGGAATTATTGAGTAAAGAATAGTACCAATCCAGTGTTGTGTCTTTGAGGGATCTGGGAAATAGTTTAGCCATCAATGCATCATGATGGAAGAAATATGTGCACATGGTGTTAAAGGCAGACACATGCGTTTGTGGGTCCCCTTTACCACCGTATTTCTCAAATTTGGCAATCCCCATCCCTAGTAGGAATGTTGTGTTTAGAATAGAAAATGAAAATGGGATGTGTCGAGAGAAAGGTTGAAAGATAGGTTGAATTGAGGCTTGGGACAAGTTTTCCAGCTGATTCTGCATCTTCCCCATATTCTAAAGAAGATTATTTAGGATAGGGTCATTAGAAGACAAAGGGCCACCAAAACCACTGCCAGAGCCACCGTCAGAACCCCCACCAATACCACCACCACCAGTGTGTCCTTGGTCGGCACCACTATCATGGCCACCACTAGAGCCACCACTGATGCCGCCACCACCAGTGTGAATTTTGACGGAGCCACCACCAGAGCCGAAGCCACCACCATGACTTCCACCAACACTGCCTCTGCCAACGCCACCTCCACTTTTGAAGTTGCTTCCACCAAAGCCTCCGCCCATCATTCCACCAAATCATCCACCATCGAAGGCAATAGAAGGGGTGAAGTGGAAACCAAAAGGTTTCTTATTTACTTTGACAGTGTCCATACTTTTAGAAATAGAGGGTATATTGACCGTAGGGACCGTGTTAGCCATATACACAAATTTAGGAGGCATCAACATCTCTAGTTTCCTTTCACGTTCCTCGAAGAGGCCACCTCGTATCATGCGACCAAGAGTCGAGAGGGCACATGCTTTGACCAGACTAGCGAGACTAGCCAAGAGTTCTACACCTGTCCAGTCCTTTTTGACCATGTATCTTATTTCACTGATCACCTTAACAACCTGAGCTAACTTCGGGTTGCCTTCTAGGTGATTTTCTAATGTACCTGACCCCTTGCTGAGACTAATGACATACTTAGAATGGATACAAATGGCCTCATGCTCGTCTACAAATGAAGAGGTCGATGATGTAGGAGGAGTAGGGACATGATCGATTTTGTCAAGAAACCTAAGTTCGCCTTGCATTACTTGCTCCTGCATGGATAACCCAACCGCATAACCGGAGAAAAGGCTAGTAGTGAAGCTAGAGGAGACCTTCATCTTTTCCATTGGAAGGTATCATAGACTTCTTCTAACAATATGTCCAGAGTTCATGGACTAGGTCATGAAGCTCATAAACTTTCACGACTCACAAGGGTACAATGACCATGGGATATAAGTGAAAAAGTTTAGGAAACCAACAAAGGGATAGATGTTGGTTCATGTCGGGTTAACCAAGAATGTGAGAGAGGGGGACCACCCACTGCAAGGCCCTAGGTCACAAAAGGCCAAGAGCAGAAAGGCTACCCTAACTCACCTCAGCTAAAAGGGTAGTTAGGATGAAGAGGATGAGAATGATGAGGACTATGCATCCTTCGATCACTCTGCAATCAAGAATGTTAGAAGGGGACCAAATGAGTCGACCTTTAGAGTCGGATTCATATCTCAAGCAGCTCTTTGTCTGAGGATGGAAGCGCAGTTCTAGGATGACAGCGCGACGCGCTGGTGTCTCACAGGTGCGTTGGCGTCCGTATGACTAGAGAACCGAAAAGACAAGATTTTGACTCGAAAAGGTAGATTGTACTAGCCTAGTCTAAGAAAATTTAAAGTGATAGAATGAGATTAAGATGAATAAAATATAAGTACAAATATGATAAAAGAAACGTATTACCACCAAGGTGATGAAGACGATCGCATAGAATGCTCTCCTCGCCAGCTTGCTCTAAGCTCTCTTTAGCTGCACACACAAAAGGGAGTTGTTGGGGTTGTATAGGGGCATGCCTCAGTCAAACCCCTGTCTTGGTGTTTCCACCTCTGCAAAAAACGAAGTATGATATGATAGAGATAAATAATAAAGGAAGAACTACAAGCTACGTGTGCAAGAAACACCACAAAATAGTAAGTGCTTACCCAATCAAAAGAAAAAGGAGAGAAGGGGGGAGCTTTACTGCCTCCATCCAAAGTGCTCAAGGCTCGTGGAGGAGTGAACGAGAGGGAATCAAGCCTATGTTTCCATGGTGTATGTCTTGTACTCGCCCTGTTGAAGTGACGAAGTTTTGAGTTGTTGCAATGGAGTGAAGGATGCTACTAAAAAGCTTGGAAGTGAATGCTCAAAGAGTGCCCACACTTGCCAAAACTTTTGTTGAACACCCAAATGGATGGGAGAGTGAAGATTATGAAGAGAAGGGTGAAAAATGGCCATATTCGAGTCGGCCAACCAAAGAGGGGCATTTTTTCTTTGGCTTCCAATAAAAAATGTAACACCTCTGCAGTCTCATTTGTAAGAATCTACCAGGGATGTAAGCACGCCACGTGGACGTCTACGCACCGCACAATCATCTTCGCGCCACACGAGCATCTCTTACAGAAACGCCCCCATTGACACACAAACAAGGCACCAAGTGGAGTGCAAGCAATGGGATAAACTGGAATTAAACCTTCACTTTTTATTTTCTAAGGTGTTAAAGGGCAAAAAGGGGATTTGCACTAGGGGTGCAAACTCATGTTAATACACATAGGTAGAAGGTATTGATTTTGAGTATACTTTTTCTTCAGTAGAAAGAATGGAAGCTATTAGAATGTTTCTTGTTTTTTATACTTACAAGGACTTCAAGGTTTACTAGATGGATGTTAAGTCAACCTTCCTAAATGGAGATTTGGAAAAATAAGTTTGCATAGAGAAACTTGATGGATTTTTGCTATCAAAAGAACCAAACATGGTGTGTAGACTCAAAAAGGAACTATATGGTCTAAAGAAAGCTCCCAAAGCTTGGTATGCAAGGTTGTATAAGTATTTTCTTCAGGAAGGATACAAGAAAGGTACCACAAATAAAAATCTCTATTTCAATATTGAGGAGTAAAGAGTTTTGATAGTTGTGTATGTTGATGATATTACTTTCTTGGAAATGATGAAATGTGCAAGAAGTTTGTTGAAGAAATGTAGAAGAAATTTGAGATATCTATGATTGGTGAGTTGTCTTTCTTTCTTGGTCTTCAAATTGCTTAGCGGAATGATGGTT
Source organism: Sequoiadendron giganteum (assembly GCA_007115665.2). NCBI lineage: Eukaryota > Viridiplantae > Streptophyta > Pinopsida > Cupressales > Cupressaceae > Sequoiadendron > Sequoiadendron giganteum. The sequence continues at coordinate 645,290,270 of CM021106.1, read as the reverse complement.
TCTTTTTTTCTCAAGTATGTCAAGGAGATGTTGAAGAAGTTTGGAATGGAATATTGTAAACTAGTTAGTACTCCCATGGTTATTGGTTTTCATTTGAGCAAATATGACGAGTTTCCCTTGGATGATCAAAAGCTATATAGATCTATGACTAGAAGCCTATTATATTTATTTGCTTGAATACCTAATATCATAAATGTGGTATGTTTAGTTGTAATATTTCAAGCTATACCAAAAGAAACTCATGTGAAGGTAGTCAAAATAATTTTCAAATACTTGAAGAGTACTCTAGATTATGTCTTATGGTTATCCAAAAGGTAATGAATTTGATCTAAATGCTTACACTAATACTTATCGCGTTGGTTGTGTGGATTAGAAGAAGTACAAGTGGTGGTGCTTTATTTTTAGGAAGAAGATTGGTTCCATGCCATAGTAAGAAACAAAATTTAGTATCATTGTCCATTGTAGAGGAAAATTATATTGCTACAATATCTTGTTGTACACAAGTGTTGTGGATGAATCAAACACTGAAGGATATCAAGATATAGTATGATGAGTCTATTCCTATTTTGTATGATAATACAAGTGCTATCAATATTTCAAAGAATTCGATGATGCATTCTAGAACCATGAATATATCAATCAGGTATCACTTTCTAAGAGAGAAGGTTGCAGATAAAGAATTCAAATTGAACTAATGTCTCTACAAAAGATCAAATTGCAAAAAAAATCGCAAAGGCTCTTGTAAAGGATACTTTTGAGTATCTCCGATAGAAGTTAGCGGTAATTCCCTCTCCTCCTTATTAGATGCATAGTTGGTGCATTTGTTTAGGGGAGTAATTCAAGCCATATGCTTATTTCTAGATTGATGGTGGCTACCTATCAAGGGGATCTAGTAGTGGTTGTTGTTGGTAGGGGGAGCTTGTATGTTGTTGCAAGGAGAGAATTTACATCAAAAGTGGGAGAAGATCGAAGAGGAGAAAGTATGCTTAAAAAAGAAGAGAAAAAGTTACCCTTTGTCCTTGATGTCAAAGGGGGAGAAAAGTGTAGTCTAGTTGTCATTGAAGTAAAAAGTGTGAGTATTGGTTTTCATTGATGTTAGAAATATGTTAGAGTTGGTTGTAGTGTGGTTGTCATTGTTGCAATCTGGTTGATTGGTTGCTAGAGTCCCTAAGAAATTCTCCACATTTCTCCATTGGTGATGTTGTGCTCCTATAGTTTGGAGGATAGATTCATGATGTGCCAAATCATGTGTCATTCAAGTTTCAGATCAATTATGGTTTGGAAAGGTGGTTTTGTAAGTAATAGTTTTAAGACAATGTTGTTTCTGTGAGGATGCTCACAAAGGTACAAATTTTGGATTTGCATTCCTCTACATTTATAGATATGGTTGTGTGGTTCAGAAGTTATGTTTAGCATATTTTGAAAGTGCTACTTCAAAGTTTTCATATCTTTTATCCTTTTGTAGAGAAAGTTTGAAGTGACATAGTGCATGACTATTTTGTCTAGTGGTTGGTTTCAATGTTTGTTGGCTTGCACCAACTTGTTGCTACTTGAAGTTGTAAAAGGATTGTATGAAAGTGTTCTTGAAGATCTTGTGATGCTTTTTGTTGCTTCGAATAGTGTTTTATGTTCTCTCTGAAATAGGTTGTGATCCAAAATGAGGATGTTTCTAGGTTATGTTTTTGCCTAGCTGACTAGGGTATGTTGAAGGTGTGCACCAAGAATTCTTATTTGTGTGGAGTCTATGACGTGTTTAAATATTTTATATGGTTCATGCTGACTCATCTGGGAGAAGCATAAGTAATTTTTAATCTTTCATGTATACCACAAAGTTGTAATGGCCGCCATGCTACAAGTTTCATATTTTCTCACTTAAGGCCGACCTAAATTGAATGTGTGAATCGTGTTGATATTTTTCTTTGAAGACTTATTTTGTGAAGAATTTTTAGGACCAAGTTAAGCATGTGTTGGAATTTTCAAGGTGTGTTCCTTTTCTTAGTAATACATGTAGTTCATTTGGGTCTTGCCATCTACACATTTCTTGTTGTTATTTGATCTTTGGTTGACTTGTAAATGCAATATTCTTTGTTATAAGACAACATGTAATATAATCAATGTAATATCATGTATAAATTGTAAACCTAGTTCATCTAGGGTGAGTGGTTGAAGTTGAGTGTGTGTAATGTATTATGATGTTTATTGTAAGTGACTGAAAGAGAAAGAGAAAAAGTTGTAGATTCTATCTAGATTCAATTTGATCACATTTTTGTGACAAAAGAGAAGTGAAGAGTGTGCCTAACTAATTGCTAGAGTCAATGAGCCAAAGGGAAAAATTCTTGAAGGCTAAAAGTAGCGAGTCAATAAGCTATAGAGAAGACATTTGAAGAAGTTGTCAAAGTAGAATTGCAATATAAAAAGAGAAGGGAAAAAGAAAAATTGTAATCATTAAAAGGATTGAGCTTCATTGTCAGATTCAGATAGTAGAAGGACTGCCATGCTGTAACATTTTTTGAGTTTGTTCTCAGTTTAGGGAGTAGTTGCTTCCTTAGGTTGTAGCCCTAAAACAAAGTTTGCAAGGAGTTGTAGCTTCCTTGGGAGTGACCCTAAAACCTTTCTACAGGGAGTAGTAGCTTCCTTGTGTTGTAGCCCTAAAACAAAGTTGTAACTGTGATTCATTTGTGAGGCTGGATTAGGATAGTAGCTCCTAACAACTTTTCTCATCATGATTTTTCCCCTTGGGGTTTTCCATGTACATCTAGTGTTGTGTGGTGTTGTGCATTATGTCTATCTTTCATGTTCTTTAATGTGTTGTAAAGTTTAAGTTTTAGTTTTCTCTGGAGGGTTTGATATTTGATAGAATATTGATTCAGCCCCCCTCTTAGTATTCTAGTGCATGTTCAACAAAAAAATATTAAAAAAATATGAAAACTTGACATTTCAAGTTTATGGACCAGTTTCCTCATAAATGGATTAAAAAATAGAAAATTATTCTAATAATAAAAAATTACATATTTGAAAACTAGACATCATCATCTATAATGGGTTTTAACTTCACAAAATAATTGAAAAATAAAAAGCCCATCAACCATATTGCCAAAGTCATTTTTTCTCTTGACATTGACATGACCTTGTATTTGCAAGTATAAGGATAAGTGTTGGATTACCATGCCTTTTCTAAGCCTAAAACCAAATGAAAAACAAGGATTGTGAGCTTCAAATAATTTTGGAACAAGTACCCACTTTAAAATGGGTACTTATTCTAAATAATGAATGGGTATCTGTTTTAAAGCTGAAAAATGATATTTCCCCTAAAACTGGACCCAAATTCTTGCATTTACTCATAGATGTTTGTAAACAAGTGTTGTATACCTCTATTAATGATTTGGAGTAAAATTGATGTGATTTAGGACTAAACTAGACAAGTAGAAGGTAATTGGGAAGTGTTGCCAACTTCAAGTGGTCAATAGGGTGACCTTGCCTTGGTTGGGGTGGCCTTGAACTTTCAGATAGAATCCTTAAAAAGTATGTTCACTTGAAACAATAAATTTGAATGGTATCTATTATTTAGATTTAAAAAAATTCATTAAAATTTAAAATTTTGGGACCCTATCTTTCCATCAGGATTTGATCACTTTAGTAAAGATAAGAGTTTTCACTTTATGTTTTATTTTCCCATTATCCATTTACCTAAAAGTGAATTCTTGAATTCATAAGTTCTTGATAAACCATCAAAGTCATTTTATTTCTATTTTTTGTTAGGTTTGCTAAATCTTACTTTACAAATTGAAAATAACTTATGTTTCTTAAAGTACTTTCATATATTGTACAAATTACAACATTTTTTTGAAGTTTTGAATGACAATGTGTAAACCCTAATGATTCTTTGGAACTATTTCGCGAGCATTAATGATTCTTATGCAAGTTAGTTTTAAATCTCAAACCAACCCATTTTACTCATACTTTTCCATTTCTCACTTCATAACTTGCTCTAATTCTTTGGTGACCTTATCCTCTTGTCAATTTCCTACTGTTTGATTGATTTCTTTTAGTGAATTTTACGCTTACCCAAATCCTTTTCCATTGATATTTTTGGGAAGTTTATAGTTATAGAAAAAAAGGATTTTTTTCATTTTATCTTTATTTAAATGGATCATTTCCTATAATCCTTGTTGCAATCATACTGCAAGTCAACACTGCCAACCGACGTGCAAGGGGAGATTGGTAAACATCCATACTTATCCAAATTTTAATCCCTCAAAAACGACAAGTCGACACCAATAATTAAAATGCAAAACTTCCATGCTAAAAGCCAACGTCGCATGCAAGGGGAAGCCTTGACCAACACTTTGCCACGTGGTGGATCGGCACTAACTACTGAATTGAATACTTTATATATTGAACAAATAGTCTATTCTTAGAATATTTTAACATGATGCAAACTACAAGTCAACAATGCGAGCTAATGTGCAAAAATATCAATTTAAAAGTCTTGTAATATACAAGATGAAAATTGAACTTAGTTAATTCAAAAATCTTCCAAAATGTAAGCCAACATTGACTTGTGGTTTACATGAAAGCATACTTTGTCAACTTTTTACGATGTACAAGAAACATGTCAACACCATGGGTAGGTGGGAAAAAGACCCCATTTTAAAAAATTGTAACTTGTAATTGGGGCATGTATGCTACATCATATTTGGGAATATCAAGAGACTTTGAAATTTGCAAGTATATAAAAGTTTCAAGTCAGCATCAAACCCTAGTAGTGCAAATTGGTGGCCAAGACTAATTTACAACAATATGACAAAGTATTCAAATTGAAAGTCTTAACCTCTAGGATGGAGTTTTTTAGGACTTCTAGAAATATCTCTTAAATTATATTAAAAGGAATGGTATCTATGAGAAAGATGGAATATAAGTTTAAGGAAGTTGTTCCTAGTTTCAAGTTATGTTTGGACTTGAGATTATATTAGGTATAAACTTGGGACATGTCATTTTATAAGAATTTTATGTAAGGTTGATAATGGATGCAATAGGCATTTCTACCAAAACATAGAACATTAAAGCTAGTAGATTGGTTGAAGCAACATGTTTCCCATTTTTAGTTCAATCAATAGACTTTGTATTAACATACATCCAATATATTATAATTTTAATCAAAGGGAAATCAAGGATGTTAGTAGTAACCCCAATTTATTAATTCAACCTCAATACATAGAAGATATTTACATTATCTACACATGACTAATATATAAGTACTTTTTTATTCAACCCCAAAAAATACTTATTTATTGGTATTTAGTAATTCTATTCCCCAAATTCTCGTACATCAAAGTGGGAGGATGTGATAAGGCTATATGAGCTTCCTATTAGAGCAGAAGGTATTTTTTAATTAATTACTTATTTAATTATTATGTGCCTTTTCTTCTAATTACTTAAGCTTACTTAGGTCATGTTCTTTTTATGTCTCATGTCATAGGATGTGGACATATGTGATGATCTCACTTTATCCTTCTATGTTAATTATCATTTTATAAGGATTCTCTTTTATATATAATCATCAAGATATACATTCATAATGATTCATTCTTTTTTGGATCAATAGCTCTTGTCCTCCATAGCTTTGCTATTCTCTTTTTTTGTGATAGGTGTTTGATTGTAGGTGATCCTTGAGAATTGTGTAGTTGATTTTTCTCAACTTCAACATGGTATTAGAGCTCCAGATCTGTAATCCTCTCTCTTTATTTTGAGAGATTTCATGTCTTAAACTATCATTCGGTGCATCTTAGACCAGAACAATGTTTTCCATTGAATTCTGAGTTGTCAGAAAAATTAGTTTTTCCTTTTGTTCGGCCTGATTTGGACTCTAGAGGTCCTAGATCTATAAGGGTTTGAAATAGTTGTTTTTTCTAGATCTAGAAGGTAGCTGCAATTTCAGAGCATTTTGAGCCAAGAAGAACCTCATAGTTGCATTCAAGAGGTCGATTCAATGAATTTTGATATAAAATGTGCTCTATTTTGGAGTTGAGAGCTTCTGAGGCAAATTATTTTCCCAAAGAAGTCGCACGACCTCTCCAACATGCAGGTCAAGGTAAAAAAATAAATTAAAAACCCTTTTTAAAAGGGATGACAAGGTTCTTGCAATTTAAAAAAAAAAAAAATTTAAAATGTGATTTAAGAAGAGGGTATCGGGTACTGCCCCCTTGTATGAATAATTTTTTTGCAAATAAATTTGCACCTGTATTGTACTTGGAGATTTTTTTTCTCAGAGGTCTAAATTTGGCGGACTTCCACATTTGGAGGTGTTTTTGACAAATTTGGTGAAGATCCTCTTTTCTTTTTGCCCAACAACCCCTCTCCATCGAGCTTTCATTTTCACACCCCTTCTTCCAAAGGCAATATTTTGGCCTTATAGTGATCTTTTTTAGTGCGATTTTTCAAATTAGGGTAGAATTTTGTGCTCTTCATAGTGGTCCAGGTGGTTTTTAATTTTGGCTTTTGTTTTTTTTTCCAAAAATCTATTTTCTCGGTACTGTTGCTATGTAGGTTTCATTTTGGAGACTTCGACAAGCCATATCTTCTACATCTAGACTCCTTTTTGGGTGTCATTTTTTTTAAAGTGCGTGCTTTTTCATTTAACTCATCATGGTGCTATTAGTTTCCTTTTTTGCACATTGTCCCAGATTTTCATTCTAAGCACTTCCCATTATGTAAACGTACTAAAATAAAGTGTCTATATATTGCACATATATTATTGGGATGTTGCACATTATTTTGTGCCTTATTGTACTCACACTATGATATAATGTGTCATGGAGGGTTGATATTTTCTTTTGTTTATCATCACACCTTTGTCAAGTGAGTGTGCCTTCCACAACAAAAGAAAATTACATTGATTCTTACCTCATGTGTGTGTTACTTCTGGTTTTCACACCCTTTATCTTTGGGTAAAAACACAAACCTGTGTCACATTTTATAAAGGAATCAACCAAAAGCAAAAAAAAATCTGAACTTCGATCACATAAAAGTGGTCTTTATGTTTTGAATTTCAAAATGGTTTAAATTAATGAAATGTATAACTTTTGATGAAGTTTATTCCTATATATTTTTTTTAATTTTAAACAATTGTTTTCATTATGTTTTCATCAATTTAAAGACAAATTTTGGAATGCTGAAAATTTCAGAAAAGAGTGACTTCACGGATCGTCAAGAAACAAATTGAAACAAACTTCATTTTTCTCTAATTTTTTTCTCCAAATAAGTAACTTCAATATCTTTTGCATGGAAAAATAATCAAATTTTGATGTATATTTTTCTCGTAATAATGTTTTAAAGTCAAACATGTTAGAATTTGAAAGTTTTCACGGGCCATCAACTATTTTCAATTTTTTTAGTCATTTTCAAAAAACAAATTATACCTTTTGAAGAAGACTCTCTTCTCTACTGCCCCATATAAGTTTTAATTTTTTCAAATATGTTTTACTATTATTTTTTAAATTTCTAATCAACTTATTTTTTAATTTTAACAACCTACTTGCATTATTTCAAAACTAAAATATTAAAAAACTAATCAAAATATTAAAAAACATATATATTTGGATTTCCCACTCCGAGCTCTACAAAAAGGTATTTTTCTTTTTTGCAACAAAAAACATTCTAACTAGAGAAATACTTAGTTAAAGTCGAATGTTCCAAAAAATTCTGCAAAATGTTGAGTTGGCTACCAACTAGGATGCCAACTAGATAGTTTCAGTCGAAAGGGTTTCTATTAGAAGGGTTTCGACCAAAATAATTCCAATAGAAACCCCATAGATATAATAAGCCATTTTGAAAGTCAAATTCAAAGTTTTGAATTTTTTTTTTTTTTGGTTTCGACCAGAACCTATTTGGCCGAAACCTTGTGTGCCACATATACGCCACATGGTTTCGGCTGAAACCTATTCGCCCGAAACTTTTTCGATCAAAAATAGTTCACTCAGAACTATTTATTTGGTTGAAAGTGTGACACAGGTTTGTGCTTTTACCCCTTTGTTGGTACTTTCATGTTTGCACATTCAAATGTTCTTGATTGTTCTTCATGCATTTCATTTTAGCATCCAGTTTCAGTGGATTTGTCTTGGCTCTCCCTTGTTAGCATTATGGGGGGTTTCTATTGTTGGTACTAATGATTCCTTGGTTTCACATTGGAGTGAGCTATGTATCTATTACTTGTTCCTATGCATACTAGGAAAATGCAACATACATTAGTGGCTAGTTACCCATGCATTTTGGTGAGATGGAGCATTTACCATTTAGACACTCTCGCGTTCCTATTTTTTTGGAAGCGACCTTCCATTTTCACTTGATCAGTTCTTTAGACTATTGGTACCTATGCCATCTATATCTTCAAGTTCCAATTTTTTTTCCTTTATTTTCCATCCAATTCGAGTAGTGTCATTGGGGGCACTCAAGCAGATTCTTGTCTTCTTGATCTTGACTATCATTTTTTTTAAAGGAGGTTCTTCTTTCAACACTATAGAAATCATTCTTTGATAGAGTTTTTAGCTTCTTCATGCTTCAATGGTGTTCCTCATGTTCATCTTTTGTTCCTACTTTTTTGGGATAATCTTGTTTTGGAGGCTTCTCAGTCCTTCACTCTTTTTTGGAGGCTTCTTTAGTCTTTCACTTGTATTTCTCTCTTTTGGAGAGAAGTTTTCTCCCATAGGGTTTTCCTCCTTTTCTCTAGTTTTGAGAGATTATTTGATTGTTTGTACATGGTTACCTCACCAACCGTTATTTTTCAAGACCGATAATGCATTCATCTATATAGGTTTGAGCTTCTCCCTAAGTTTCACTTAAGGAGGGTGTTAAAGTAAAAGGTATTTCCTAAGTAATTATTTATTTAATTATTAGGTTCATTTTCTTGTAATTACTTAAGCTTACTTAGGTCATGTTCTTTTAATGGTTCATGTTATAAGATGAGGACACATGTCATGATCTTATTTTATTCTCACCTAGGGTTTCTAAGTTAATTATCCCATATCACTGAACTAGGCTCTTGTGATGAATTAAAAAAAGATACCCTCCTTTGGTACATATGTATTGAAGGGGAGATTACCCTATTCCTTGAATGCCTTAATGGATACAATGAAAATATGTCCATCTAATTTTCTAGTGCCTGGAATAAGTGCCAAGTGAGGATGAGTGGTATTTCCTTTGAAGTCGGTGAGGAGGTTATCACCCAAGAAAGTTCTAGGATTTCATGTAAAGGACAAGAGATGAAGAGACACAACAAAGTACCAAATAATGAAAGCATGGCCCTCTTCTTCAAAGAGGGTGAGATTTCAATGAAACTTTAGGGTGGGTTTGATAAAGTGAAGCTTCCACAACCATGAGATAGGGTATGCAATCTACTTATGAAGTATGTTATGCTAGAAGGCGGGTTCAAGTGTTTCTACTTTTACTATTTACCCCTTTTTAACCACTTTATAAATAAGACTCTCATTAGCTTTTATTTTCATCTGGTATCGTTGCTAGAGTCCTTTGTGAAGGAAGCAATTACTTGGCTATTGAAAACCCTGATAAACCCCCTATTCTGCTTCACTAAGGTCCAGTTTTACCCTTCTATCATTTCCATCTAGCCCTTTTCTCATTGAAACCCATAAGGGCTTTCCTCTATGAAGACTCCTTGCCTGTCAGTCCCTTAATTTTTATTTTTTTTATTCCCCCATGGGGGAACCCATGAAGCCTCCCCACAAAAGAAAGAACAAACTTTCTACCCTACAAGATGTCACCCCTATCCCCCCCCCCTCACCAAAGATGAGGCCAAACCTATTCCCCAAAATTCTTCACTCTTCATCCTAGAAGATTGTTTCAGTGAGAATTTTTATCTAAACAATAGCCTTATAAAGAACCCCTTTTTGGGTAAGCAAGGCCATATAGGTACCACAAAAAATCCCATAAATAAAAATAAAAAGAAACTCTTTGTCTTATATAGAGATTGCTAAGAGTATCTCTTCCACTATGAATGAGATGAAGAGCCCCAAGTTGAGCATTAGGTGGTCCAATAGGCTTGCTATCTGCATGACCCCCAATTTCAATATTGATGAAATTTCCAATGACTATGGCTATGAGGGAGAAAGAAGAAGAAAATAAAACAAGGATGAAGATGATGATTCAAGGTGTATGTTGATAATGACTATCCAAGCCTATTCTTAGAGGTGAATGCTCTTCTCTCAAACTCTAAGAATTTTGACACCACCTTCAATGTTCAACTTTCTCAAGAAAATTGCTCTAAGTGCAATTGACTATTGATGAAGTTGTTTCCATCAAGGCTAAAGTTGAAGACCTCAAAGGGAAGATGAGAGTCATCTCTCACTTTAGTTTGAAAGTAAAGCATCACTCGATGACCAATCTTTATACCTTGCTAGATGAGGATCTCAAATGCCATGAAAGTAAGATGGGAGCTAGCACCAATGCTAACCATGGAGAACTTTTCAAGTTCCTCAAGGAGGATTGGGGTCAAATGTTTAGTTAGTCTTGTGTTCTATGTTTTTGTTTTATTTTATTTAGCTTGAATTATGCTCTTTAAGTGTTGTTAGTGTGATGTTTTTGAACTGTGGACCTTTTTTCATCTACCTTGGGACCTTTTATGTTAAAGATTCAACACCCTATTCTATGGATTATATTATCAAAAACATAAATTTATCTAAGATATATATACTAATTCACTTATTTTTAAATATAAAATTATATAATAATCAAACTCAAATAATTATATATAATTTATTCATTTATATAAACTCTAAATAATATATAATTCCATTCTATTTAAACTATTTAATAAGAATATTTTGTTTTTTCCAAAGAAAAGAAAGAATGAGAAACAAACAAGGTCACTCTATAGCTCAAAATAGACTTTGGACCTCCAATCCCCCATGCCTATCACAAGACTAACTTCAAGCACTACTATATCAACAATTAAAAAGAAAAAATAGATACTTCCAATCACCATTACAACTCTTATTGAGCACAAATATATAACACTTTTAAGAACCTCCAACATACCAACATAAAATCTAAAATCAATGTTCCCAAAAAGAAAAAAACTCTTGAGTCGGTTAACGCATTAAAAACATCATCAAGCAACTATATTATGACACAAAGATCTTAATCACTATTAAAAAATAATATTATTATACAAATACAACCCATGCATAAAGCATTTAGAGAATACAAAAAACCAAGTTTTAAAAACATGTTTTCTCCTACATAATTACATCTAAACACTTTCAAATTAGATCACAATTTCTTATCATATTAAACATCCTTTGTATCTTGATCACTGGACGAGCCTAAAAATGTCTATCTTTTAACCAAATTCACACTTCATAATAATCTCACTTATCCTTTCCAACTCAAATTATTTCACGTGTATTTTATTTTATATTAATAGAAATGACACCTATTCATCCAAAAAAAAACTCTATCACTTTGAAAAGAGATCCCAAAAAGAAACTAACACCTATTCTTCAATCCTTCACTTGCATTTCTCTCTTTTGGAGAGGAGTTTTCTCCCATAGTGTTTTCCTCTTTTTCTCTAGTTTTGAGAGATCATTTGATTATTTGTACATGGGTACCTCACCAGGCATTATTTGTCGAGAACCATCATACATTCACCTTTATAGGTTTGAACTTCTCCCTAAGTTTCAGTTAAGGGGGGTGTTAGAGTAAAAGGTATTTCCTAATTATTTATTTATTTAATTTTTAGGTCCATTTTCCTCTAATTACTTAAGCTTACTTAGGTCATGTTATTTTTATGTCCCATTTCATAAGATGATGACACATGTCATGATTTTGTTTTATCCTCACCTAGGGTTTCTAGGTTAATTATCCCATATCACTAAACTAGGCTCTTGTGATGAGTTCAAAAAAGATCCCATCCTTCGTCACACATGTATGGAAGGGGGAATTACCCCATTCCTTGAATGCCTTAATGGGTACGATGAAAATATGTCCATCTATTTTTCTAGTGCTTGGAATAAGTGCCAAGTGAGGATGAGTGGTATTTCCTTTGAAGTCGATGAGGAGGTTATCACCCAAGAAATCTCTAGGATTTCATGTAAAGGACAAAAGATGAAGAGACACAAAAAATTACCAAATAATGAAAGCATGGCCCTTTTCTTCAAAGAGGGTGAGATTTCAGTAAAAATTTAGGGTGGGTTTGATAGAGTGAAGCTTCCATAGCCATGAGATAAGGTATGTAATCTACTTATGAAGTATGTTATGCTCGAGGGTAGGTTCAAGTGTTTTTACTTTTACTATTTACCCCTTTTAAACCACTTTAGAAATAAAACTCTCATTAGCTTTCCTTTTCATTTGCTATCCTTGCTAGAGTCCTTTGTGAAGGAAACCATTGACTTGGCTACTGAAAACCCTGATAAACCCCCTATTTTGCTTCACTAAGGTCCCATTTTAGCCCTCAATCATTTCCATTTGGCCCTTTTCTCATTGAAACCCATACGGGCTTTCCTCATTGAAGACTCCTCACCTATTAGTTCCTTAAAAAGAATAATTTTTATTGCCCCATGGGGAAATCCATTAAGACTCCCCACAAAGGAAAGAATAAACTTGCTATCACCCCTATTTCCTCCCCAAATGAGGCTAAACCTAGCCCCCAATAAAAATCCCCCAAAACTCTTTGCTCTTCATCCTAGAAGATCATTGTTGTGATCACTTTTGATCTAAAAAATGTCCCTATAAAGAATCCTTTTTTAGGTAAGCAAGGCCATATAGGTACCACACAAAGTCCCATGAATAAAAATAAAAAGAGAGTCTTTGTCCTATAAAGAGAATACTAAAAGTATGTTTGCTACTCTGAATGAGACAAAGAGCCCCAAGCTGAACATTAGGTGGTCTAATAGGCTTGCTATTTGCATGACCCCCAATTTCAATATTGATGAAGTTTCCAATGACTACGACTATGAAGGAGAGCTTGAAGAAGAAGAAAAAACAAGGATGAAGATGATGATGAGTTGGATGTTGATAATGAAGGTCCAATCCTATTCTCAGAGATGGATGCTCTTCTCTTAGACTCAAAGAATTCTGACACCAACCCCAATGTTCAACCTGCTCAAGAAAATTGCTCCAAGTGTAATCGCATTATTGCTGAAATTGTTGCCATCAAGACTAAAGTTGAAGACCTCAAAGGGAAGATGTGAGTCATCTCTCACTTTAGTTTGAAAGTCATGCATTGCTCGGTGACCACTCTTTGTATCTTGCTAAATGAGGATCTCAAATTCCATGGAAGTAAGATGGGTGCTAGCACCAGTACTCAGTTCTTCAAGGAGGATTGGGTTCAAATATTTAGTTAATCTTGTGCTCTATGTTTCTATTTTGTTTTTGTTTAGTTTGAACTCTGCTCTTTAAGTGTTGTTAATGTGATTTTTTTGAATTGTAGACCTTTTTTAATCTTCCCTGGGGACCTTTTATATTAAGGATTCAATACCCTATTTTACTGCTTCTATTATCAAAAACATAAATTTATCTAAGATTAAATATATTACTTATTTTTTTAAGTATAAAATTATATAATAATCAAACTCAAATAATTATATATAATTTATTCATTTATATAAACTCTAAATAATATATATAATTCCATTCTACTAAACTATTTAATAATTATCTTTCATTTTTCAAAAAAAAATTAAAAAATGAGAAACAAACAAGCTCACTCTATAGCTCAAAATAGACTTTGGACCTCCAATCCCCATGGCTTTCATAGGGCTGACTTCAAGGACTACTGTAGTAGCAGCTAAAAAGAAAAAAAAACATATACTTCCAACCACCATTACAGCTCTGATTGAGCACAAATATATTACAATTTTAAGAACCTCCAACAAACGAACATAAAATCTAAAATCAGTGTTCCTGAAAAGACAAAAACTCTTGAGTTGGTTAAAGCATTAAATATCATCGAGCAGTTGTATTATGACACAAAGATCTTAATCGCTATTAAAAAATAATATTATTATACAAATACAACCCATGTATAAAGCATTTAGAGAATACAAACAATTAAGTTTAAAAAACATGTTTTCTCCTACATAATTACATCGATTACATCTAAATACTTTCAAATTAGATCATAACTTCTTATCATATTAAACATCCTTTGTATCTTGATTATTGAACGAGCCTAAAAATATCATTTAACCAAATTCACACTTCATAATAATCTCACTTATCCTTTCCAGCTCAAATTCTATCACGTGTATTTTATTTTATATTAATAAAAAATGACACCTGTTCAAGAAAAAAAACATCTTTTTAAAAAAAGTCCCAAATCAAATCTATATGTGAAAATATTTTTCATTGGAACTACTGTTCCAACTAAAAAAAGCTTTTGTTTCCACTATAAAGAGATCACCATCATTGAATACATACTTTGATTGAACTCCATAAATATTGTGCTCCTGGATTATCCCTAACAAATCATGGAGACCCACATAATGGAGATCCAATTACAGGAGATTTCTTTGAAAAAATATGAATAAAGCCATCACATTTATCCTTATAGGTTGGAAAACTTTTGTCCACTTACCTTTTTTTCAAACTTCAGTTATCTAATTATTATATTGGTACAGAATCTCACATGATATTTTTGGATCTCATAAAAGCTATGTCGGCCAAGTTTTTAACTAAGATAACTTTACTTTTCCAGGCTTCTACTTAGGCATGCAGAAACTCCTTTCAAAGCCTCTACATGTTATTGATATTGACAAGGGACCCACAAGGGATTAAATAAATATCTTGTAGAAAAAAATAAGCCCACCATAGCTCCCAATGAGTTTAGTCAAGCACAGTAATTAATGGGATCACATGGATATGGTCTGGTTAAATACAAATTATTATAATATCCCATATTAAATCCTTTTATACCCTGTTTAAGTCCTCCTCTTGGTGTTCTATGGATTGCTATCCTTTTTGTCTTAAATTGTCATGAATCCACTGTAATGATAACAGAAGTTCATTGAGCTTGTGATGAGCTGGTTGGCTTGACTTTATTGTATATATCTTTGTGTTTCTGATAGGGAGAAGTCATGGCCAAGAATGTTTCTGATACTGAAATGGGTGTTAAAGATTCTGCTGGCTCTGTATCCAATCATGGCAGTGGTTCTCACTTTCATATAGAAGAGCCCTCATCAGTGATGCAGGATCAGCTGCAGGACGACCAGCCAAAGAGTGCACACAGAGTTGGTCATGGTGGGCATCACTACTATATTGTGGTTTCATATAATTTATAGGCCAAAATTGTCTTTTTACCCAAAAATATCTGTGTAGTTGTATAGTAGATTGGTTAGGATCTGGATCTTTAGGTTAGAAACAAGGTATCAAATTTTGTTTGGTTGTTTTATTCTGAGATTAACGATATCAAGTTTCCACAATCTATAGTGTAATTTCGTATTGTTTTCAAATTCGATTGTGTAAAAAATTTTTAGCATCAACGTTTCTGATCACACTTTCTGTATTGTTTCTGGATTCGATTGTGTGATCCGAAACGATGCTAAAAACTTTACACAATCAAATCCAGAAACAATACAGAATTATTCTGAAATTTCAAAAACGGCAAATTTGATTGATTTATATTGCAAAGAAATGGTGTAAAAAGGAAGGAATTGTATGATCATATGTATTCATTTGTGTGTGTCTTTGACAATTACTAATTCTGTATTGCAAAACTGTGTTTTAGATCCATGGTACCAGTTAGGTCTTCTGCTTGCTGTGAGTTTCAACTGTGGGTATATTCTGGGATTCTCAAATTTTATCATGAAGCCCTTGGGATGGGTGTGGGGGCCACTCTCCATGGCTGTTCTGGCTGTTATATCAGTCTATGCAAACTGGTTGCTTTCAAAGCTGCATATAATAGATGGAAGAAGATTCATCAGATACAGAGACCTGATGGGATTTGCTTTTGGTAAGTGTCACTGTGGGCACTTCAATATGTTCACTTGTTCAATCACTTGAATCTAAATTAGTAGTCAATTTCAAATAATTTTTTTGAGAAATTTGTTGTATATGTTTGGAATTTTGTATTGCAGGAAGGAAGATGTATTATGTAACCTGGATTCTGCAGTTTCTTTTGTTCATTTTGGGAAATATGGGATTCCTTATACTCTCTGGAGGAGCTCTCAAGGTAGGTACTTTAGTAGCAGTAATGATGTTTTTTAATTGAATATAACTTCTAGTATTGCTGTTGGGACTTAATCTTTATTTGGTTTGCCTTTAACCTATTTACTCTTTATGGAATTAGATTATTCAATTTATTTTTTATTGCCATAAAAATCCCATTACAAATGTATTAGCTGTGTGGCTGTGTGGCTGCAGGCTCTAGACGGCATTAGCAATTTTTTTCTTTTTGTCAATAATTAAAAAGGTAATAGGTATTATTAGAAGATTCCTGACGTATACACAAAGGACTTTGACTCACTCTAAGAATTTTTAATTGATTTTTTGGAATAATTTAATTATAACAAACTACAAGTCTTTTTATATAAAAGTCAATGTTTTAGTTAATTTGTTATAGGTAGGAGAATTAATTAAGTCAAAGCTGATTTAGTTTTTTTTTTTAATTGAATTATGTAATAAATACAATAGTTCAACAATAAAGCAGAATCAAAATATTAAAATATATATTTTATATGTATATTATATTTTTTTTAAATAAAAACAAAATGAAAGAATTATCAAAATAATAAACAATGATATTTTTAAAAGTAAAAATAAAATTAGATTAAAAATAAAATTAATTTCACAATCTATGTTCACTTTTTAATAGATGCATGTAAGATATATGTTCTAAAATGAAGTAAAAATAAAACTAGCACTTGCATTTAAAGGAGATTCAAGGATTACATCAACTATATGTATGTTAATATGTTAGAGAGTGTATGTTTGTGCATGGATATCCTACAAATTTAAACGCTAAATAATGGAATGAAATAAACTTAGAAAAATCTAGATTTTTTCATAAATTAAGTATTATTTGATTATAAAATATTTACATTAAGATTTAAAACATAAAAAATGCAAATGAAAAAAGAAAGTCGCCATCAAATTGACAAAAACCACTGCAAATAGAAATAGAACATTCTCAATAGTGGTTTGCAGGCATGCCACTTGTTTCAGGCTAAAATCTCACAATATATGTAGCCTATCAGCCAAAAATAGTTTCATATTTTTATTTTTATTATCTTAAATATATTTATCTAAATAATAACTATTTAACCATCAAGTAAATAAAATTTATGATCTAATTTTTACTAGATTTGTGACATAAACACATCAACAATGATATCTTTCAAACTTCAATTATTAAGTTTTAATATTTTCAAACATTAAATATTTATGCAAAATAATGAAGAATGTTAAAAAGAAATTGAATAATTTTATAATAAGAATTATAAATTTTACTTAAGATCAATTGTCTAAAATATTAAAAATTATTGAACTAGTATAGATATTGATAAGTAGGAGGTTTCTTCCACAACGTGTCAAAGGGGCTCTATAATTAATGGATATTAATGACACACTGTGGAAGAAACCTCCTACTTATCAATTGATGAGCTAAAGGGGCTATATAATGAATGGTTCATAAGGCATAACACTTGTTGAAGGTTTTGCAAATGGGGTAGCAAGCTAAGTGGGCTTAACCTTGGGGGAAACTCCGTGGTTAAACACACTTGAGCTGGAGCAGTATTGGGATGGGTGACCTCCTGGGACGGACCAATGCTTGACCACTGTGAGCATCACCTAGATGCAATGAGTGCTAAGTGGACCATTCATTATCATGAGAGATGGGTTCTTGTGAACCACTACTCATGAATCATGGGTCAATGAGTTTGACTCGAAAACTACACGGTTGAATCCTGATAGCAATAGTATAGATATCTTAACTACATCTAAGAAACATAGAGAGATATAGTTTTAAGTTATTTTATTTTTAATATATAAAATATTTTAGTTTTTATGTACACAATCATGACATGATATTTTGCCACTAAAACACCTCTCAATATAATTATATAAAAAATAAAGAAAAAAATTTAGTAGAAAATGCATTGATTCATCTTCTCTATTATTATTAAGAAACCATCATGCAAAATTAATGATAATGTCAATTTCTTGTTGACATAGATTTATATGAAGACACTTTTTCATAATTATTTTATTGATATTAAATCTTTTTTCTAAATACTTTGATCTAACATAATTCATTTTAGAAATGAAAATTAAAGATCAAAAAATTAGTAGATTAATTAATGATAGCATATTTTCACAATCTATAGAGAATATCGTTAAATTGCTTCTATTTTTTTTATTGTGTAAGTAGTTTTTACATCAATGTTTTGGATCTAAAAGTTTGATGCAAAAATTGTTTACACAATCAAAACTCGAAAAAAATCAATAATAATTAATAAATCATTATTCTCTTAAATTCTAAACGTTTCTTTAATTTGAAATATTTTAACCATCACAACTATACTTTTCAAATTATTAATATTAAACTATTAAGCCCTCGTGACTTTCTCTTAAACTACAAAAATATGATTTAATCCTCCACAAGTCTTTTCATAAGATGTTTCTAAAAGCACATTTTTGTGCTCGTAGATAATAGAGCATCACTATTAGGAGAGAGTGGATGACCATTAAATTTTCTATTTATTAAAGTTGGGCAAAAACATAAACAACATTTATGCCATCAATATAGACTAAGGTTAGTTATTTTGTTATAGATTATGACACTTGCTACATGATCCCTTTAATAAGGAAATTTTAGTGGTATATCCATGCTTTCTATATTATAGGAGATTTGATTATAAATAGACTTTAGAATTAGAATAAGAAATATAAAGAAGGGTGTTAATGTTATGATTTGAAATTAGAATATGAGATAATAGTTCTTTCTTATTATAGGTTAATTTTTTTTAGGAATTTAATGTGTAGATTATATATTACAATTAAATTTAAATTTGATATAAATAGATGGTTATGTAAAAAATATTTTATAATTATAATTAAAAATATTAAAGATAAAATAATTTTTTATCGATATTTCAAGATTTGATTTCTATTCTTGTTTATAATATTTGAGTTATGATCATTTTTTAAATTATCTGTCTATTATTTTATGTAACTTTTTTTATTTGAAATTTTTATTTTTAAAATAAAACTTATGCTTCCTATTTTCTTGATATAAATGTTCTACGAAAATGGATAATTCTTTTGATTTAGATAGAGTAGTGTCTTGGTATTTAAGACTATAGATAAGTTTATAGGCTCTTTAAAAATACACATTGAATTAACTCTTGCAAATTAGCCTTCTTTATATTATGAAGAGGAGAAAAAATATTTATATATAGATTTATGAAAAGAATAAACAAACCTCTAATTCTAATAGTAGAAAGCATGAGTTTAGAAAACATACACATACATAAATTAATTTTATTGAATGATTACGCTAAATAGTCTCACAATATATAGTATTATTCTAATACTTCCTCATCTTAAGTCATGAAGAAGAGTTTAGTAATCACAACATCCTAAGAAACAACTCTCTATTCCTAGTGGAATAGGGATTGACATGTGAATTGGAGTCTTCCCTACCCTTAAAATTAGAAAATAATGGGATAAAACTAAGTAATGGAATGGTATATGTGAGTATATATAGGATTATTCAAGTATTATATATCCCATTAGTCAAATTTGTTGAACACACCTAGAGACTGAGAGGGGGGTGAATCAGTCTACACAAAAAATTAAGCCCTTTCAAAACTTGAAGTCCTCAGCACAATACAAACTTCAAACTCTTAAGTAGATCAATAGAAAGATGTAGCAGTTTAAACCCTCAACAACTTCAACAATGAAAGATATAACAAATCTAACTCTAACTAGATCAACAACAATGATAAAAGAGATATAAGAACACACATCCACAAGATGACAGTAAATTTACATGGAAAAACCAATGAGGGAAAAACCAAAGTGAGAGTTAACTCACAATATAAAGACTCACTACCAAAAAGGACTTGCTAACTAAGGCTCACTACCTCAATGCAAGATACAAAGGGCTTGCAGAACTAAAGAAAACACAACTTCAAAATAAAGATACAAGGACCTGATGAGATTCATTATCTCAAAGCAGAATACAAAGAATTAGAGAAAGATTACAATATTTGTTAGTTCATAACACTCTACTGACTGAGGCGTTATAGCACATCTGATTCTATCTTTCACACTTTTTCACTTCTTCTATGAGATCTTCAAATACAATTTAGACTTTCTTGTTCGCACACTTGTACACTTACCCACCTTTTTGCATGTGAAATGATCTTGCATTTATATCCATCGCAACACTTGAAAAATTCAATTAGGTTTTCCAAGAAGAAGATAAACAATAAATTTAACAAGTCAACCACCAAAGCATAATGTGTTCCTATCCCAAAGATAGAGAAGACCAAAACTAAACTTAATACATCTTTCAATGTGATCCAAAATAATTCACATGCTGGAACACATCAATCTAAGTCAGCATCAAGAAAACGTGTAGATGAAGTGTGAAGCACATAAATAGTCGGCTCAAAAACATTCTTCCAATTAAATTCACACAAGGTGGTTCTAACCAAGATAGGTCAGGACCCAAATCTAATATAACACATCTTCAATTGTTGGTGCAAGCCCCCAAGCACACAACACAAGCAAAAGAACAAGCCCTGTCAGCCATAAATCCACAAATAACCCAAACAACCAAATCAAGACACAATGCAAAACCAAAGTGGCCAATCAAAAACATACGGATCACATGGGGATGTTTCATGAACATCCAACTACATTTAAAAAAACTTCTTTCATACTTTCATGCCATCAACAACCATTGCAAACCAAACAAGAAAAAAATAATTTATTCAAGAAGCACAAGATACATAAATAGAGGATATAACATTAACATATCAAGTTGCGGATCACTTTGACAAATGAAATTCAACTGATACACTACACATATTTTGAGAACACATTCACCAAGTTGCAAGAGTAGAGACAATAATATGGAGAAATGTAGAGCATTTTTTGAACTAGTCCAAACAACCAACAATACTACCAAACTTTTGCAATTTATAGAAATATCCTCGAAAACATTGGTGACTTGAAAAGATAGGAGTGCAACATCCACAAAACACTAATATTTAATCCCAAACTACAAGACCAAATATTCAATGATGGAGAAATGTGGAGAATTATCCCAAACAGACTTCAATGTAGCTTCCAAAAACAAAACCACTTAAGCAACTTATTAAGGCCTAACTTTCTTTCAGAAAAACATGCTTCATTAGGAACATTAGGAGAGAACATAAGACATATTGTAGACCTTCAACAACATCTCTCCAGTTTAATAAATGCTTCTAATGCTTCTAAAGCTCATCTTAATATATCATTATGAAACCAACTCTACTGACATAAATCCTATGCAATACTTCTTAGATAAAACATGACATCTAACCATGAGCTTCAACAAACATTAGATAAGGAATGTCATCCAACCATGAACTTAAACAACATCACCATACATCAATGTTAGCCTAATACTTAATTTTGACATCCAACCATGAACTTCAACAACATCACCATACATCAATGTTAGCCTAATACTTAATTTTGACATCCAACCATGAACTTCAACAATGATATCCAACCATTATCAATCAAAGACAAATGCCAACAATATCCCTTATATCACACGTTTTGACAATAATAAAAACCAAAAATAATTCACCAAGTGTTGTCATTAGCTATTGACAATAATCTCATCAACCACTACCAAACATATAAGAATCTTTATCAAGTGTTGACATCAAAGGCAACCAATAATCAAAGTTGACATCAATGACAACAACTACCAAAAATCTCACACAAATATCCTCAACTGTTGACATCAATGACAACCACTACCAACAATCTCCCCCTTTGGAATTGATGACAAAACACACCCGCTCACTCTCCCTCTTTGATACCAAGGATAAAGGGCAATCCATACCACTATGTAGAAGGCAACAACACATTTTTTGACTTCAAGACTATGTACATAACAATTCCCAAGCTCCCTTCGGGTGAGTTTATTTTTCCTAAGTATCGGCCATGACCTCTTTTGAGAAAAGGTAATGTCAGGCTCCCTTTCACACAAGACTATGCCAGTACCACCAAACTTGTCAGTCGAGCGCTCTTCGCATGATTTTCCTCTTGTTGTTTTTCGAAAGTTTGCGACGAGCTTCCCGTGTCATCCATTCACAAAATTTTGAGCCTCTTTGCATCACTTCCCTTTTGGGTCCCAACCGCCTGCCACATAGCATCAGTTCATGCACATACCTCCACATGTCTTCACAATGCAAGTTCTTCATTGATCAAGGGAAATGATGAGTGTCAAGTCCCAACCACTTGCCATGTGATCTTCCAAGGGCTCCATCGTGAAGGAAAACCAATCAAGCGACAACTATCACAAGCTGCCATGTTCCGTAACTGCCGCCATGAGTGAATAGCACATGTCTAAGTGTTGGTTTATTGGGACCACTACCATCATTCGTAGGATATGCATCCGAAATTTGGATGTCCTCGTTCATAGCCCAAATCTTTTTTGTTGTAACGACTAGGGAAAATCATTACTAATGCATCATTGCTCATGATCAGAGAATATTTCTTATTGCTTGCTCATCAAGCT
The DNA here is from genome assembly GCA_007115665.2 of Sequoiadendron giganteum. Lineage (NCBI taxonomy): Eukaryota > Viridiplantae > Streptophyta > Pinopsida > Cupressales > Cupressaceae > Sequoiadendron > Sequoiadendron giganteum. The sequence continues at coordinate 645,267,520 of CM021106.1, read as the reverse complement.
GGGTTTTAATTATAAATACTAATTCTTCCTTAGAAGCAAGAGGTTTGAAGAGTTCCAAATTTTGTTCAGATTTTGGTGGAAGAATTGATAGAAGAACCATGCCTTTATTTTCTTTATTAGATTATTGTATAAGAACTCATAGACTATGCCATTGTTCGGCCTTTCTGTTTTCTTTGATATTTGATAAGTTTTACTGTGCCATTTTTGTACTAGATATATCATTCTCAGACTTCTATAAATTAATACAAGTTGTTGGTTTAGATAATGTCTTGGAATCTTCTTTCTAGAAAATGTGTATGAAGCTTATTTTATGTCATATATAGTGAATCATTCAAGATTCTATCTTTGTTTTACCATTCTGGAACACAATAGAATACCCAATAGGCCCTTAAGTCGTATCCCTAAGATAGATTTATCATGCCTAACATCTAAATCTAGACACATCGCCTTAGTTAGATCTTTTATTTTATATCTGCTTCCTTTTCTCATTCAAAACCTCAGTTATAGAAGAAGTTGACTTCTTTAGAAATCCAAAGGTTGCTCAGTTTGGCGCAATAGGCCCCCCCTAAAATTGAGTTTCCCACAGAGGGTTGTTACCTTGCCAACTTTTGGCATCAACAATTTTCTTTTCTTTCCTGGCATGCCCGATGGGACTGCTAAAATAACCAAATCAAAAGGGTGTGTAAGTCATCGGCCTATTACTAGGCCATAAACCTCAAAATAAACTGGCCTGCTAGTATCCCTACTGGTAACAACGCATACCCAAACTTGCCCCATAGAACCATCAGATCCCAGTCATAATGCTAATCGCAAACCAAAATTATGTGGCTTGGGACGTTGTAAGTCCTCTTGTTGCCCCAGTAGCACCTGCCATATGGGCCCCTATTCGGCTCTCTGCTCTTAAAGCTATTCTGAAGTTTACCAGAGATGGCTCGAGAACACCATCCGAACACCTGCAAGATGTTGCGGACATGTGTCTGGTGCATGGAGTAACAAATCAAAATATAGTGTTGAGATTGCTTGTAGCTTCTTTCAGAGGAAGAGCACTAGATTGGTATTGCACTCTACCTGCCAATACCATCGGTAATTGGGATGAGCTTAGAGATCCCATTTATGAGATATTTTCTAATGATGGAGATCGATCTTCGCTATATCACCAACTATCTACAATAAAGTGGACCCCATCCGAAGCCATGACATATTTCAACACCCGATTTCATATGACCTGGCAGAGAATCCATAATGCCATTCGACCATCGGCTGAGCTAGCATTCATGTTCTACTTAAAGTCTATCAATGTTGACATTTCCATGATGATCCAGTCACTCGGCGTACTTACATTACTAGATGCACACAACATAGCGGTCAAAGCAGAGAACAATCTAATTGATGTTGGGAAGTTGCCACCTCGACCCATCATGTTGATCTTCCACAAAATATCAGCTTATAATTAGGAGATTCCATCTACTAGCACAACCATGCTACTGCCATCATCGATGTACACATATCCAAGTGTGCAACCAAATGCTGCTTCCACGTGTGGTGCTCCGAAGGATGAAATGAGCGACATACGGGAGATGTTACAGCACCTGACAAATGAAGTAACTATCATTAAGCACAACTAGGCTGCTCCTTCGAGACCAAGCTATCAAATTTATCAGGGTAATAAACCCTTCTACCAATAGAACCAATATCAAGGGCCTGTGCGCACAACTCCCCTGACTCAAACAAATAACCAAATAGTACCAGTATCAAATCCGTTGGGAACTTCTCAAAAAATTACAAGGAGAGAGCTGAACATCGGGCAGAAAAACCTCGTCGAGGATCTCAATCCCCGGTGCTATCCTTGCAGCGATGCTCATATGCCTCAAAATTGTCCACATGGAAATTTACAGTAGAAAATTGTCGAGCAACATAGCCAAGGTGCAATGACGAGTTTAGGAGGGTATACATATGCCTCTTCCCAAATAGACGATGCGATTATCACCGCACATATGCAAGAAATGCACCCGAAGCAAGAAGGTGACATAACTCATGACCATGCCCTCCTTTCATGGATAGAAGGGGATGAAGCAGTATTCACTTATGAAGAATCCACATCAGCGACCCCGAAAGTACAGTTTGACTACAACACCCGATCAAAGAGAAGATTCATAAGAGAGCCGATCACTCCTCACTCGAGAAATATTCTGAGCCAACTCCCCGACCCTTCTAGAATTGCTCCAGAGCCTCAAGTACAAAAATAAATCATTATCACCAAGGAAAAAGAACAAAATCATCCAAATCCATCACTAATCAACATGGTGGAACAATTGAAGAAATCTTCTACTAATATGTCCCTCTTAGATATCTTAGGAATTCCAAAATAGAAATCATTGCTACAAGAAGCCCTTCAGAAAGATGAATCTATGCAACCAATGGAACGAGCTTCCGAAAAGATCATCTACACATCACTTCAATCCAAATTTCTTGCAAACACTACAGAGGACACTCCTGTAGAGGAGACTCCGACAGAGGAAAAAAGGGAGAAGTCAAAGCCTAAAACCTTCTTCCTAACTCTCATTGTAGGAAATAAATTGTTGCACAACTCTATGATTGACTGTGGTGCTAGTACCACAATCATGCCCAAGCAGATAGCTGAAGCCTTAGGACTTAGTTATGAACCCCTAAAGAGAGGAGTTATGCAACTGGATAGGAACAAGGTCAAAACAATAGGTCTCATTAAAGACCTCCCCTTAAATTTTTTTTCCTATTTGGTGCAAGAGCACCTACACCTTGTGAAGTCTAATTTGATAGCTAGGTGTGTCTTGTGTTCATTTATGCTTAATAAGGTCTAAAGGACCAGTCATAATGTAATTTGAAAAGGTTTTGAATCATTTAGTTGAATTTGTCAGTTTGATTCATAATGCAAAAGCCATGTGAAATCATGAGTTTTAAGGGATATGGGGAGTAGGGTCTTATTCCATGTTAAATAAGGTCTCAATGACATTTTAAATGTATTGGAGGGCTTAATAGGTCAGTTAGGTGGTATTTGCAAAATCAAGTTGATCAAGTTGTAATGGGATAGTGATTAAGAGCAAAATTGGCAAAAATTGTCATCTTAGACTCTAACAAAAGGTGGTTATGGTAGTTGGTCGGTTCAAGGGGTGGTTTGGATGTGATTACATGATATATTGTTTTAAGATCTCGAAGAGAGGCTGTTGGAGAAGTTTGGAATGAGTTTCTAATAAGAAGTTTGCTGTTTTTTTGTGTTTTCCATTAAGAAATTGTTGATCCCGTGCATTGTACGACCTGTACGTATTGTTTTACACTACAAGCCTATTATGGTTGGATAGATAATTGAATAAAATTTCTTTTGGCGTTGGAATGGTGTGATTTCATTAAAAATTGAGTGAGATATCCTTGTTTTACTGCCGGGTGGTCTCAAATCCCATGTTTTTCCTGTTTTCCTGAACTTTGCAAGCATTGTACGGATCTGTACCACCACCATATGATCTGAGACTTATATCATCTTGTAGGGGAATGAAATAGCTTTCATCTGAATCCAATTAGAGGTTCTAATATTGAGTTTTGAGAGAGATCTCTTCATTTTTCTGGGACTGCCTGTTTCTAACTAATTTGAGGGTTTGATTGGTGTAAAAAATGATGTTCTAGTCATTCCACTTGCTGTCCAGCCCTGTAACTCGGTGGAATGACTTGTTTCATGGAATTTTAGATGTACCAATGGTTTGGGAGGCATAAAATACAAGTTGTATGGTTTTAGGGGCATGCCCTAGGGTATTTTCATGAGTTTTCCAAGTGAAATTGAGGAACTAAAGTAAGGTTTTGGAAAAATATGATTGGAACTCTACATGTGATAGTGTTTTGAGTTTTTGCAGGTCATTTTATGAAGGTATAATGCAGTGGAATGTTATGATAAGTCTTGGAACCCATATTTTCAATAAACCCTCATGAATTGTGCCTAAAACAAGGTTTTTCAAGTTTGGCATGTATTTGTCCGTACCAATGGAATATTTTTGTGATTTTGGAGGTTTGAAGGTATATGAATTGCTGCCCCAAGGTTTCATTGTCCTTTGATAGGTTTAAAGGCATGTTGCTTTGAAAATAGGCCTAATCAGCATAATTGAGCCTCACGGAGTGCATCACTATCCTAGTATCAAAGTACCACAAGATACCATGATCATCAATGTTCCCCCCATGTCCGGCCTTTGTCTATCACGAGAGTTCACAACAAAGATAGGTGGATAATTTTCTTTGGGTTGGTCTAACCTAATTCTTAGGACTAAGCATGAAGCCGAAATGAAGATTGTATTAGATTCCCTGCATTTAGAGCATGTGGCCGATGAAGCCATGATCAACTATGATTCTACCCATACTCCTACAAAAGAAGAAACCAAAGTTTCTCAAACCTCTTATACCAAAGAGGAGGCTGCTAGTAGAAAACTGTAAGAAGAAGAGAGGACAACCGAAGACAAAGCCAGTTCTGAAGAAGTATTTTTGAGTGATTACTTAGAAGCCAACCCTTTTGGAAATTATCATTCCATTGGTTTGGGAGCCTACGTCATCTACGATAAAGATCAAGAATTGTCGAAGATAGCAGAGGAATCCATAGCTGAGCAAACCTCAAAACTATGGACATTGCACTTTGACAGTGCAAGATGAAAAGTTGGCGTTGGTGCCAAGATATGCCTGACATCTCCAAACAATGAGAAGATTCTCAGATCCTTCCACTTTCAGTTTTCCTACTCAAACAATGACGCCGAATACAAGGGTCTTGTGCAAGGACTAAGCCTCGCATAATGCATGGGTATTAAGCAAATAAAAGTGTTCGAAGATTCTAAACTTATAATCAATCAAGTCAAAAAAATATCTGCTACAAAAAAATGTTCGCATGCGATCTTATAGACACAAGTTTTGGGACCTCATTGAAGGGTTTGAAGCTTTCAACATCCATGTGGTACCAAGGGAGTATAATTCAGTTGCGGATCGCATGGAAACAATAGGATCTCAATTTGATCCAATTTCCAACCTGATGGAGAATGTACACTTAGTACGAGTAATCATCCAACCATCCATTGTAGATAATGACCACAGATGAAAAGAGTTTGAAAGCGATGAACACATCGCCTCAATCATTCAACAATCGAGTGAATTCGCTGAAAGATTGAAGAAGCATACAAAGGGAATATCATTAAATTAATATCAAACAAGCTTCTGAAAGGATTGGTCATGCTCAAAAATATTTATGACTGTGATGATGCAAGGAGCGATAGGAGGAAATTCGTGGCAAACCAAGCAGATTATAATGACCTTGAGGTCAGAGGCGAAAGAAAACTAAAGGTCGGAAAAGAAGTCACCAAACATGACAAAGATAGGTTGATACAGTTCTGTGAAGCATATAAAGGATTCACAGCCTAGTCTTATGATGACCTAAGGGGATATGATCCTAGTATCATCCAACATACCATTGAACTCATGGAAGGTGATAAAATTGTCTGAAAAAAGCAGAGGCCTGTCAATCCAAGATTGAAGCCTTGATGGATCAAGAGCTAGCGAAGTTGATCAAGTCAGGGATCGTATTTCCTATTAAAAAAAACACTTGGGAATCTAACCTTGTGCCAGTTCAAAAAAAGAATGGAGACATTCATCTTTGTGTTGACTTCTGGGACTTGAACAAAGCATCATTAAAAGATCATTATCCGCTACCTTCAATGGAATCCATTATGCAAAATGTGGCAGGTTCAAATTTTTTTTCTCTACTGGATGGCTTCTCGGGCTATAATCAGGTCTGGGTAAAAGAAGAGGACCAATATAAAACCATGTTCACCACCAAATGGGGTACATTCGCATATGCCAAAATTCCTTTCGGCCTATCAAATGCGGGAGCTACCTTCCAACAGGCAATGGATATCGCCTTCAACAAACTCATCAATAAAAATCATTCTCATCTATTTAGATGACTTGACTGCATATTCCAAGTCAAAAGATGACCATTTCAATCATCTGGAATTAGTTTTCAAGAAATTCCAAGAGGTCGGGGTATCCTTGAACCCCAAAATGTGTTTTCGGCGTACTGCAAGGAAAGCTACTAGGGCATGTAGTGTCCATAGACAAGATTTCTATTGATCCTGAAAGGGTAAAAGTGATTAGAGAACTCCCCCTTCCAGTCAACAAAAAGGGAGTTCAATCCTTTTTGGGAAAGGTAAATTTCGTAAGAAAATTCATCTATGATTTTGTAGGAATAATTCAGCCAATCACTCTAATGCTAAAGAAGGATCAATTATTCAAGTGGACAAAGGAAGAAAAAGAAGCCTTCGGGAAGGTAAAGGACGATATTTCCTCAGCCCCTGTGTTGGTAAATACAGAATTGTCCAAATATTTCATGATGTATGTTTTCAGTAGAAAGACAAGTATCACCACTGTCCTGACCGAGAGGGACAATGAAGGAAAGGGAGAACACCTGATAGCATTTCACTCCTGGACCTTGAAGGAATATGAGGAAAACTATAACTTCATTGAAAGACAAGTGTTCGTAATTGTAAAGGGAATTAAAAAGTTATGACATCTGATATGTTGTAACAAGGTGATCGTCTATGTTGCACACTCCAGTGTACGCTAATATATCATGGAAGGAGATATCATCAAAAAAAGGGCCAACTGGATCACTAAGATCTTGGAATATGACATCGAGGTTAGGCCCACGAAGACTTTCAAAGGGAGAGGGTTGTGTGAATATTTGGCGCACAACAAGGAAGCAAAAATAGAAGTAGAGCAAGAAGAGCCCATCCTAATGAATGAATGAGAACCCGAAGGATGCTAGCTAATGGATAGGATAAGATTTATGCACATTGGAAAATATCTGTTAGGCCTTCCTTTGCAGAAAAGAAGGTTCTATCGATTACATAATAGCGAATATTCACTCATCGAAGGGGTTCTCTTCAGGAGAAATTTCAACGATGTCCTATTACAATGCATCACTATAGAGCAAGCAAGAAAAATCCTTGACACATTCCATAGCGGTCCCGAAGGTGGACACTTCTCTGCAAAAAATATGCCATCAAAATCTTGCGCATCGGGTACTTCTGGCCCACACTGTTCAATGATTCCTACAAAATGATAAAGGCCTACAAGGAATTCCAATTCTATGTAGGGAGGAGGAAAATTTTTGCTATGTCTCTCAACTCGATAGTTTTGGATGAACCGTTCACGCAATGGGGGCTAGAATTCATAGGAATGATCAACCCATTATCTAGCACCAATCATAAATGGATTCTTACAGATACAAACTACTTTAAAAGGTGGAATGAAGCCATACCCTTGAAGAATGCAACATAAGAATAAATTGTGGATTTTCTCAAGGGCCTACTAACAGATTCAGCCCACCAAAGACCATCATCTCAGACAATGCCAAAGAATTCCTAGGCTCTAAGGTATGTAAGTTTGCACTTACACATGGCATATTCCTAGAAACCTCATCAAACTATTACCTGCAAGGGAATGATTTGGCCGAGTCAACTAATAAGAATTTAGTCAGACTCATCAAAAGGATCGGGCCAATCATGAGAAGGAATGGCATAGGTATCTTCGAACAAAATTATGGCCGGATCACATAACTCCTAAACAAGCATGGAAGACCTCGCCATATGAGCTAGTATACAAGAAAGAAGCACTGCTGCCTATCTCTATAGAGATACCTACGCTAAAACTACTTAATTATTTAAAGATTGAAGAGAATGGGGCCATGGAATTTCGGTTGGCCGAATTACTGGAGGTGCAAGAGAAAAGGGAGAAATCCCCAATAACCAGTAGGTGGTTAAGAAATGGTTTGACAAGAAGGCTTGAGAACAAGGCCTAAAAAGCAGAGACGTGGTACTAAAGTTCAATGAAAGAGTTGCAAAGCCTAGACAAAATGGAAAATTTGACAAGTTGTGGGAAGGCCCTTTCAAAATAATTAAGCGCAAACAAAATAATGCATTTGAATTAGAAAATATGGAACAAGAACCACTTGGAATTCCGATCAATGAAATTCACTTAATATTGTTCAATTAGGCTATAGTTGCATTATGCAAATGTAAATTGTAAAAATGTAATTAGTTTCCTTTTTATGTTTTGTCGGCCGGTTCTTTTATCATGTTTTTCATGGTTACAAGGAGCGGGGAAAATTTCATGAAACCCATTATTACAAGAAAAAATAATATTTTTGCTACTCAGGTTACAAAAATTCAATTCAAATACAAAGGATTCAACTCATGTTGAGAAAACAAAGGATGAAGACAAAGAGCTTTAACATAAGCAAGTGTATCCGTTATATATATACTATGATAAAACATTGTTAAAATGGCTCTGTGGCTAGAACATTCAAAAAAGTATAGCCATATATAAAACTTCATTACATGCATATATGCGAGCCTTCTTTTACGCGTATATATATACAAAAGAAAAAAGCTTGTCAGAATTCATATATTTGCATTATAGGTATTGTCCTCATGAACTGGGACATTGTTAGGAGCAACAGGAAGATTATCAGAAGCAACATCTATACCCATGATGAGTGGCACGGGAAACACAAGGTTCCTAAAATTGGTATACCAGTCTATGTCGTAGAACAAAACCATGTTGTAGCAGTGCAACAAGAAATGAAATGCACGGGTGGATTTATCACGATGATCTGTGAGTGACTAAATCCAAAAACCACTCAGGAATGGCACCCACGGTACCACTACGTCTTCTTCAACATGCTTCGTTAGGTCACTCGCAATGGGAAGTCCCAGGCCTACATCATGTTGCTGATCGCCTCGCTGAGATCCCCGAGGTACTTCTTCAGGAAAATCTGAATTTCCAAATGAAGGATCATAGATTTTAGAGCCTAAGCATCAAGCAATGAAGTGTGAGATGATGTCACTATTTACACGATATTTGTCCTCATATTCAATGCAATCCCTACCCAGGACCCTCTTGATGGCTATGATAGCTAGTGAATGCTTATTCTTTGTCATATGTTTCAGATGCTTGCTTGAGATCTCTCCCAGGAAAGTTGTTTGAGCCTTATTACACACTGACCTAATTGGAGTATTCATTATGTCAGCCTCTACTCAAATCACCGAAGACTAGTGCTATGCAAATTTTAAACCTATCCAATCACCTAAGGCTATTTCGCTAAGAATTTTTTCACTCCTATATCAAGGCTCATTTATAGAAATATTTGAGGTATCCAGCATACAAAGCATGATGGTAATCGAGTGCTTACTAAAAAATCCCACAAAAAGGCCAGCTCAATATTCTAACCTTGTTGCATGCAAACTTAAGGAGTGGTAATCAATTAACACAAATTGGTGGCAGTCCTAGGTGATAGATCATATAGACAAAGGCTAGGTGGCATGACATAGGGCATTTTCGAGCTCCAAGAGTGAACTCAAATCTTTTCAAAGTACTCATTGCGATTTTAGCTTGATCATGCTTTGAGAGATATTAATTGCTAAGGCAGATAAGGAAATGACAGCCATTGCACCAGTGGCTCAATTTCCCATGAAAATCATGCCAAAAGGATGCTATTACCAATAAAATTATGAATCCTTTCCTTTTCAAAAGAGGCAAGTAGCTTATTTCGCATGAGAAAGAGAGCTGGCAAGACATGCCAAATTAAATGCAAAAGGCAGCCATTACCTACCTATTTGAATGTAAGAAATCAAATAAATTCCAAGTGTTGCATGCAAAAACATAGGACAAAGCATAAAAACTTCTTCAACATGCAAAAGGAATTAAGAGGAACAAAGCTATCAAAAAGACCAAGTATAGTGAAATTTGCAGCATAATAGCTGAAGATAGATAGTTGTAGATAATTCACTGCCCTGGTGTGAATTAAACCTAAAACGAAAGGTTGCCTAGTGTTAAAATTCAAAGCCTCACGTTGTGTTTTAGTTTCCATTTATATCGCTTCAGTGTACTTTCTAGGCGAAGAATTTGCAAGAAATGGCGACTGCTCAAGGTTCTCAAGCAAAACTGCAGGAAGGAGGAACACAAAGCTTGTTTAATATCATGTGCGTAGCTCTAGGGACCTACAGTTCTTAGGACATCTCTTATGCCTCACTTGGAATACCGAAAAAGCCGACTTGGATAAATACCTGAGTTGTAGAGAAGAAGAGCCTTCACAAAACCAAGAAACAGATTCAAGAAGAGTGGGAGAAAATTCATGACCCCATTCTTGCAAGGAATCCCAAGTCACTAAGGGAGGCAACCTGCGAAAGGATGAAAAAGAATAGTGACCCAAATTCTTTGGTGCAAAAGTGTTGGTATTGTGGGCTTCCTCAATATATGGTCCCTTTAGTGCACCACTTCCCTAAACTAGTTGATGAATCCATCAAACACTTAAACCTGAAGACCAAAACCATTGAAGGATGAGAAGTAACCGTGAACATATGCAAAGAATTTATCTGGAATATGCAGAGAAAGATAAATGAGAGGTCATTTTTCGCCTTTTTCTTAGAAAAATATTTGAATGAAATTGATAGCCTTGCAAATGCAAAAATAAGTTGAAGAAGCTATGTGAAATTGTAATAGTTGAATGAGGAGAGAGTTGCAAATATAAAGGCAAAAAAAAGGAAAGAAGAACTTAGTTTATGATAGGAAAAAAGGAAAAGGGGAAATATGAAGTTTAAAAAAATACAACATTATTTGTTTCTCAATTACTGAAGTTCCCAAATGAAGCTAGATAGATAGTAGTGTTTAAGATAGTCAAATTGAGTAAAAAAGGTAGAATATGAGCTAAGATTGGAACCATTAAAAGGATTGTGTGAGGAAAACTTGGAAAATATAACAAGATTTAATGATGAAAAAGGATATAATATATTCAAGATTGAACAAACATTAGTAGAGTCAAGGTTTTTTTCATCAGGAAATTTCCTAGTTTTAGTTGCCTTGATAGACTCACAAGTTCTTGAGTTACAAAAACCTTGGAAGATTGTACCCATAAGATAATTAAATCAAACCAAACACATCATTGTTCATGAAGATCATATGATTGAAATGTTGTAAGTAGATATTGAATATAAAATGAAGCACCTATATATGGATATTAATGATTCTAGTTAATTCTTTATAAATCTAGGCGTGTTACATAAGCTTGTGGAGATGGAATAGTTTTTATATATAGAGTTTGATCCTTTTATAAGACAAAGTTTCCCAAATTAAATGCACCTACAATGGGAATTAACTAGGGATAATGGGAAGAAAAAGTGTAAATAAAAAGAAATTTTTGAGGTATACTAATCTAGTGCAAGGGATTCTATTGGAAAAAATAGTAACAAATAAAATAAATTGCTAAATATTATATTAAATACCAAAAAAAAAAATAGAAAGTATTTTTCTCTTCATTTCTCAACGTTATGTTTGTCAATTTGGCATGAAGGACAAGGGATCCCCGATCCCCAACATCCACAAGGAAAGATGGAAGTTGTCTGCCATCTCACCAAATGATGGCATTGATTTTGTTTGACCCCACAGTCTTGGTCAATGTTGATTAAGTGGTGTAAAGGGTATGAGGGATCCACGATCCTTGACCCCCGAAAATGGAAAGCACTAAGAAGGTTTTGTGAGTCGATGATGAGGCTTGAGCTCTACATGAAGATGGCAGCCAATAAGGAGCATGAGAGAACCCCGACCACTATCAAGGTGAATGTAAAGCTAGTGTTTTTGGGCTTCAACATTTGGTCATGCTTCATAAGTTCTAACATGCATTTCATGGAAGCGGTATGAAGGATTGAGACTCCTAACTCTCAGCAAGTCTAATGGCATGATGAGCTTCTCAGATTGGAGTTTCGAAGTTCTAAAACTTTTGTAATTAGGCCCTCTTGGGCTCTTTAGTAATTACTTACTATTATTATTAACATAATATATAGACTATTAGCCTTTTTCCAAAAACACAATAACAATAAAAATTAAAGCTACTATACAAAAATAATAGCAATATAAAAATAAAAATTAATATTAAAAACATGATAATTTCAAATGAATTCAAATATATTTTTATACTAAAACTAAACAAACACAAAAATACCATGTAAAAACTAATATACCAAACATGTGCTACTAATTATAATCATGTACAAGTTAATATAGTAAGTGTATTATTTTTGTTGGCTTTTTTCTTGAAATGATTTACTAAGGTACATCTAATGTTTAATGTGTAAATTATTTTTCTATTCTTTTATATTATGGAGATAAACTGATTTAGTATAATCCCTCTTGCATTGATTATAGATTCTACTTCCTTTCATTTGATATATTTTTCTTCTTTATATATGTGAGAGGGAGGGCTTTTAGATCTATAATAATATTTATTTAAGTGGAATTTTTTGCATCTAGCTAAAACTAGTGTTAAATCATAGATGGAAAACACTTATAGGAACACTTCTAGGATGGTGATTAGGAAGTTCAACAATTAAAAATTTGAGCTTTGAAAGTTCAAGACGGAGGGTCTCTTTGTGGATCATGATTAATGAATTTTTTTGTTTGGCTCTATTCCTTGGGGAATGGATCCAAAAGACTATTAAAACTTGAGATAAATGTAAGAAGCACCATTCATACCAACCTAGATATATTTTAGTGCTTCTAAATGTCTCAAGTGAAGAAACTGCAAGAAAACATTGTGATAAATAAGAGGCTTTGTATGAAACAAAATTTCTTGGAAGTAAACTATTATTGTTGAAGATACATTATGTTCTCTGAGAATAAATGATGTTGATTAATGAAAAAATACTTGAATACATTCACTATAATCATAACTTATCTAACCTCTATGGATGTCAAAATGAATGGAGAATAATGCACTACCCTATTAATTCTTTTGTTTAACTTAGTGAAAATCCTTGTGATGGAAATCAATAGTGCCTCTATAAATTTAAATCTTCATGATCATTGGGTCCTTTTTGTTAGAAGAGATGATGTAAAATTCCATGTAGGAAAGGAACCATTCAATCTTTATGAGGATGTTATTGCTAATATTTTTTACATAGGTTCTTTATACCAAAAAAATATGAATAATATTATTTTTTGGGAATGGTTAGGGAACCTAATTAATTCAATGGAGAATTTATTGTTTTTATAATTGATGTTGTTTTAAATGTTGATAAAAATATCTATATCAAAATTTAGGTCCATATTAAAGGTGGTTTTAAATTACATGATTTTTTTTATTGTTAGTTGTGGTTGGTTTCCCAATATTGATTCATTCTAAAAAAATCATCATAATTATACAAAACCTTAGAGTGGTGATTGTAAAGGATGGAAGGGATACAAGGTATGTACTAGTGTGGATGGATAATATATTAGTAATAAGGGCTCTTGAGATTGAGGAAAATAAGGATACAATGGTTGAATATGTGTATGAGTATGTTGTTAGTGTTCATTATTTATAGATTTGGTGATTGACACCAAATATCATATTTACCAGACTCTTGTTAAGTATATTTAGATAATAAAACTTGAACAATTATTACTTGTTGAATCACCCTTAGATGAAAGCACAACTACAAAAATAATGTTCGAGTCTCTTAGATATAGATTTTCTTCTTTTTTAAAATTTTCTTTAAATGGTTCTATTTGATTTAACCCTTCCCACTTCTAGTTATGGTGGTGATCCTCCTAGGAGTGTAAAGACTAATTTTAAAAGGGAGTTGACTGAACTAATATATGAAACCTAATAAGTGTCAAATAATATTATGTGGAGTCCTAGTCCACAATGATTCTAAGAAGTGTAGGGCTAGAAAGACATAGTGATATGACATAATGGCACGGTGTTACTTAACCATGTTGAATACTCATCTACCTTATTCTTCTAGTTTATATTTCAATGCTAGAAGGAAATGGTGAGATGAAACAATGGTATGATGTTAGTTAACCATGTTAAATATTCATATGCCCTATTCTTCTACTTGACATTTCAATGTCAATGATATTTACCATAAATGGTGTGGCAATTGAAAAAGATAATAGTACAACATAAATTTCAACTACAATACTTTATCTCAAATAGTTCAAATAAAATGTAAATTTTAGCTATATGCTCTCTAAGTTGATAAAATTATATAAAAAAATCATCACCAACAAAAATATTCAATAATACATATGATATGCGTTATTTTTTAAAAATATTTATATAATTTAGCAAACAAAGATATTATAATAACATAAATATACAAACACCATTTCTATCACCTAAATGAGAAAATTCAACATTGTTGTTATAATTTATGAGCACATGCATGACACAATTAGACCATTGGGATGACATGAAAAATCACTACCAAAACATTTCAAAAAATAATTTTATTGAATGAGACAAATTATAATTTCAAGTAACTCTATGGTGAACATCACAATATTTTTATTGTTTTTATTTATGTTGATAAATTTGTAGTTAAACACATGGTGCAATGAACTAATTCCTTGATACATGTTCTTTGTAAATGCCAGCAAATATATATGGAAGTCAACAATTCTTCTAAAATGACTCTTCAAGAGTTCATTATCATTTCAGGAGCTATCTATTTTGTGTTTGCTTTTTTTGTACCACATTTGTCAGCTATGAGAATGTGGATTGGTATTTCAGCATTTCTAACCTTCATATACGTCGTTATTTTGATGAAGATATCAATATCAGATGGTATGTATAAAATTATGTTTATTTTTCAAAATTTTAAAAATAAATAATAATAAAATTTCCTTAAAAACTTAGGATTCAATGAAAACTTTTAAATTAATTTTAGTACACATGTTACAATATAATTCAACTCAAGTTTCCACTTAGAGCGAGATGATAATTATTTTTCCTTTCCAAATCTCTTAAGAATAAAAAATGATTTGAAAAGTAAAAGGTGACATTTTAAATTCATGTTCTTTGTCTAGGTATGTCAAATTCAAAGGATTATAAACTACTTGGTTCAAGGGCAGAAAAGGTTTTCAATGGATTCAATGCAATTGCATCAATTATTTTTGCAAGTAATAGCGGAATGGTTCCTGAACTTCAAGTAAGTAATATCAACATATTTTTCATTTATGTAAATAATGTTACACAATTAATTACCTAAAGATTCAAGTATAAGATACGCTTAGGTTATATTTTGGTATAGATTATAAATTTTATATTATATTCATCTTTCTTAGGTGGATAGTATAGATATTATGCATTTTA
The DNA here is from genome assembly GCA_007115665.2 of Sequoiadendron giganteum. Lineage (NCBI taxonomy): Eukaryota > Viridiplantae > Streptophyta > Pinopsida > Cupressales > Cupressaceae > Sequoiadendron > Sequoiadendron giganteum. The sequence continues at coordinate 645,252,333 of CM021106.1, read as the reverse complement.
TATGTAGATGATTCAGACAATTCTAGGAGCAAGTTGCTTTCGTTTCTAATTTTCTCTAGATCTATAGATTTTAGGAAAGTCATTATATTTTAGGAGACTAGATTTTTACCCTTATCTTTAATTATTGTATTTTCTATAAAATAAAACTTCATTTCATTTAATGATTATTTAGTTTGATGAATATTATATTCCTTTATTCATCCATTCCTTCTTGACTATATGTATTCTTTATTTCTTTGCACTAGATAGTTTTATTTCATTATATTTCATTCATTGAGTTAGATTTTATTTAACACATGTATAAAATATTACATAGAATAAAAGTAGGCTAGAATATGCAAACTCTATTTATTTGTGCAAAATAATATTTATCTACATTAGGTAGCTTTCTTTAATTGTATTTTATTCTTTAAGTTTAATTTAATTTAACACACACATTAAATATTACATAGTATCAAAATAGACCTTAGATTAGGAAAACTTTGTTTATTTGTGCAAAATAAGATTTTTCTATTGATGATTCTAGCTAGATTGTAATAACATGAAACCCAACATGGATCAACATTGTAAGGCTGGTGTTGGTGAACTCTCCCATCACTAGGCACAAACTCTAAACATAAAATTATTTAAATTTGAAAAAAACTTATACTACATGTAAGTATTACTTCCTTTTGAGTGAAAACCTTCAAAAAATATGGAAAATTGATGACTAGTGAATTAAAATGATAAGAAAAATAGGTAAAGTCTAGACAGTAACTATTTTTATAACATTATCATGTCATTATTGTAAAACTCAAAATCTCAATATAATAAAAACTACTTTTTAAGATACATTCGTGAATAAATGAGGTAAGAATGATACAAAGAGCCTCATGCAATGTATATGTATCTTAATTCTTTCAAAAATATACTTGAGAAAGTGTAAAATATGTCTCTAAATACACAAAAGGAACATACAAAAAAAAAAAAAAAAACACAAAAGATTTTTTTTATTAATACACTATTGCAAATTGGTTAGGGATCCTCCTACACTAAATTCATGGTATTAACCTACAAATCTTAAATAATTACTCCTCCCATGAAGGGACTGAGTAGTTCCTCATCACAACTTATGATTCTATTTGAGGTATTACCTTCACCTTTATGTTATTCTTATTTTTGGCCTTTGATATTTTTTTGTATTATAAGGTCCCTTGATTTGGTCATATCTTTCTCCTTTACAATTTGTGGGGGAAAAATGAAAAATAACTTATTTGAGTTTATCTTCCTCATTCTTTTCCTTTATTTTGATTAAATTAGAAATTTCAAGCCCCTTATTTGTGTACTTAGTCAAAATTGAAAGTGTCAATGAATTTTTTTTGCACTCTATTTCAGAAAAAAAAATTGTGTCTAGGACTAAGTGAAATACTAATAATCCTTTTTCAAAGTTTTTGTAGCTTACATATCTTTGGTAAAACTTAATTTCTTGATATTTTTTTTTGGCTCTAAAATAGTTCCTTGAACCCAAAAAGCGTTTGAACCACATTAGCACTTGAGGAACTCAATTTCACCAATGGAGCACCATCATAATTAATTTTGTAAAATTTGATGGTTCTACAAACCCTTTCAATCCCATAATAAATTTAAAGAACCATACATGATCTCAACAACATGAAAATCACCAAAATAGTTAGAGTTGTAAACAAAGGAAGCTTACATATTTTTAATAAATAGATTAATTCATTTCAACTTAATTTTCGTCAATTTATTGGTTCCAATAACCAACTCAAAGACTAATTAAATATTTCCAAATAAAATGGAAGCTTCACATTGGAAAATGGGTTAATTCCAAGAACCTCTCCAATTGCCAAAGTGGTTCCTCAAACCTTATGATTTCTCATAGAAATTAAAATTTTTAAATATATCAATGGAAAATTAGTACCATGGAATGCTTAATCACCCAAAATAACAATTTCTTGTTGAGTTCAAAAACTTCAAGAAAAGAAAGAGGTTTGTTGATCTAATTTTTTATTTATTTTTGGGCTTAACTCAAAGGCTATTGAAAGTCAAAAATATATAAATAATATCAAAATCCCTCCCATATTATTAACAAAATCTAACTTACACTAATTAGGAGTTGTACAAAACAAATGCACCACATTAATCAATGATAGTGCTATATGTTAGCAAAAATTTCTCCAATTTATATTCATTGAAGAAGGTGCATTTTCTCATCTTCTTCATTTTGACCCTTATATTTTACAAGTAATTTACCATGAAATATAATCCACACTCCTAAAAATTTCTTGATGTTCTTGTAGGAGCTGAAAATTAGCTCTATCCCAAGGCCACCTACAAAAAAACATTGAAAACCTTCTACAAGAGAGTATGCAATAAATGAGATTTATTGATATTAAGATCTATCAAACATGATGATGAGGTATCTTACAAGTGTGTACAATTACCTTTCTTATATAGAAAAGGTGTGATGAAGTACCAAACATTAAATGACTTGTGTCATTATTAAATGACATGAAACATCATTAAATGACCTAGGACTCGAATATTTAATAAAGGATAAAAAGATAAAATATTATATAAAAAAATTAAATATGCCTAGGACCTAAGTGGACTTAACATGCAAATAGGACCCCACTAAGTAACCGGTTAGGAAAAGTACCTATTTATACCAACATCCCCCCTTAAGTGCAACTTAGGGAGAAGCAATTATTATGAAAATGATAAGGATGCAAGGGTGGGCCCCGATTATGAGGCCATATTAGGTGCCCATGTACAAACCCAAATGAACTCTCTCACAAAAAAAGAGAAGGAGAAAACCACATGGTAAAAAATCCCTCCAAAAAAGAGAAAAGATATATTTACAAGGATGAGAGAAAAATATAAACAAGGATGATGTATGTAGGACTCAATGATACCCCAAAGAACTACATACATCATGAATATACAATAATGAACCATCATAAGAGGAAAATAGAGATACTATGTGTCCCTCCCACAATGTGTAATCTCCTACAAAAATGGTAAGTACTTGAAGACAAAACATGATCCAGTGTCGAAAAACAACTTGTATCCCTTTTCGAAGAAACAAAACCAAGTAAAAATGGAGGAATGTTTCCCATTCTAGATAGGAATAGATAGGAAGAAGCATAAAAATGTATGATGATGTCTCTAAAATCTACTCATGTGTCTCCTTGTCCAAGGAATATGAAGATGCCACAATCAAATTAGGTACATTCCCAATCAATGAAGAAGGTGACAAATCAAGACTATATGGAAATGGATGTTGAGAAAGATCCAAAGATAATGATAGTTTTCCAATAGTTGTGTAATGAATGTCATCAAATAGGAGAGATAACCCCTCAAATTTTTCCTCCAGATCTGAAATGTGAGGTTCCACAAATAGAGATGCAATTTATGATAAATAGGAATGTCAATCAAGAAGACAATTAGATACCTGTTCTAATAAATCACTATAATATCTAAATGAATCACCAACATAAGATGAATGGTATTGTTGAATAGGAATGATGGGAGCCTCAATCAATGAATCTGCACAAGGAATCAATGAAGGTGAAGGATCAACAACCATATCTGAAGGAGAATATGGAGAAACCTCATCATCCTCATCTAAAGATTCAAATTACTCCAAATCTTCATACTCCTAAATCATATCATAATCATAGGGTATCCATTTTGAAAAATGAAGATACATAAGACAATCTAAATTAAGATCATCTAGGAATGGCTGAGTATTAGGACCACCATATATCTCCCAAATTTTAGTCCAAAATTTATGTGGTCACTCAAAAATGAACAATAGCATTCAAAATGTCATCATAAACATGCATTGCAATTACTCCTAAGATATATTGCCTTTTTCAATTCCAAGAAAATTTCTTACTAGTACTTGGAGGGGGAATAAGACCACACAAATTTGGAAATGAATGAAACCAATATAGATTTTTTATGATGCCATCTCTCCATTTTTTATAGTTTCCCACTTTTAATATAAGCAGAGAAGGACAAAATGAAAACCTCATAATGAACTATGATAGACATCCAAAATTACAAAGACTAAAACCTTCAATAATAATTAGAAACCCCAAACATGATGTATATTGCAAATGAAGCCTTTCTAGAAAGATAGAACCTCTCCATAAGTCAAGATGTCCTAGTAATCAATCACAATGCCAAAAAGTTCAAAGAATCCTATAAATTGTGGTATGGAATAACTTCCACTGTTAAGTATTTTAGAGTGTTTGGAAACAAATTCTATATCAAAAGAGATGAATACAACATAGGAAAGTTTGATGCTATATCTGATGAAGGAATCATCCTTAGATACTCTACAAAGAGCAAGGCTTACCGATGCTAGAAAAAGAGGCTAAAAAGGATTGTTGAAAGTGCAAGTGTCAAAGTGGATAAAGACTTACGTAAAAGATCAGTGTCGATAGAAGGATATGAATCAGATGAGCCCTCTTGCAGAGAAGAAGAGAAAGATGATGGTAAGTAAAAAGAAGTAAAGGTTGAATAGGAAGAAGCTCCAGAAAGGATCCCTAAGACTCCTAGGAATGTGCAAAATAATCTTTCTAAAGATCACATCATTGGTGACAAAAGTAGAGGTGTATTGACAAGAAGAAAGGTTACTATGATAGAAGAATAGGTAAATTTATGTTTACTTTCCAAAGTTGAACCTAAGACAATAATTAACGCATGCAAGATGAATTTTGGATCAAGGCTATGGAAGAAGAATTGATGTAGATTGAGAAGAACCATACTTGGGACCTTTTCCCAAAAATAGTGAACAAGAATGTGATTGGAACTAAATGGGTGTTTTAGAACAAGTTGAATGAGAATGGAGAAGTTGTTAAGAACAAAGCAAGGCTTGTGTGTAAAGGCTACTTAAAAGTAGAAGGAATAGAGTTTGAGGGGAAATTTTCTCCTGTGGAAAGGACGAAGGCTATTAGGATTTTTTTGGCTTTTGCAACACATAAGGATTTCAAAATTTATCAGATGGATGTGAAGTCTATATTTTTGAATGGTGAGTTGGAAGAATAGGTATATATTGAATAGTTGAATGGGTTTTAGTTATTAGATAATCCTAATATGGTTTGCATATTGAAGAAGGCATTATATGGACTCAAGAAAGCTCCTAGAACTTGGTATGCATGATTGGATAGGTACTTGTTGAAGAAGGGATTCAATAAAGGTAATACAAATAGCAATCTTTATTTTAAAGTTGAAAAAATTCAAATATTAATTTTGGTTGTGTATGTTAATGATATAATATTTGGAGGAAATGAAAGTATGTGCAAGAGATTTTTAGAAGAGATGTAGAAATATTTTGAGATATCTATGTTTGGGGAGATGAATTTCTTCCTTGGACTTCAAATTAATCAAATAGAGGAAGGAATATTCATTTCATAATCAAAGTATGTTAATGAAATGTTGAAGAAATTTGGAATGGAAGACTCTAAACTAGTATGTACTCATATGGTTACTGGTTGTAAGATGAGAAAGAATGAAGAATATCCTAAAGCTGATTAGAGAAAGTATAAATCAATGATTGAAGGACTGATATATTTAGCCGCTTCTAGATCAATATCATGCATGCAATTTGTCTTGTGGCTATATTTCAAGAATATACCAGAGAGTCACGTGTAGCAAGAGTAAAAATAATATTTAGATACTTGAAAGGAACTCTGGAACATGGTTTATGGTATCCAAAGGACAATAATTTCTCTCTAAGTGCTTATACAGATGTAGATCGGGTAGGTTGTGTGGATGATAGGAGTACAAGTGGTGGTGCTTTCTTGCTTGGAAGTAGGTTGATGTCTTGGCTAAATAAGAATAATTATTCAATGCCATTATCTACTATAGAGGAAGAATACATTGTTGCAACATCATGTTGCACATAGGTTTTGTGAATGAAGCAAACCTTGAAGGATATCAGAGTGTCATATGATGAACCAATTTATATCTTATGTGACAATACACGTGCTAAAAATATTTCAAATAATTTGGTAATGCATTCAAGGAAAAAGAATATCTCAATCTAGTATAACTTTCTAAGAGAGAAGGTTGCAGAGAATGAGGTGATGTTGGAGTATGTGCCTACTAAGGATCAAGTTGTAGATATCTTCACAAAGGCTCTTCCTAAGGATACCTTTGAGTATCTCTAAGAGAAATTAGGGGCTATTTCCCCTAATTTCAATTAGATGCATTAGGTCATGCACCAATCCAGTGGATTCCAAGATTCATTTCTTATTTTGGACTGATGTTGGTCGCTACCTCTTAGGGGGAGTAGGTAGTGGAATTTCTTGTTGTTGTAGTCAGTGAGAGTAAGTGTTGTCATTGTGTTGGTGTTGTCAAAGGAAGTGAAATTTAAGGTTTTAGATTATTTTTTGTCCCTTATAGGTGTTTCCCTCAGGGGAGAGAAAGTGTATGTGATTGTTGTCAAAGGGAGAGAAAAGAAATTAAAATACATGTCCTTTATTATTGATGTCAAAGGGGGAGAGAAAGTGTTGGAAAGAGTTGATGCTTGTGTAAGGAGGAGTAGTGTGCACTAATATGCAATATATGTTGATCATAGTTGCTATTTGTTGTTGATGGATTTTCGTCTTATGTGTTGCCATCAATAAAAAAGGGGGAAATGTTGGAATTTTGTTTTTTCATTGATATCAACAGATCGTTGATGTTGCATTGATGTCAACCTATGGAGATTCTTTGATTGGTTGCATTATGGTGTCATTAGTAGTAGATCACTAATGTTAACATCTAGTGTTTCTTTGATGAGCATATGTTTGTGGGTATTCAACCTCTTGTGTGTTTGAGATGCGAAAAAGGTGTTGTAGATGTTGATATGGTATTTGTGGTGCTTGGTTTCCAAGTGCTTTTGAGAAAATTTGAATAAAATAGGATATAATTTGGGAAAGTGTTTTTCTTTGCATTTCTTCATGGTTGAAGATATGATTTTATGGTTCAGATATGTTGGTCAGATATGTTCAGAGGTGTTATATCTAGAGTTTCATGTTTTGGATCATTCAAAAGAAGTTGTGTTCACCAATGTGTGAACTGTGATGCAATTCCATCTAGGAGAAATGGTTTTGCTCCAAATTTCTTCATGTTATGGTTTTCGGTTTTGCAGATGTAGAAGCATACTTATATTTATCATATCTATCTTTATTATAAGTTGTTTGAGTTTTGGTGCTCCACAAGGTTGGATTAATGAGCTATAGTGTGTGGAAAGTTAACTGGGTATACAAAACAATTATGTTCTTTAGGTGTTTGTTGTTGCAAAGGATTTATTGGATTTTAGGGTATTGATGGAATATTCTAGATTGTGTTTAAGTGTTGTGTGTGGTCTGCAAGTTGTATTTGGATTTGAGGAAGTATGTACTTAAATTTTTAGTGGTGCTAACATAGGTTCGACTAACCTTGGGTGTTTACACTAACTACAAATATGCTTTAGTGTTTGTGGAATCATGGTGTGGCATGCATATGAGGATTTGGGTTTGAATTAAGGTGTGATGTGGTCCACCTTCATTCCTCTCCATCATGGGAATATTTTGGTTCCAACCCAATTTGAATTTGCACATTTGAGGTGCATAGTTGACCTTGATAGATGTTTTTGAGGTTGCAAATGGTATAAAGGCAAGGTGAATAGTTGTATAAGTGGTTGTAGAAGCAAGGATGTATTGAGATGCAAATTTAATTATGTGCGAAGATCTAAAGTGCAAGCTTAATGCTTATGACTCCAATGCAATGAGTAGAAGGGTCTATATTTACAAAATACCTGAAGTTTCTAATAATAGTGAGTTGGAGGTTATTGATGGTGTATAATTTGTAGTTGTGGAAATTTTCTATTTCTCTGAGATGGATTTATCATTGTAACAATATTTTATCTTCTTCAAGTTCTAATTTGGTAGTGAGCCATTGGTAGTGAGCCCTCCTTTCTTTTGGGTTGTGAGATCTATGGCAGTGAGCATATTATATTTGGCATTGAAATTAATTTATATTGTGAGCTAATACTCACCATGGTTTTTCCCTTCTTGGTTTTTCCATGCAAATATGGTGTTCTCATGTGTTTAGATGTGTTTGTATTATGCTAATACATGATAAAGGTTTAAAGGTTGTTAAGGGTTTAAGGATTAATGTAGATTTGAATGTTAATGAGGCTTTTGATTTTTTAATGTACAACTGATTCACCCCACTCTCAGTTGTCTTGTGCATTCAACATATTATAAAATAGATGATGTTTGATAATTGAATATCATATTATAATATGAGCTAAAAACAATAACTATTATCACAAACCCACATTTAAATTTTGATATATATCAAGATGAGGTCACACACAATTTGGTCTTTAATTGGTGTGATTTTTTAATCCTAGTAACATTTCTATCCTTTAGTGTCAAAAAAATATAGAACATGTAGACCTACAAGGGAATCTTCTTATGGGACATGCTCATGCTAAAAGCACCTTAAGGAGCTTGTCTTAGGTTATTGTAAATTATACTATTTTATAATGTTAATTAAGCCCTATTTTTTACCGTACATGTATGAGACATGAAATATATAATATGCAAAATTCTTAGATGTTAGTATCTACTATGCAAGATGTTCATGCAATCCTTTGTGATTTTTCCAAGTGATATGATAGCGATTGATAAATATAATTTAATGTAATATTGGTGTGTAATCCAATGGGTAAAAATCAATTTAATTTAAGATGTTAGCTTAGGAAAAGTGAGAAAATAATTTAAATTAGAAGGAAAAGAATATGTGTGTGTTCATACCCAAGGGATAGGGTTAATCTCGTAGTCTAGTCTAGAGTAAAATATTGACTCTAGAAGGAATGGATCCATACCACTTGGGAATAAGGGTAGGATAAGAACATAGTGGTTTTAGTATATGGTTGAATTGTGTGCTAAGTCATATCGAGTATCAAGATAATTCATTTATGACAAGGTCCAAAAATCAAGATAAAATGAATGGAGAAAATGATAAAGTATGTAATTTTCTCCTCTCTAATGAAAACAAATATTAATTTAATGACTACTCATTTAGGTAATCTTAAGATGAATAAAAACTACACAATTCAAATGTCACAAGAGATTAAAGGAATAAATTAAATTTTTACGTAGAAAACTTTACATACTTATCAAAAAATGTGTGAGTTGTAATTATGTCAATTCTACATTGGTAACAACTCTGAGGTAAGGGTGACTCATAAGGCATTATATGTGCCAATGTGAAGAAAGAGGGTAGAGCATAAAAATACCAAAGCCAAGGATGTATTCACCACTCTCTACCCTTACTAACAAAGTATTAACATCAAGTAGGGGTAAAACATTTATTAAATCAAGGAAACCTTACAAAGAAAGGGCATTAAATGGCCCTATCAAGTTCAACCAAGTGAACCAATTGATGAGACAAATCGGGGGTAGTTGACCTCGATCCACCAAATCCCAATCATGAAAATGATCAAAAGCCCATTTAGCCAAGCAATCAACAACCCCATTCCATTCTCGAGGAATATGAGTGAAAGTAATATACTCCAGAGAAGCACACAAAGTGAGAATTTGTTCAACAATCAAAGCCAGTTGCCAACTCACATCATCCAAATACTACCTTTTTAGTAAGTTCACCACAACCTATGAGTTAGAATCACATATGATCCTTCGCCATCCCAATTGACTGCCCCGCTCCACAACCAATAAAATGGCCTTAGCCTCCATAAGATTATTAGTATGAAGAACCTTATACACAAAGATGATAAACTGAACATCTCCAGAGCTATCCCTGCCAACACCCCCAATGCCAGCATGACCCAGATTTCCATGAGAAGAGCCATCGGAGTTGATTTTTAGGACTCCATGAGGAGGAGGGTTCCATATTCCCTCCCTATTCACCTTCGGGGTAGGATGTCTACATCTGTTGCACATGAGATGTCATTGCGGAGGAGGAAGATGAAGATGATTACAACAACCAACATCACGAGGGTCCACTAGCATAGTTATATCACACTTAGCCACAATAGTTTCCCCTAAAGAGTGTAGAATTTTCCACCATAGGTGAGGGGCCCTCAACAACGAATCCTGAAAAAATCCACCTATTCCTCTCCAACCACAAGTTCCAGATAATAACAGATGGCCCAAGAGCCCAAGCAACCTGAAGAAACACAACAAAAATAGGGGTCCTACCCCACCATTCCCCAAGCTCCACCAAAGAGGAAGCATGTCAATAGGCCGTATTCCACACCCCCACCAGAAATGCCAAATCTCCCTAGCATAGGAACATTGGAAGAAGAGATGGGAGACACTCTCTTCATAACCATGACACAAAACACACATAGAGGGGCCGTGAAAACCACGCTTACATAAATTATCCCAAGTAAGACACCAGTTTTGAGCCACTAACCATATAAAGAAGTTGCACTTGGGCCATGATAACTTGTGCCAACCTTGCTTCCACCAAGGGACCTAAATGTCCCCAAACAACTGCCTACCTAACTGCTTATAACCTATCGCTGCATAGTACTTTCCAAATAAATCCAAACCATCCCAAGCCAAGACATCAAGGCCGCTCAAATAATTACAAGCATAAGAAGCCATAAACTAGGACAACTCATGCTTATCCCCCTCAGACCCTCCAGGTGGCCACTTAGAAGGATGCTTCCAGCGAGAAATTATAGCCAATCCACCATGTTGCGCCACCTTATAATGCTCCACAGTATCCTAGCCACTCGCAACAAAAACCTCACAAAGGGACTGGAGGTGAGGAAAAGAAGAGAGAATAGGAGGGTGACCATCCCAAGAATCTGACCAAAAAAGAGCGAGTGACCCCGAATGACAAATTCAAAAGAGTGCAAACTTAATCAACTATGCCCCCACTTTCAAAGTATGCCAAATCATAGAACCACTCCCTTCTAGAGGATAGTGAGGAAATCATAGAACCACTAACAAAGTATTAAGATTTTTATGTTGTAAATGTTATTTTTTCTTGTCATTATTATGATATAAATGAGGGGAAATGTCATCAGTGTAATGATTGGGTTATTTTTATTTTATTTTTATAAAATTATATAATATTTTGTATTTGTGAATATAAATTTCCCCAAGCTCTCTTCAGGTTATTTTATTTTTCTAAGTACCGGTCTACACCCATCTATTGAAAACATCATCGGGTCCCTCAAACAACTACCACTTGTCCGCTAGGCACTCTTTGCAAAGATTCCTTCCTTCGCTCTTCCAATGACCCCCGCCATGCTTCCACGTGTCGACGGTTTGCAATCTTCAAGGCTTCTTCCCTTCCTTTCCCTATAGGGCCCCGACCACATGCCACGTGGCATCAGTTCACATACATTTATTGGCAGCCCTCACCAACAATGTCATTTGTAAGAAAGACCTCCACGTGTCCTCACCGCACAAGATTTCATCACAAAAAGGGAGAAATGAACCTCAAGCCCCGACCTATTGCCATGTGGATCTTCTAAAGGCTTCATCATGCTGGACTAAGGATCAAGCAATAGCCTCACCATAGCTTCGACATGTTCTAACTTTCGTCATGAGTGAGCCACACATGTTGACACTTTGTTCTACTAGGACCACTACCATCATTCATAGGGGATGCATCTAGCACTAGGGTGACCATGTTCCTTGGCTCAAATATTTTTTTTGTTGCAACGACTGAGGGAATCATTGATATATGCATCATTTCTCATTATCAGGGGATGTTTTCTGTTACTAGCTCACTAGGCAGTGGGATTGTAATTATAAATACTGCTTCTTCATTCAAAGTAGGGGTTCAAAATTTATAGAGAAATTTGTGGAAAGACCAGGCCTCTTGTATTGCTTTACCTTATTGTATAAGATTTGTAGACTGTGTCATTGTTCGGCCTTTTTGTTTCTGAACTATTTTGATAAATTTGTATACTGTGCCTTTATTGTATTGAGTAATTTTTTCACAGACTTCTATAATTTCAATAGAAGCTTGTTGATTAAGACCATGTCTTTGAATCTTCTTTTTAGTAAATGCATGGGATTTATTTTATGTCATTAAATGGGTTGTTCAGTTTTCCATTTTGATTTCTGTTGTTTCGAGACAAAGTAAATTGTTGAACGACCCTTAAATCATATCTCACTAATAGGTTTATCATGCCCATATCTACTTCTTAGTGCATCGCCTTAGATTAGATTTTACTTTGTATTCAATTCCTTCTACCCCTTTTTCAACCCCCCAAATTACAAAAGAAGTCAGCTTCTTTAAAAACCCCGAGGTCTCTCAGTTTAGTGCAATAAGTCCCCCCTTTAACCGAGTTTCCCATAAAGGTTTTTACCTTGCCAATTTTTGGCATCAACAGTATTCCTACAATTTTTTTGTTGGTAGGGATTAATATTACTAATTTTCACCATTTGAAAAGTAAATCCTATGGGATGGAAATATTAAATTTTAACTAAATAAAATATTATTGTTGTGATAAAAAATATTTATTAAGTAAATAATATTTATACAAATAAATTATTTACAAAAAGTAAATAAATTATGATAGGAAAATAAAGGAACACAATAGACACAACCTGAATACAATAGTAAATTATAAGTTGGCAGTAGCCACTATTTGACCCTTGTTATTTCTATTATCAAAATAGAGGCACATAATAGTCACTCCTTAAATTATAATAGAAAATAAAAACAAGCAACATCCACTACTTGACCCTTGTTTTTTATTATGTTAATAATAGTTAATCACAATCAATAAAATATGCTGATGTTCATTATTTTTCATTTTGTAGATATATAGTTTTTAATTCAAGCTTTGTTTATATTGATAAGGATGAAGTTTACAAATCTAGATTATTTTAAGATACTTTGAATAGGTTGAAAAATGAGATTTTAACTACACTATATAATGTTATTATTAGGATATCATGTCCATATGATGTTAGTTCTAGGAAAATATATTTGTACAAGGTCAAAATATTATAATAACAAATTACATGAAAATATGAACCAATTATAATAACAAAATAAAAGTAGGTACTAGCCACTATGTAATCCCTATTATTTTGTTAGTGATGCTAAGAATGATATAATCATAGTCAATAGATTATATTTATCTTACTTTGTTATTGTCAAAATATGATTTTTTGTTTTAAATTTTTTATACAAATAAGTTATTTGTTAAATATAGTAAATGACACTAATAAATTATTCTATGCAGGCAACTTTAAGAAAACCATCTATCAAGAATATGCATAAAGCTCTCTATTTCCAATTCACTATTGGTCTTGCAGTATACTATACAGTAACAATAATTGGTTATTGGGCATATGGATCATTAGTATCAACATATATTCTTAACGAATTAAGTGGACCTAAGTGGGCAAAGATCTTGGCAAATGCAACAGTCTACCTACAAATCATTGTATCACAACATGTAAGTCTTAACATCTGTTTTTAAATTTTTTCTCTATCCTATATTTTCAAAGAGATCTATATTTATATCAAAATTAATAAATTATATGCATATATTAAAACTAATAAATTGTAATCCTTTATGATTACCACACACACCATTCTTTATTTTTAAATAAATTTATATTACTAAAACTAAAAAATTATAAGCATTTATGATTACCCCACACACTTTCATTTTATATTTATAAGTTTGTGAATATTTATGATTCACACACATATGTATGTATGCAAATGAAAATGGGCATGCTTGCACACATGTATACATTTACACACAAAAATATTTCATATTTATATTAAAATAATAAATTTTAATAATTTATAATTACCACACATATGCACCTATGTGTGCGCACACATATACAAAAAATATTTACAATTAGAAAAAAATTTCTATAGTTTAGAGAAATAAGGTATTTTCAATACATAAAATCATATTAACAAAAAACCAATAAGTTCTCACACAAACTTTTGAAAATTAGAAAATAATATTTTATATTTTAAATAAATATGGTATTTCTAATAGATAATATCATATCAATAAAATAAAATAAATCATAAGTAAGGATAAGTTATATTAAAATGATGGTGTTATTAAATTGAAAACATTATAGGTCTAAGTTTTTTAAATTCAATCTATAAAATGGAATTATGCTTTTATTTAAATTGTGTTCTTTTTATTGATGAAAGATTAAAGAAAATTATGGAAGAGATCAAAATGACCAATTACAAAAAGATTAAAAAAATAATTAATAGTAATTAATATAAAGGTTAGAAGTAGAATACAATTATTTTTCAATCTTTTATTTGGAACTTCTTACATTCAATTTATGGACCCTCGCCCAAAAAGCAAAAATAGATGGACTCTAACACCACGAACAACAAAAAATTGTACAAAAAAAGGCTCATGTAAAGATAGGAGCTAACTCCAAAGACAAAACACCCAACACTAAAAAGAGCCATATGACCCCAACAAAAATATTCATTGTAATTAGAGCATGATATGACCAAAAAGGCCACCAAAAGCCACAAAAATTAATCCTAAGAACATATTTCTCCTTCATTTTTTAGTTGGGACAAAACAATCATATGACTTGAATCATTTTTATATTAAATAATATTTTTTCCTTGTTATCTTAATCCAATATTTTATGGAAAAAATTTAGAGGCCTTCCTAAGGCAACCCTCAATCAAAATCTAAATCACATAGGGAAGAAGGAACCTTGGTTGAAGACAAAAAAGGTCTATGTAGGAATCTAAGGGGGCTTTGGATCTTAATTGTGAAATATTTATTTTGGAATCTTCTAAGTGTAGAATAACCTAAGAGATAACTAAAATATTTCTATGAACTATAATCTATTACTAAACAAAATTTTAAACATTAGAAAATATAAAGTTATATTACTACGATCTAAAATAAATAATCTCAAATTTGGGAAAATAAAAGAATAAATTGAAAAGCTACATAATAAAACATAGAAAATTAAAATTTACACCTAAACAATGACCAAAATAGTACTAAAAATGGATTGAGGAAGTTGAGATGTATGTCTAGTGAAATTCCAGGCACTACTAAGCAACTTCCTGAAATAAGATATTGCAATTACATGAGTGGGGATTGTTACTCCTCAAGAGCATTATTACCTTTACATCCTACAACTCTAAAAAATGTCAAGGTTTGTTGTCACCAATCTCTTGGTCCTATTCCCTCTTTATGGATTTTATATCAAATTTTAAAACCTTTTTTATACACTTGTTTATGGGTGAATTATCTACAATGCTAAACCTCTTGGGAATTGGTATCTTTATCTCTAAAACTTCTATAACTTCTAGAATTTTTGTCTCTAGATTAATACCTTCTTCCCACTTATAGAGTATAAACTTGTGTTTCTAATAGTGACATAATCTAATTAAATATGGGGACATAAGAAAAGGGTTCCTAATAGTTAATTCCTTTCTAGCTATATTCTAACCACCATTAAGTACCATTGAAATATTTAGAGTGTGTCCAAAACTAGAGGTAATATGGTGTTGGTGTGTGTATAGATCATGATCATAATATCAAAACCTAGGGTATAATTTTAACAAGTGGTGTATAAAGATGTGATAGTGATGAATGAAGATGAAAAATATCATAAAATAGGATGAAAGAGAGGGGGAAAGAAATGAAAATTTCTCATACCTAATTATAAGGAAAGTGTGGGAGTTTTTTATATTTAGTTTTAAATAAGTATGGGAAATAGACATCCATGGCTTCAAATATAGGATAATAAGAGATTAGATGAAAGGAAATAAAAATAAAAATAATTTCCTAAGGTTTCATGGCTTGGATAACACAAGAGTGTTGGTGTAGGTTTCTATTTTCCTCGTGGGTTAATTAATTTTCCCTTAGTTATAGGTTTTTCCTACATTTTTATTAAGATTTATTAATATACTAAAGTTAGTTTATCTTTTAATAACTAGGAGATAAAGTGATGAGGTGTCTATTATTGGTAGTGAATTCCTATTGGTTGATTTTCCACCTCCATCATCTCCTTAGTTCTATAAAAAATCACTACCTAGCTTGTAGTTTTTATCTTGGAAGCTCTTAATATAATTTTATCATCTTGAAATTGATATCTCTTAAAGTTGTTGGTTTGCATTATTTGTGTTTTTCTAGTTTATGATGCTTTAAATTTTTCTTATAAAGTTAGGTTATTCAATCGATTTCAAATTTCTAACATGGTATTAGAGATTTG
Source organism: Sequoiadendron giganteum (assembly GCA_007115665.2). Lineage (NCBI taxonomy): Eukaryota > Viridiplantae > Streptophyta > Pinopsida > Cupressales > Cupressaceae > Sequoiadendron > Sequoiadendron giganteum. The sequence goes on along the minus strand of CM021106.1, from coordinate 645,236,113 downwards.
TTTTGATAATTTTGAGTTCATAGATTCCTAATTGAGAGTTTGAGTTTTTCATGTAAGATCTTGTAAAATATCATATGCTCTTCTCTTGCATTTTGAACAATCTTGAAAACTGGAAAGCGTTTACAAATATCTAAAGACCTTTTCATATTGCATGTGTTTTGTGATATTTTGGTGATTTTAGTATTTTTGGTTATATTGGTGGCATTTTATACTATTCTAATGCATCCAAGAGGCTCAAGAAAAATAATATGTGTTTTCATTTCATCCAATTTGGAGATCATTTGACATAGTTGCAAACATGGGTGTGAAGATTAGATTTGGTGAATCTTTTTGTAGGAGCATTTTCTGCCAAAAAGGATATTTACACTACATTCAATAGGCCAAGGACAAAAAAATTGAAATACATTTTCCCCATATTTATAGCTAGGAGCCACCGATCCAGAAAAAAATTCCAAGAGAGTCCTACACCCCAATGTCAAATTTGTACGATTTTTTAAAAAGCTCATAAAAAATAAAAAATAAAAAAAACACTTCAAGTTCTCATCACTAATGCTAAGGTCAACACTATCTACCAATGACTAAGGTTGCTAGCCGTTGTCCTCAAACTACCCAACAATAATGGTTAGATTTCCCAAAGCTGCCAATAGTTGACTTAAAAGACACCACTACCTATCGACCTACATATAGCCACCAATGTTGGAAATTTGGTTGTCATTGATGTCAAGAATTTATCAAAGTGTAGATTGTATATGGGTTTTTTGAGAGCTTCTCAAAGATGTGCTTTGCAAGATCAAAAGTGGTATGTTATGCTTAGGAATGAATTATTTGTGCTCTCAGCCTGATTTAGGGTTTGCAGATAAAATCTAAGGTCTACAAGCATGGTGCTTTTATAGATTTTATGTTTATATGTTGACTAGATATTTGTGGTTTTAGGTTGCATAATGCATAACTTAAGCCATTTTATTTTGTTGGGTGTTTGGCCCCTTTACCTTGCGCTACTAGTTGTCAACATTTGGTGTTAGTTTTAGAACCTTCATCGGCTCCAACATAGTTTGCATAATTTTTTTTTTTCTGATGGCTATGTGGCAGCTTGTGATTGCATCACCACCATCCTTCACATTGGTGTTTTCATTCATCGTGACCAAGCTCTAACCATGATGTGTGATGGGTTTATATGAAATATCCAACAGTGTGCATTGGTGTTGAAGATTGGTTGACTATTGCTCACATCCTTCACATCACATTTCAAATTTTAACTCTACCTTTGTTTTGTGATTCCTTGGAGTGGGTGCTCCTAAAATTAGGGGATTGGTGTCTCCTTAGGGTTGGTTCCCTTAAACAATTGTAACATAACTTTTGATTATGAAGCTGGATCAAGATAGTAGATCCTAACTGCTGATGGGTGTTTTAGCACTTTCTCAACACACGTAATGCATAGGCACATCACCTCCTCTTGAAAGGAAACATCCAACAATAATTTGTTGAAAATTACCCCAAGGTCTCTCGAGTGTTAGGCCATGACATGCATGAAATTCTTCAATTGGTATTTGATATGATTTTGTTGGTAATCATAGGGAAAACTTACAAAAGTTAGGCTAGAAGGAAGTTGGATCTTAGAACAAAGTTCTTAAAGTGGGAATTTGGATCTTAGAACGAAGTTCTTAAAGTGGGAAGTTGGTATGCAATTTGTTGTAGGTTCAGACAACAATCTTAAACTCCTATTTTGACTTGAGATTTGGCTTCACAATGCGCAATGAATCTTAACATAGGTTGTTTATTAAAAGAAAAGAGAAAAGGTGCAAGGAAGGGAAGCGTTTCTTGGATCTGCAACTAGAAATGAACAATGATCATGGAGGGTTCTACTGTGGACAACTTCCTTAAAACATAATTTCACTTAACCAGATTTCTGCACAGTACCATGAAATTTGTGCAAGCTTCTATGGACTAGAAATGTTCAACCATTCATTCACCATGAGCATGCATGAATAAAAGATAGAATTTTGGAGCAGCTTTAATCTATGCCCAGACTAACTTTACACAACTATCTACCATCAGTAAACAACCAAAATCATAGATAAGAAAGGCATCAACACAACAAAAAACTACACAACCATTGAACAACATTAACTATTCTATCAAAGAAAACTAAAACAATTAAGAAAAGAAAGTAAATCTTTCTAAATCAACTAACTATGGGAGATGAACCATGTAACATGCAATAGAAACACAAGAATCCACCAAAATCCAATGAACTTTTATTGATATTTTTGCAACATGCATTTACAAAAACTCAACTCCTACAAAGTGAGAGGAGGAGACCCCTATTTATAGTTTCAAAAAGAAAAACATGTGGCCAAGATTTGTTCTCATTGTGTGGCCATCATTCACTTTACATTAGGGTTTAACCTACCTCCAAATATTTTACAATTTTAAATTACATTTTGTCTTTTAGCCTATTTTGTCCTTAGTGACAACACTGTAGCCCTTTTGTCCATTAGTTGATTGTTGTTTTTTCCCTTCCTGGCTGCAGCTACTTAGTGAGAAATTCATCATCTATAATAGGTATTCCGACTTCCTTTTGTAGTGTGGCATATTCCATGAATTTTCCAACCAATGGATGAAGTTTATCCCATTCCAAGATATCAGACTAGAGCACTTTGAAATTTAACTTCTTAGATCTATGGGTTATCATTTCCCAATCTCCATCACACTTGGTTGTATGTTTCAGCACTTGTTCTGATTGGACGAAGGCACGAGAAACAAAGCTCATGAAATATGTTGTAAGCTAGCCCTTTGTTCCTTTTTCCATCTTCTTATGGAAATGGGGGCTCACTTTCTCAAGATCCATCTCAACAGTGGGCATATCATAATTTGTCATTATTTTCAAGTATTCTTTGCATGCCTCCTAATTTCATTCACCTAATCGAGGTCTTGCTCCACTTTGTGAAGTACCCATTCCAATATCTCTTTCCTGTGCTCAAGGCCCAACCTCCAATTCTCAACAAGCCAGAGATCCTTCTCATCCATTGCTAGCTCCTTCTTCACTATTTTCTTGGGCAGTTTGAGGATTGCCTTGACCTTAGGGTGTGTGATTTCATATACTTCTGGAAAGTCCATGCAAGTCTTCTTTATGTCTTCAAGGTATTTCTGCACATCCAAAAAAAAAATTATTGTTCTAACGACACGCCTGATGCCCATATTTCCATTGTACAGGACCCTTTGGAACCATTCCTCGGTGGCATTTGTCCAATTCTTTCTTTTATCTAATTTGTTGACATGTTCTATTGAGAGCAGCAATGGAGTAGCCATGGACGTCATGGGGATCTCATCAGTTGAAGACCACTACCATATGTATGATGTTAGATCAGCCACCCGCGCTTTCAACTCATCTTTGGTGGTTTTGTATTTATTCATTTGTTGCACTATGGTTGCAATGAATACTTGGAGGTGATCTATATTTTTCTCGCTTGTGGTTGTACCAAGATTGATGGTAGAGATGTTGTAACTCATGCCTTCCTCACCGACTATTGGGATGGAAATTTGCACAGTCCTTGACCCTAAGGCATCCATGGTCAGCTGGGATTTGACCTTTGGCTTCTTATTTTTCTTAGTGTTGATCTATGCCCAAGCCAGGATGGCCTCCAATCTTGCTTTAGGATCTGTTGGGGCTGGGATCTTCATTTTTAATTGCTTTGCAAGCCACTTGGGCATTTGAATTTCTCTTTTGGGAGATTCATGACTCTCCTCTTCCTCTTGAGTTTGCTGCATTTTTTATGCTTTATCGCCTGAGGTGTCTTGATCCAACCTTTCCCCTTCTTCTTCATCTGAATCATGCACAATCACAATTACTTTCCTAAGGGATGTAGTAGCCTCATGCCTCTGGGGGTTAGATTATTTTTCTTCTTCATGTTCATGCTCCTCATATTCCCCTGCTTCCACCTCTCCTTTAGTATTATCCTCTTCCTTCTCTTTCTCTCATTCATCATGAAGAGAGACCTCTTCATCAGGTTTGAGCCCTTGATTATGCTCTCTCATTGGAATCTTAGTGTCCTCCATGCCAGCAACACTCTCTTCAATGATAGGTTGTTTTTCAACCTCTTTCTCGTAAATTAACTTGAGCATCAGGAGAGTTCTTTTTCAATATCAGGATCAAAGGTCTCTGCAATAATCTTTGCACTTGAATCCTCATCATTTGACTTAGATGATCCATAGATGACCACATCAATTAATGGGCGCTCAAACAAGGGATTCTCATGATATTCATCAGACTCCTCTTCCACCCTTTTGGCTGCCTCCCTTTGTTGTCTATCCAAATCCTTGGAAATTTGCATGGTGGCTTCCATCGAGGGTGGATCGGTAGGAGGAGGATGAACTGGGAGTCCAGTTATTGCCTCGGTAATGCCATCCTGCACTGTTGGGTTCACGAACATCCTAAAGAGCTCTAATGGCATATTCTACATATATTTGGTAAGGGACTCTGGGAGTGTAAGAGTAGACATTGTGGTTGTCACGATGGCATTTGGAAGAGATAGCATTGGAGACATGGAGGATGAAGAAAGTGGGGAGGTAGTGGTTGAGGAAGATTCTAAAGTTATGACTGGTGGGATAGGAGAGGTGGAGGCAAGGTGGACAAAAATGTCCACCGTAGGCAGAGAAGGAACAACTACTGCCTGTGGGATAAGTGAGGTGGTAACTGTACACATCTAAAAATGGTCACGGTTAATCAAACCTGTTAATTAATTAAATATGAATTATTTAATTAATATTCTTAAGTCATCTACATACAAATAAATTTAATTATTTATTTATATTGTTCATTTTTCCAATTCTTCTAACAATTCTTCTAATTTAATTAAATAAATAAGTTTATTTAATTATTGCTATCTTCTTCTTAATTAATTAAATAGATTTCACAATTTATTTATATTAATTATCACAAATCTAAATTCTAAATTTAAATGGTATTCTTCTTTTCTCCATAATTAAATATTTCCAATATTTAATTAAACGCTTTCTTTCTAATTCTCTATTCTTTTCCACTTAATTAAATATTTCCAATATTTAATTAAAAGTTTTCTTTTCTCCATAATTGAATATTCTAAAAATATTTAATTAGAAACTTTATTCTTCTCATATTTAATTAAGTATTTTATATATTTAATTAAAGCGCTTTTTATCATCTCTCACACATAATTAAACATTATTTATTTAATTTATGGAAACATCTTCCATCTTTTTCTTAAAATCTTCCATCTTTCTTTCAACTTCTCGATCTCTCACCGTTCATCTTAACAGGTCTGAACTCAACTGTTGATCCTTGCCAACTGGATTTTTTCCTTCAAAAATCTATAAATACAGCCCTCTTGTGAGTTGAAAGGACACCTCGAATCTCAGATCTCATACGCAATTATTATAGTTGCATTTAAATATTATCAACATTCTAGCATCATAGAATTTCAATTTCATAGCTTAAATCATTTAATCATGCACATGCATTTAAATTAATCTCATTCTCCTAAGCTACCATTTCAACAAGTTGCTGCTCACACAACTGAGAGCCAACACCTTTAATCAAATCCATTGGAGATAGAGGACAATGGGACGAATTTGAAGAAGCTGTTAGAGTTTGTATTTATGCTTTTTTAATTACTTTTCCTTCAATACAATGTTTTATCGGTGTGTTAGTTTACTGCTTAGTTAATACACGTTTTCTAAAAGCACAGTAACAATAGTAGAAGAGACCGTGGAAGTCAATGTGATAGGAGGGAATTTTGGTTGTTCGTCTCCCTCATGAAGAGGATCCTCCTGTATGGTGGGCATTCCCATGAGACCACCCAATTTTTTTGGCCTTTTCTAAGCTCTAGCCTCTATAGCCTTTATTGGAGACCCCTTTGACTTGGGCTGATCCTCAACTATATCCTTTCTTTTCTTCGATCTGGAAATGGGGGTATATGATGAGGTCTCTCCTGTCGAGGCTTCCTCAATAGTGGCACTATCAGTTTCACCCTTATGTGGATGCTCGGGCTTGACATATGTAAGTTCTACACCTTACTACTTAAATTGGGCAACTTTCCCATCAATCCATTGCTTAGTCCTTGCCTCAACAGGTTTAGTGATAGCATCTAGGTCATCGACATCTTCTTCATTCCAATCTATTACTGAAAATGGTAGGTTGTCAATAACATTATATCTTGGGTCTATTACGGTGCTTTCTTCTTCTACTACTTGTTCTGGCAGATGAAATAACTTCACCATTTTGACGAAGTAAGCTGTCATGCACATATACTGCTGCATATGAGCACCCTTGTCATCTTTGCAGTTTTCCCAAAATTCCTCGACACTATGCAAGTGGGCATATTCTACCCCCATCATCTTCCTCAATTTTCCATATGGGTCCATCCAGGGCCTAGCAGTATAGAACTTCAAGTTATACTCACTCAGCTCTTTGTCGGAGTTCTCTACACATTGGGAAGTGTGTAGTTCATATTTCCCTTGTCTAAAGGTAAGAGGATATGGGACCCTTGCTATGTTCTTATCACTCAAAAGGGCATGCGATCTTTGTACTTTCCTGAAGACTTCAAGCACTATGATCTGGTCATTAGGATATCAAGGCAGTCTGTATGGTTTGTCTGAAAATCCCTTAGTTCAGATATAAGTAAACTTCAAAAACTGATTGAATAGGAATCCGAAATGATGGATGAAGGCGCTAACGCTATGTGAAATTATTCTTTCAGGATTGCCTCCAAGCAATCTGATGACATGGCTTATGAAGGTATCATTGACTCTACAAAATATCCCTCTTGAAATTTCTATATTGAAGCTGAGGGTACATTTCATATAATTTCAGCTCTATTCGTGGATTTGGATTTGGTGAAGCAAATAGGCCTTAGTACTGGGCATGGTTGGTGAGAAAATACACAAGATAAGTTGTCAAATAAAACTTAGAGGTCTTCTTTACTACCATAAAATACTCATGCAGGCACTCACTGATCATTCCTTCCTAGTAGAAGTAAGTTTTCCCCTTGGATGATTTCCTCAATAAATTAAAACATCCATTCTTGAAAGAAAGAAGAGGTTGGAAGACCCATGACCCTGCTCAAAAGAGTCACCAAATCATGATAATCCTCGAAGAAGTCGTTGTGGTATAATTCCTGAGGAACCTTATTGGCATTGCCCCTCTTATCCTTGAGTGAGTGTTGGTTAATTAATTTCTTGCACTTAAAGGGATCTTCATCCCACATCTGCTTGTCATACTCTAAGGTAGCTTATTCCATTTGACTAACTATGGGGATGTGGAAGGTGTGCCTGATAGATTTGGTGGACAAGTCGGCCAAGATGTTTCCATACCTATCCATGATGGTTCTAGTTTCTACCTGGTAGGCCTCTCTGCAGACAATTACAAGTTAGGGGGCGATAAGGGCTGGCAGGAATCCTACAGCCTTGGCCAGTCCACTTGCTTTGATCCTTCAAGCATTCTTTGTCTTAGGATTTATCCTCACCCTTTGCTTAAACTCATTGAGTTCAATATGCCCCAAATTTGTATCTGAAATGTCTTTCCACTTAGTAAGGATTTTGGAGTTAAGGGCTCCCCTTGGAATTTATACTTCATTTGATCCTTATCCTCTTTGCCCCGAGGATCCTTTGCAAATTTCTTTCCTTTATCCTTTCCTGCAACCGCCCCTGAGGCTCTAGCTGCAGGTTCCATATATCCTACAACCAAAGAAGGTAGTAAATTATATAATCATGAAATACAAGGAACATTAGTCGACACCTTGCAAAACAACGTTAGATCAAATTGTCATGTATAAAATCCCTTTAAATATTACCTTCGCCTTTTTCTTGAGGGAAATTGTGCAATGCGGGCCTAGGGGTGTAGACTTCCCTGTGTTGGCAGTTGTTTGTATCTGTCATTGAAAAAACTTTGGCAAGACAGAGCTCTACAATGCAAGGTTTGTGGAGGTGATGGATGGTCAGGGCATGCAGACCAAGAGACTCGGGAAGACACGAAGAGTTGGTCATTTGGAACGGCGAAGAGGGCATGGCGACCTGCACATGGAGTTTCATTGAGTCGGGTCCGCAGAGGGTTAATGCCATTTTTTGTTTGGTTCGTTGATTGGTTTTGATTTAGCTTGATGAAAAATGAAGGTTTGGGATCTGCAGCACAAGAAGACGCAGATTGGAGGCCATTTAGAATGGTGAGGGAGTGATGGAGTTCCGCACACGGCGGTCCGCAAGAACCCACCCATGGAGCCCGAGATTTAGTCATTTTGGCATATTGTCAACAATGTTTGAGATGGTGGGTCTGATGGTCGGTGGGATGTAAAGATTCAACCATTTGAAACAGTGTGAGAAATGACTGAGGGTGGATGGAGGCCTGTGTTCGTAGACTCAATAGAGACAATGGATGGAGATTTCTCTGCTGTGGATTTTGTAAAGTTTGACTAGAAAAGGGGGATGCAGGATTCGACCAAGGGAATGGTGGATCCGAAAGGCCGTTTGAAATGACACTCTCAAAAGGGCCACGAGTGGATGGAAACCCGCACCAATGGACTTGAGAGAGGTAGTAGATGGTCGATTTCAGCTTTAAGTTTTGTTAAATCACTTGGTCGGGTTCTGCTAGGTGAAACGATGTGTGATGATAGTCATTCAAAATGATGCTCCCAAAAGGGAAAAATTCTTGCGGAGACTCGCACAGAGGGGTCTAAAGGAGTCGGTGGACGGTGCATTTGAGGCACATTCGATATGCATCCTAGGAATTTGGACTAATGAGAGTAGAGGTCTCTCTACAGAGGCAGGCCCGACGAGGTCGATGGTTGACTTGAAAGGTTTTGTGTTTTGTTAACAAGGGATGACGAGGTGGAAAAAGCGGGCCCAGGGAGTTAGGATGTCGCTCCTCAAAAACAACGACGGCACTGATAATCTCCAAATGGGCTCTCGTTGAGATTCCAAGCTTCTCATAGTATTTCAACTTGTGGGTTTCTTAGGGAGGAGGCTCTTCACCAAAATTTGACATTTTGACTGGTTTTTCGATCTACATAGCCATTTTTGAAAGGAAATGGAGGTGTGGAAAAAGGACAAAAATACTTGATGATCTTGATGAGAGAGACGATGAACACCACACGGAACAAATGCTAGGTGGCGAACGTGAGCTGTGGGCACGATGGTGGCTGCAGATGGCACTCTAACTCCACTTTGTAAAGAATTTTGTGAAAAATGAGAGGTCATCGGACGTATATATAAGGTTTTGTTCTTTTAATACCCACAATCAATACTCGTACGGTGAAATATGGGTTGGTTGATTGGTCATTTCAAGGTGACGCCGAGGTCGGTGGAGTCCGACATGCGAAGGGTCGTCAGGCGTTTGCCATTTAGAATGGCGAAGACCTTAAAGAGAAGACAGGGGTGTGGTTCCTGCAAGGCGGAAGGACACCAAGCGTCCGTCATTTAGAACGAAAAAGGTACATGGGATCTTCACACATGACAACTCATAGGTGCGGACCCGCACCATCCCAAGGGTGTCAATTCAAAAAAGGAAAAAAAAAATGGGGGAGGGGCAAAATGTGATTGATACGAGATGATTCTTCAAAAGCCCCTCAATCACTTAGGATTCGAAATAGGGGCATGTAAAATGAGGAAAAAACAAGTGACCCGACAAAGGCCAAAAGGGAGGGTCCCTGTTCTGAATGGGGCATGTGTGCTAAAGGCACAAAAAATGGTGACTCTACTAAGAGAACACTCCTGGAATTCTAATGATAAACATTCATTCAGGACCCAAAATCTCCGGTTTCGTAGACCAGAGGCCAGTTTCCAAGGATGAATTAAGAAGTAGGTTGAGGATGGGATCCTAAGTTGAATCATACTACAGAGTAATCATGGAAGTGTGTGCATGGTGGGTTCATTTACTTTTTCTTAGAGAATGTATTGGAGACCACTGATTAGACTAGGGCAAGCTACATAAACTGTCCAACCCCAAAAGTAACTTGGACAACATTGCTCCGCTACCAATTAGGCGTCCATAGCCCCAACAAAGTTGTCATTGTTACCCCATGAACATAGCTCTACTGCCAACCAAACATCCATAGCCTCGATAAAGATATTTGTACACCCATACAGTTGAATAATTTTAACTTTTCTTTTTTTTTTCTTTTGATATTTCTTTCATAATTTTTCTTCTATTTTGGCTCAACTGTGTAAGGACTAAAGCTCACTATGGGTTTGGAAATCACAGTGGTCACTAGAGCAGTCTTAATATTTTTCACTTATCCAACCCTCCTAGTAATCACCACACAATTCTTCAGAAACACTTAAAGTGTGCTTTGTGTATGATCCATGATAAATGTAAAATGTTTCAAACAAGGATACAATCCTAGGTTAGTTCACAGTTCAAAGGAGGAAACCGACTTCTAGAAGCGTTCAGAAATTGATAGTCAAGAATGAAATATTTTCAAGAGATCAAATAAGGGCAGGTAGCAAAATGAACCATTCGTTGAACCAAGCATAACCACCGCAATGAAATGGAGAGACACCCTTGTCAAAAGAAAAATAACCAAGAAACGAGCAAAACAAGACAAAAGACAAATAGAAAAGCAAGGAAACCTACCCTAACCTATGTACAAACATTTACATGTATAGCTCTAGAAGAGCTTAGGCTTGGAAGTAGTGCTTTAGGTGCTGCCCATTGATGGGTAAAGAGAAATTTTCACCAGTTAAAGTCTTCAGGCGGAATGCATTATCTCCATGAATTTCAGAAACCTGAAAGGGGTCAAGCCAAAGCTTGTCGAATTTGTGATGTCCCCCTTTCTTGTCACGGGCCTTATCCCAACATAGGACTATATCATCAATTCTAAAGGCATTTACCTTGGATTGATGATCAAACCATCTTTTGACGATGCCCTAATGTTTGGAATTGTTTCCTATTGCACAATCACACACTTCTTGTAGATGTAATAGCTTAGCTAGGCAAGCTTCTCTATGCTCCCCTTCTTCGTAAAAGTCATTGATGAACTAGAGGGTGGGGATTTTGAGGTGTATTGGAAATATAGGCTCCAGACCATAAATGAGATGGTATGGGGAATTACCCAAGGCAGCCTTGTGGCATGTACGATTTGTCTAAAGGGAAAAACAGAGTTGGGTGTGCCAGTCCTTGGGGTTCCTATCAAGCAGCTTTTTAATCAAAGTGATCAAGTTTTTGCTGGTGGATTCGGCAAGGCCATTACCCTGAGGATGGTAATTGGATGAGAAATTAAGGGCGATGCCATAATCAAAGGCACAACTATCAAATCTAAGTGAGGAGAAGGTGAGGCCATTATCACATACCAATGCATACAGGCAAACAAAACGATTTAAAATAAAACTTTGAATGAAATCAGTGACTACCTCTGCGGTACATTGCCTACATGCAATAGTTTTTGTCCATCTAGTACAGTAATCAGAGGCAGTTAGAATTTACCTATGACCCATAGAGGATGGTGGGCTTACCAGGCCAATGAAGTCAAGACCCCATTGCGCAAATGGTCTTACCTCCAAGACTAGTTGTAGCAGGACAACAACATTCCTCTCTATAGTTGTCGTAGTCTGGAAAATGTGACACATGCAAACATGGTTATGAGCATCCTTGAAGACTGTCAGCCAATAATATCTTGCTCTCATGATTTGATGTGTAGTGGAGGGGCCAGAACCATGACCCATACGAAAGTTTTCATGAAACTCCCTCAAAACCCGATCGACTCCCTCTTTCCCAAGGCATCTCAGATAGATGCCCTCATGGTTCCTCTTATACAATATGGATCCTTGCAACATGTAGTTGCTTATCTTCAGTCTAAGGGTGCATTTATGGACCCCCTACAAGTGGGGTGGGCATCTACAATTCAACATATAGTAAACTATATCATCATAAAACTCTCCTAGAGAGACATCCTCCAGTTGGTAGGTTGGGCACGATGGAAAACACTTTATTTCTTAGGATATAATGCCTAAATTTTTTGACTCCATGGATGAGAGAATACGCTTGCTTTTCCACATTATGGTATCTTAGCTCAGCATCCTTTAAGGGGGCACTCATAAAGGCAATTGGGTGCTCATTTCCACCACCATATTTATGAGTCAATATACTGGCACAAGAAATGTTTGAAGCAAATGAGTAAATATAAAATGGCTTCAAATAATCAGGGTTGACCAACACAGGTGCATCAACAATTTCTTTCTTGATTTCTTCAAAGACTTGTTTCACTTTCAGAATCCACTCAATCTTGGCATCTTGCTTTAGCATGGTGCTGAGTGGCTTGACAATTTTAGCAAAGCCTTTGATAAATTTTCTAACAAATTTTATATTTTCGAAGAAATATTTTAATCCTTTCTTATTGCCTAGAAAATGGATCTTCATTATAGCTTGGATACGCTTGAGTTCGGTGAAGATTCCTTTCTCTAAGAGAACATGTCTGAGGAAATTTCCCTTAGTGACATTGAAGATGCACTTCTTCGGATTGAAGGAAACCCGAATTCTCAACATCTTTCAAAAACCTTACATAGATCAACAAAATGGTCTCTTCATTGCTTTGAGAATATAGTTAAATCATCCATGTAGATGATTATACATTTTCCAATCATATCTTTGAAGGAAATGTCCATTGCATGTTGAAAGTTAGCACCGACATTGATGAGGCCAAATGGAATTCATCTATAGGCAAAGGTGCCCCACTTGGTGGTGAATGTTGTCTTGTGCCAATCTTCATACTGCACCATGAATTGATTGTATCTAGAGTACCCATCCAAAAAATACATCATCTAGGAACCATTAAATATCTACAGTACCTCATCTAATGAGGGCACGAGATAGTTGTCCTTTTCTGAAGCTCTGTTTAGATTACGGAAATCAACACATAACCTAATTTCACCATTCTTTTATCTGATTGGAACCAAATTTTCCACCCACGTGGAGTGCCTAACTAGAAAAATAATCCTAGCGGATAGTAGATTTTGCACTTCCTTATAAATGATTGGTTCCAACAAAGTGTTGGTGGGGCACCACCATCCCGGGCTTCACTGACTCCTTGCTTGGATTTGGACCCATCAAAACGCAACATCCAAAACCTGGAAGAGTCCCTGAACCTGGAATCAACATATATGATCTTTTCTTCCGATGGTGGCCTCATTTTAGCAACCTTAGGAGGTGGCCTAGATTTTGAAGGGCCCTAGTATGGAGGTGTTGAATGAATCCCCCCTTTGGAGTGACCTGTCCTTTGATGTGCTTAATCGTTTTCTGACATATACAACACTCAAATTCTAAATGGGCAACATTATGTACCCTACACCAACTAGGCAACAAAAGTTCTTGAAAATTCATTTTGGCTCCCAAACTGAGCTGATCTTGCATGCATTTCTCTATGAATTCCTAGAGGCCATATAACAATCCAAAGTTTCCATCCTCATGGGGATCCTCGTCATTTGATTCAATTATCATTTTGTGCTATGAGGAATGTGGACCGAGTCGACAGGTGGATTGTAGGATACAATAAGGACTTCCTCAGCTGAATCTTCTTCATAACCTTCCTACTCATTTGAATATGCCATGGGGTAGTAATTTCCTAGTTCTATTTCAGCAAACAACACTTTGTTCATGTTGTTATATTCCATGATCATAAAATTCATGCATGGCTCCCGATCAATACAGATCTAGTTTGGGATTCCCTTCCATGGTAGCCACAAGTGGGAGTAGTCTGTAGCGACGTATCCATTCAATGCTCGGGTGAAATCCCTTCCTAAGATAATACCATAGGTGTCGGGGATGTCAGCCACCTGAATGTCGATGGTTTGTTGTATTCTTGGATCAACAACAATGTGCATGGGTATTTATCAATCTCCCCAACTATGTTGATCTCGGTCTTGTCAAGTTGTGTCACCTTACAGCGGGAAGGAGTCATAACTATTCCCAAAGCCTTACACATGCTCAAGGGCATGACA
>CM021106.1:645059688-645222054 GCA_007115665.2 Sequoiadendron giganteum | reverse complement strand
AAGAAGTATTATACTCAAGTGGAAATTTCAAAAAAAATTGAAAAATGATGAGGTGGTTGCCAGCAAGGTTGCCACATAGATAGTTTTAGGTGAAAGGGTTTCGACAAAAAATCACATGCAAATTGAAACAAATTTTAAATCGACAAAAGGAAATTATTTTGTTGTTTTAGAAGAAAGGATTTCATCCAAAACTTTGTGCCATGTATAGGTCACGTAGTTTTGGGTGAAACTATTTCGCTTGAACTATTTAGTTGGCTGAAAATGACATGGATTTATGATTTTACACTCTAACCCTCTCATTCATGATCATTCATCATAGTTTGACATGAGTATGGATACTTTGATCAACATGTGGAAGATACATCTTTAGAGGAGATACTCGATTCTTTAGATTGTGTTCTACATCAATCTCTAGGAGATTCTAATTTTTTAGTAGTATGGCTTAGAATGTTTGATTTGATTATGAAATTTCAATATCAACATGGAGACACTTCATACACCTTTCACTTTCTTCCTACATATTTCTTTAAAAACTTAAGAGATAGCTTACATAAACCTTTAATTGTGTTTCTTCCTAAGGGGAGCAACATTGTTCAATAATCCTGGACCATCTTTTGCAACCAATTTGAAGAATCTACCATTGGATCTCTTTGGGGGGTGTGGGAGGGGTGGCGGGTTAACTAGTCCTCTTATTTTCTCTCTATTTTGGGTGGGTACTCTCTCTCTCTCTCTCTCTATGGGGGCTTCTTCTTCTTTGAGGGGGAATTTGATATATACATGAGTACTTGACATGGCCTCATTTTCTAGGACCCATCATCTTGCACATCCTCCTAAGTTGTACTTAAGGGGGGGTGTTGGTGTAGGTTTTTATTTTCATAGTGGGTTAATTTATTTTTCCTTAGTTATAGGTTTTTTCTACAATTTTGTTAAGCATGCTTAGGCTAAAAAAGTGAGTTTATCGTTTAATAACTAGGAGATAAAGTGATGAGGTGTCTCTACCCTTAAAAAGTGGAGTGTTTACTTTTTCATCACTTTATTTAATATTGGTGGTTATTGGTGGTCAATTCTTATTGGTTGATTTTCCACCTCCATCCTCTCCTTAGTTATATATAAACTCACTACCTAGCTTGTATTTTTATCTTGGAAGCTCTTAATCCATTATTTTCATCTTGACATTACATATCTCTTGGAGTTGTTGGTTTTCATTGTTTATGTTTTTTTTAGTTTATGTAGCTTTAAATTTCTCTTATTAAGTTCCCTAGATTATTCCAGCCTATTTCAGATTTCTAACAAAGGGGGTTCCAAAAATTCAATTTGTATACCTTCATGCTTATTTCCTACTCTATAATGGATTTCTTATAAATAAATTATGTGTGATAAAGAATATAGATGTACTAATTTTTATAAATGTGGAATGAATGATTGTTGGATTGAAAAGCGAGTTGAAAATGAGTCAATTCTAGGTTCTTATATAAATGAATGTTGAAGAAGTAGTAATTTTTAGGGAATTAAGGGAAAGGGTCACTTTTTGAATTTTAATTATGGAATTTAATAGTGTTGGGGGCACAATTGTTGAAAAATTAGCACATATGGATGCAATTTTTTTTACATGGTGAATATTTCAAGTTTTAGGGGATATCTTCTAGTAGGTTCCCAAGGCTAAGAACACTTGAAATAGCTTTATGTGGCCATGGAAAATGATAGAAACAAGTTAGAGTAGAATTGTGTGAATATAATGAGAATGTAGAGTAGAGAAGAGTGTTAGAGTAGAGTGATATGGAGTGTGTTAACTCTGTATATTGAGCTTTAGTGGAACTATAATTCTTGCATATTGTAGATGCAATTATAGCAGTTCAAAATCTTGGAAATGAGCCACCCCTCTCTTCTATGTTTTCTTCTTTCTATGGGTAGTGAGTCCACTAGGACAGCGAGTCCACCTGTAGTGATCATTTTTTGTAATGTGTTGTAATCGATTATAATATATAATGAGCTAATCCTCAACATGGGTTTTCCCTCTTTGAGTTTTCCACATAAAAATATGGTGTTCATGTGTTATGTGCTTTGATGGTTACTTTCATGCTTTCCTTTCTTACTGCGAACTGAATATGTTTTGTGGAATGAATGTTTAAATTTTAAGTGGTTTTAGAGAATACTAATTCATCCCCCCTCTCAATATTTCAGGTTTTCAACATAATTTTTCCTTAACTTTGGACTATGTACTAAAGTATTTAATTCTTGAGATAATTCTTTAGCTTACCTATATAATTATTAGTCTTAATGAGGTCATGTGAAGAGATACACTAAGTTTTCACACCCATATCTCAATTTACATCTAAAATTTGTTACTATACAAGCTTCAAGGAGATGTGTCCAAATCCAACATAGTTTCAAAGGTTAAAATCACTAAATTTGAGTTTGTTGGTCCTTATCACAAGTACCTCTAGTTATGCACTAAATTTTATCATGGTGTCATTTTTATACTTCTTTTCTTCCTATAAGAAGATGGCCAAAACTATTTTGAGGTACTATTAGTAGTGTTAGTGCTATACTATTGTTGTTTATTTTATATGTTTGAGCTAAGTAATTGGAATAGTAATTTAGAGAGTTGTGTGTTGGTAGAGATCATTAGATCAATGATATATGTTGTTAAGGTTTATGCCTAAATATGTTTAATCTCATTAATCTTAAGATGTAATTTAGTTCTAAGTATAAAATCAATCTCATTGTGAGAATTCTATTTGTTCATTATGTGAAAGTGTTGTGTTTTGTGATTGGTTGTGTTTGGGTATTTTTATTAGACCCCCTACTCCTAATTATGTCAAGAATATATGTATTGAAAAAGGTGCAACAGATTAAATCTCATAAGCATATCCTATCACATTATTGTCATCCTTCAAGAAAATCAAAGAAAGAAGCAAGGAGAATAATTCATTAGGTTTCTTAAGACTACATCATATGATGCAGGAGCATCCAAGTAGAATAGCAATCAACATCAACCAAAAACAAGATTTAGGTTTGAATTTCAATTTTGATGTGTTTTGGGGTTCATTTGACATCTTCCAGCTTTGGAAAGCTCTTTTTGTGTTCAAATTTGCATAAAATTAGTTTTTGTCAAATCATCATTTTTAGGCTCCGCAAGCAGTTTTCAAAAATTATTTCCAAAAAAATTGTAAGGATTGGAGTAAAATTATTGGTAGGGGTATTCATGGAGGTGGCATGTGAAATGTGCAAAAAGAATCAAAGTCATACCTTTTCTAATTTGGAAGATTTTAATATTAGAAGTCTGTTAAATAATGTTAGTAATTTTTAAAAAGTTTTAAGTTTTAAAATCCAAGAAGGTTTAAGAAAAAATATTTTGCAAGGGTCCATGGGATACCATTCCAAGCTTGCATGCCAATTTTTGTGTGAATCAAATAACTTTCATTTTTTTCGCCTACAAGCACCCGATTCCACACTTCCAAAGCACCAATTTGATTGATTTTATTTTGCAAAGGTATTATGGAGGCCACGGAAGTCAAATATCAGTTTTTATTTCAAATTTAATTTTTTTTCTATTGCATAAATCATATAGAGGCATTTGGAACATAAAAGAGATAAAAAATCAAGATTTTAGAGCTTTTAAAATTCCCATAACAAAGAAAAACGCCCCTTGAATAAAGGAAGCATTTGGAGGAGTTTCTAGAAGTTTAAATGCCTCATTTAAGGCTGAATAAACATAGCATATGCAGAGCTATTCTTGGGGAGAGTTGGGAGCCCATTTTGGAGCAATAATTGATGATTTTCAATGCATTTTTCGAGGGTTTTCGAAGAAAAACGTGGATTTAAAAGTTTGAGAGGAAGGGGGAGGAGAAAAATAACTCTATAGAGGTATTCATTGGAGGTTTTTGTTGCAGGTTGGAGCAGCACCAGTGAAGGAAATACAAGGTGCTAGTGAGTGAGAAGTGAAGAGAAAGGAGAAGAGGTGTAAAATAGAGAGTAGCCCATTTTGTGGCTGTTGTAAACACATTTTAATGCATTTTGAGCAGCAGCAAAGGACTAAAATAATGTTGGGTTGATGACAAAGTTGGAAGACTTCTTGAAAAAAAGTTGTGAGGGAATGTCTATAAGAGCCAAGTTATGTAAATCTCGTTTTGTTGATTGTTTTCTTGCATAAACATGTAATTGTTCCACATGATTGAATATAGTTTCAAATTTGTATGTCAAAGCTCTTATTTATTTAATCTCCATTGTATGAGTTTGTGGTTGGGTGTGAGTTTTTGTTTGCATCATCATAAAGGTAAACATAGAATATTTTCTTCTTAAGATAACTCCTTTAGACATGAATCCTCTAATCAAGGTCACTAGCACACAAATTAACATTTGAAATATAGGGAAAGGGGATCTTCCCTAAAATAGGAATGTGTGCTAAGGGGAGTATGCCAAAGCAAAAGGGGGTGTCCACCTAATCACAAATCCACCTTTCCAACATTCATTAGGAAGAGGTATAGTGCCACAAATTTTTAGAATTGACTTACAACCCTTAATGTGAGTCAACCCTAGGTTTTGGACACTATGGGACCTCAACTTCCTTATGATAGAAATGACCAAAAGACAATTTTGGGAGAAAGATAAAAGTGTTTTACCAATCAAACCTATGAGATCTAACACCTGGAATATGAAGTATTATGATAACACTATCAAAAACATTAATTAACCAACGGATCTGAGAAGTTTAGGATGGTGTTTACCTAGCTCTAAAAGTGGGTTTCAAGCTCTACTGAAGGACATTCACTTAGGGGTGAATTGGTCTCTGTACAAGGGTTTGAATTTTTTTTTGCAGTCCTTGGATCCTAGATCTAAGCTTCTAATTCCACCATGTTTGACTGTCAGAAAGCTAGACATAAAACCTACAGGTGAGTTTTTGTGTCTTAACAACTTTGATGACAACTTTGACAACTTAGTAAAATTGCACTTTTGATCAAATTTGAATCCTTCTTCACTTTCAAATTGTCACATACAAAGAGAGGAGAAAAATGTTTGTTTTAGGTGGATAAGGGTTTTCCTTAGTAAAACCCTAATTTGGTAATTAAACATTGATAATGAAATAATGACAAAATGAAGGAATTGATGAATGAACAAAGCTTGTTACACCTTACCAAACCCTTTAATGGCTTCCCTTGGATGACTGAAGTCTAACACAACTCTCTAAGAATTGGATCTTGCATGAAATGGCTTTATCACTTGATAGATCTTGAAGCCTAAATGCTTGCTTGAAACTTGAAATCTACATCACAGTGTTAGCTCCAAAACATGCATGAACACACATAATTATTGACATCATAATAGGATCTTGAATGTTGTAATAAATGATTGATAAATTTTCTCTCCAATGCTCTTGACAATAATATTTTCTCTTGTAATTGATCTCTTGAAGTTATAGATTGCATAAGATTTGAATTTGATAAAATAACCTAGTATTTATAAGTGTTTCCTTAATTACCCAACAATTAAACACCACGAGCTGACCTTTGCAGTTTGAATTTAGATAATTAAAATACCACCAAAACATTAAAAATTGGGTCCTGAGACTTAATGGGGACACATTCGCCCTTGAGCGAATGAGTCCTAGAACCTAAACCTATGACACTTAATTTCCAAGATGTTAAGTTCAGTGTAGGCATTAATTAAATGTGGGTTCCCCTTTGGGAAAACAAAATTAATTAGGCTTTGTATTAATCACAATTTAAAGGCTTAATTAAGGGATGCAACATAGTGAAATATTTTTTCAGTACTAGAACATCGTTATGAGACTTAAATATGTTGATGTAAGTGGTCCCTTAATTCAAAGTACTCTATGATACATTGGTGGTGACTTTTAACTTATATAGTTTCAGTTGAACATGTTGAATTTAAAGATTTGAAGTAAGATTCAAACTAATTAAATGAAGGATATAAATTCAAATGAAAAGAAATAAATAAAGATGGGAAAAGATGAATAGGCTGTCTAACGTTGGCGAAAATAAACAGAATAATCCATTCTTATTATTTTATCTAACAAAACAATTTTATAAATACTAGCAACACCTACTATTTCAGAAGTAACTTAAACAACACTTCACAAAGTCTTGGTTCATAACCCCATTTAAGCTATTACGCACTCTAAACTGAACTTAACTCCATGCTGATTTTAATCTATACTTTATATTTGTTAAGTTGCAATGAAGATTTCCTTCAAATTACGATCATCCGCCTTTCTCACAATACCCATGAATTTTCATCTCTCATCTATAAAGAAAAAGGATAATTACTTGTCAGCGTAAACCTGCCAACCTAAAACATCAATTCTTCCTTTTGGCATCCCCCCACACCCTCCCTTTAAGGATCATATATAAAATCTTAGCTGGCAAATCTACTAAAATATTAAATTTGGGAGCATGATCAAGTTCCACTATACAAAAAAATAAGTATCAAATAAGCCCTACAAAAAATTGAACTAAAAGTGAAAGTCTAAATGAAAGAGAACACATTTAAAGGTAATTTTTTTATACAACACAAAATTCGACAACAAAATTTAAAATTATAAAAAAATAATAAAAAATAATTTTAATAATGATAGCTAGACTCCTCGAATTCTCTTATATAGATTATTATTTTTTATATTTTTTCTTATTTAATAGGTTGCAATTTTATTGTTTTAGTTAAGGGGTAGATGCTTTTGATCCAAAGCTATGAATCAGGGAGGTCACATACGAGGGGACCTCATCCCCAATTTAAACATTCAACAATTATACGCTAGTGAGGTTTGAAGCTTGATGACAAGAATAACACCACAATAACTTAACCATCATACTATGCCAATAGGTTGTAATATTATAATATTAAAATAAATTTTTAAATGAAGATAAATTTTAGAGTTATTTGGAAAGAAAATTTTTAATATTTTATTTTAAACTATAAATATATAATCTATGTATTTTATATTTAATATTATAATTTTAATTTGTTGTTCTTTAATTAATTTTTTGTGATTTTTTTCTTTATAATTATCTTAAATACAAATGAAAAAATTATAATTTTTTTTTATAAATGATTATTAAGATTACTTTGAGAAGACTTGAAATAAATATTAGTTAAATTTATTTTTTAAATATTAAAATTATAAAAAAAATTAAACGTTATTGTTTAAATTACTTTAGATTTTAACATGTTTTCATTTGTATGCAGATGTTTTGTACTCCTATACATGAAACTCTTGATACAAAGTTTTCTCGTATTAAGGAGAAAGAGTTTTCTTCATACAACATATTTATTCGATTTTCCCTACGTTTTATATTTTTTACCATTAATACTTTTGTTGCAGCAATATTTCCATTTTTAGGAGACTTTGTCAACTTGATGGGATCTGTGTCTCTCATTCCATTAACTTTTGTATTTCCAAGCTTAATAATCTTAAAGGTAAAATATTTTGAATTTATAATATTAATTTATGTTTATTAATACTTTAATAATTTAAGTTTATCTAGAATAATTAAATAGTATTTTATTTTGAAGCTTATATATTTGAACTAATTCTATTGTGTTCTTTTACTAGGTGAAAGGATCAAAAATCAACTTATTTGAAACAACATGGCATTATCTTATAGTGATTATATTTTCTCTTCTTACAGTTGTAACAACAATATCATCTTTTCATTCTATTATATCTGATGCTAAAACCTATCATTTATTCGCAAATACATAGATTGTATTATTAAGAGCATATACTCTTTTTTGAAACATCAAAATGTAAAAATAAAATTGTGTAAGGGGTATGTGCAGGATCATGATGGGCCAAAAAGTGGTGATATGTAAGTGATATGATGGCCCATGTGGCTGACAAATTTTTTTTTACCCAAAATTGATGAAACGAAAAGGGTTTTTAAAGGAGATTTTCAGATTTCCACCAATATAAATTATGCTTTACTTTGAATTTATTAAATAATTATTATTCATTTTTTATTTGAATTACAATTGAAATTCTTAATTGATAGGTTGATTGAAAAATATATATAGCTTTGAAATAGTTTCACATTTTTTGAATCCAAAATATGTGTCACATTCTATGCTTCGCATACTATAGGATTACAAAACTAAAATTGAATTTCATAAAGTTTTGACCAAGTTAAGGTGGTCAGACATACAAGTTTTTATATTTTTTAAAAGTTGTAATAAAAAATTCATAATTAAATATTTACTTGGAAACAAATTATAAAAAAATATGCATCACATCGGGAAATTAGTTCTCTACTTATATCTAAAATATTATAAAAAAATGTTATCATTTTATTGTGCTTAAGGTGGTCAGACAGACACCTACTTCTTAATTTTTTCTTAAAATTTAAGTACTATTGCATTGAAATTTTAAATTTTCACCAAATAGATTTTTTTTTTAATTTTTAAAAACCTAGTATTTTAGAAACTAAATTCAATTTGGTACAGATTCTATTCTTACATATTTTTGAAATAATATAGATAACCTATTCAAATTTTTACATCA
This sequence comes from Sequoiadendron giganteum, assembly GCA_007115665.2. NCBI lineage: Eukaryota > Viridiplantae > Streptophyta > Pinopsida > Cupressales > Cupressaceae > Sequoiadendron > Sequoiadendron giganteum. Next base: position 645,213,539 of record CM021106.1, on the reverse strand, counting down.
AGTTTCCTAACTCTGATTTTCTGAATTTCCATCACCACTCAAGGGCCTATTTTTCCATGATGATCCTACACATACCCTAAGTTATTTTCAAGGATTTAAATAAGGATTTAAATATGTTGAATTGTTAAGAGTATTTTGTTATGTATCTAGCTATTATTATGATGATAGTTCATGTTGTATTTTCCAAATTTTTTAATGATTTATATGTTTACTAAAAAATGGATGAGTGTATATATGTATATTATAAATCGTAGCTATTATTATACTTGTGAATTTTTTATTTGATCAAAGTTGTAATGTTTATTTATGTCATATGTGTAATTATATAATTGGTTATACATTATTATGTTATTTTAGCTATAATAGTTGAATGTATTTGATTGGTGCAATGAGTGTGCAAGGAATACATGAATTCAAGCAAGGTAAATTCTAAGTGCCAAGTCCCACATATTTAAACAATATATTACCCATAATTATTCATAATGAGGGAACATGCCATGAAATAGTTAAATTATATTGTGCAACATAAAAAAATTATAATTTATTTTTTGTTCTACCAACTCATGGTTTATATTTAATCTTGTGAGCTAAAATGGTTGGTTTATACCCTTGTGTGTCACTTGAATAATTTTATTTTTCATTTGAAATTTAATTTGGTCATTTTAATTTTTCCATATTTTAATTCTACATGATTTTTCCTAAACCACAAGTGCACTAAAATTTATGTTGTTTTCCTTGGGTAGTAGTTAGGGGCACAACCTAGTTGTAATGTTCCCTTTCTAATTTATGCAAGTTTTGGAGTATTTGGGTCACTTTCCTAGTTTAGATAGGATTTTAAAATTTCCCATATTTGCATCTCTTTCTTCAATTACCCATGCTCCTATTTCATGTTTCCTTATCTCTCATTGGCAGTAAAACTTCTATCTCCCTATTCACCTAGTAACTTGATTCCTTGTCCCTTAGTTCTCCACTCACAAATTCATCTTCAAATATTTGTTTTATAAAATACTACCTTTGAAAAAGTGTCAATAGGCATCTTGGACCCCAAATTCCTAGATTCCCATCGTATTTCTCTTATCAACTTGTGAATCCATAAAAATCCACCATATTTCATCATAGAAACCTAGGATCTTATTCCCCCAAACGCCCAAAATCAAATCTTTAGGGTATTCTTTTTTTTATGTTCAAGAATACATTTCCCTATATCCCCATCTTCAAGCATGCCTTTTCTTATAATCCCACCATCTAAAATAAAATTTTCATCTATCACCATGGCGAACTAGGGATGTCATTAATGACCCCAAATTTGAATGTAATAAAATGGAAAGAAACTTCAATCCCATTATAGGCTTTCAACCTCCATATAAAGGATAAATATGCTAAGAATATTTTTTCTTATTAACATCTTGGATGGAAATATGAAGGATGAAAAGTATATGATAGTGCATGGTCACACTTTTTTCAAGGACAATATTTTTAGTTCCTAAGTCTAAGAAGAAACAAAACATTGTAAAATATTTTCATGTTGTACTCAATGGGATGGACTATATCCTTAAATAATTGCATGCAAATAAGGGAGAGATTCTCTTGGGGAAGTCTTAAGGAGGATGATCTCAAGCACATTAGGGAGTGCCCTACCAACCACTAGAATAAATTTGATCATAATTCTTCTGTAGGTTTACTATAGCCATTACCTATTCTTGAGCAAGATTGGGAGATGTGCTAATGGAATTAATCAAAAGTGTCTTCCAAGTACATGGTAAATACTGCAATCATATTGTGGTGGATATGCTAAAAGAGTATTTTTATGCTTTATCTCAAAAATATTCAAGTGGGGATTCTAGATCTAATTATTTTATATGAATATTTTAGCTAAGGGTCATTACATTAGGGGACTATCCTTGTTTATAGGCCTAGTTGTGGGAGTATTCTTGTAGACACTAGTTATGTGACTTTTTCCCTGAGAGAAGAGAAGCTATAAAATACCCCTTTGGAATTAAAAGGGAGATAGAGAAATAAAGGATATTATGATCCTTTTGGTTAAAAAAATAGATTAATAAAGAACATGTATAAAAACTATTTAAAAATGAGAAGAATATAATTATTTATTAATTAATAATTATTAAAAGGTAACCTTTGTGAAAGGGTGTGATGGTTTGGAAACCAAACCTTAAGGCTTATATAAAGCATTTATGTGAGACTTGAAAATTCATGGAGATCACTTAAGGAATGGAGAACATTCAAGGAAGAAGAACATTTCAGGAAGAACCAAGTGGTTGGTGAGCTATGGACATTAGGAGAAGGGGGCTCACCAAGTGTGTGTTTCCAATCTGGAGTACAAAAGTACACTCAAGACTATCCTAGTCAGGGCTTGGGTATTACATGGGTTTGAGCATTGTTCCATTGGAACCCACACTTGTGTAGAGTGGTGAAGTTTTCTTATTCCTCCTAGATTGCTCCATAGAAAGATCTGGTACCACTAACATTTTCCTAGGGTGAGAGTGGCTTTCCCAAGTTCTATTATTTAGATAATTATTAAAACCATTGGCCCTAAAATATATTGAGAATATTAATTATATTCTTTGGTGTTAATGTATATTAATTATATGGATGTGTATTCAATTTATCATGTTAACTATCGATGTTGGAGTTCTTACTAGATTACCACATATTGTATTTTGCATTGGTTATTAACATCCTTTTTAATAATATTGCATCTTTTAAATTATCTTCACTCTAATATTTAATCCACTAAATCTATTGCTAACACTTAAATACATTTGGAGAAAAGGTGACATTACATTTGGTATTAGAACCTAAACATGGGTTAAAACCAGTATAATACAAAAAATAGATTAATTAAACAACAAACATCAAATATAAAAAAATACATACATCCACACATAAGACACATACACAATATTTTTACTTTTATCCTTTCTCCCTTTATATGTACATATATATCAAATAATATATCTCATTATGCATTGACATACACTCTCTATTTATTTTATACACCAGTTTTCTCTTTTAATTTCTCCTACTATATCCTATCAAATTTTGTGAGGTCACATATCCTATTGTCTTATATCATCTTGCAATATTTGATATTTTAGAATGTGGTATTTATTTTTTATTTAATATATTAGCTCCTCAAAAGACATGTCCATAAGATGTGTTGAATCCAAATGAGATGCCTCCTTTTGTCATATCTCTCAAAAACTATATTCACTATCATAACTATTTTATTCTTATTGTTAATTATCTGTGATGGGTATGACTAATAGATTGAACTCTATATGGTTAAGCGATTATACTAAAAGTGCACCCAAAGGATGGATTTATTCCATTTAAAAGAGACAATTGGTGTCCAATATAATATACTCTAGATTGTCAATTGATCGACTTTAATTTACTAGATATCATAAGAAAAAAATGTCAAAGTCCATGGTGGAGTTAAAATCACAAAGACCAAAATTTAAAATCCTCAATTAACTTGAATATGCTTTCCTTTTCACATTCATACACAATGAGGTATCTTCATGTTGGAAGGCCATTGTAGATTGCTTAAGGTGTTTCCCTCCCCCAATAGGCACTAACACTTTCTAATTGGAGTAAATATGCATCCAACTTCAATGACATCATAAGTAGGAGGTATTTTTCATAGCGTGTCAAATTTTGATATTTTCTATGGATTAATGAGTTTGACTCAAAAAACTACATGGCTGAATCCTGATAGAAATATCATGATGTCCATCATTGCAATAAATTCGATTGATTTGGTGTTTCCTTAGACGATTTGCACGTAGCTATAGAAAAATAATGGCAAGTCAGTGTTGATAAAAGGTCAAAGGCTACAATTTTACATAGATCGAAACAATGGAAGATCTCATGCTTTTTCAGTCCATCTTGTGCCTTGTCAACAAATAATTGTACCTTTGATGTTTTATTCAAGTGATTTTTTTTTTTGGAGATTTTCTATCATGACCTCTACAAAGTATGGGTCTCTAAACCTCAAAGGAAGACAGTAAATATAATAGGAAGTTGGATACTTATCCTTCAACCAGTAAATTTTCTTCATATCAGGATCAAGGGACACCGGTAATGGTGAAACAAAAATGTTTGCAGGTCAAAGTAGATATGTATGGTGTTGGGTAGGTAGAATCCTTGCAGAAGAAAAACAATCATAAGTCATGACATTTATTGCTATCCCATCCACCTTTTCACTACCTCTTATGGGTATTAAAGTTTAATGAGATTTGCTTCTCAAAACTATCGTAATAATGGATTTTCTTAACAATAATTGTTTCACCCTACGGTCCCTTCGTTGCAAATGTGCTCGCATAGGAATGGTTATGGTTATCAAGATTCAACCATGTAATTGTATGAATCAAACTCATTGAACCATGTTTCACGAGTAGTGGTTCACAAGAATCTGTCTCTCATGATAATGAATGGTCCACTTAGCACTCATTGCATATAAGTAATCTTGTATTTTAGTTTCATTTATCAGACTCACTCTCTTTCTATTGGTTCAAGATTCATAATTTTTCTCTTTGCCCAAAATATTAGAGTGTAGTTCTAGAGCTTTTACTAGAAACTATGGTCAATACAAAACATTAGTTGCCCTTCATGAAGCCAAATTAGAAAATGGGCATAACTGCTTTTGCATAAAGGAAACTAATGGCTCTAAGTACGACATGGTGATTCTAAATTACCATACTCAAATCTTTAGGATTTTTTCTTGAAGAGCCTTTATATATTGAGAAAATTATTTAGGTTAAAAGATGGCAACTCCCCCAAGAACTGTCAAGTAATAAAAAATTTCTTAAAATGTGGAGTAAAATATAGTTTCATATCATAGAAGACTGAAAATGATAAAAGGTTAACATTTTTAATCATACTCAAGGCTCAATATAATTTGGGTAAAAAATATATGACAACGCCCTGTTAATATAGTCATTAACACTCTTTTAGTCAAATAACATATGGAAGCATTTGAAAGCCAAAGTACAATTAGATATTCACACTAAGCATAGTATCAAATCCACCATTTCACTAGAGTTTTAAATTCAAATAGTATGTGAGGAAAACTTTTCTTTTAAAATCTAAAATAATGAACATGCAAGTAAAGGATATTAGAAAACAAATGCATTACACTGGTTAAATCATAAACCAATAGATGTCTATTAACAACAAGATCAATTTAAATAAAGAAACTATTCTATAAATGATAGGAGATGAATTGTAAGATCTAATAGTAAGAAATCACTTAGAAGAATACAAGGCTACTTCTAAGAACAAAGACAAGTGCTAATGCAAAGTCCAAACAAGAATGTTTTTATTAGTGACTTATCAAATTCTCACATCAAAATATCATAACTTGACTTCAAAGTAAATGACAATGTCTGCAATATAAGTCTAGCATTGAATCCTCTTAGAAAATTATGTGTTCAAAGCACTTATTTATAAGCTCTCACCTTTGCATAAAATATAAATTCATTATGATATTTATTTTTGAGATCATACATTGCAATCTTCTTAATTATCTCAATAAGGTCCTATTATAATGAAATAGGTAAAATTTAATATGATCGTCTTTAGCATAATGAATTTCAATCAACTTATATTTGATTCGAGGAATTAGAATCTTAAGTTGGAGTTTAAAAGGGTGTGTTCAAATATTTAAATGATTGATTCTTATTGTGTAAATCCTAGTTTGAGTTCCCAAAGTGATATTTCAACATTAGTGATGTATGGATCTACATTGTAACCTACAAGATTGATCTAGTGAACTCTATTTTGTGGGACCCATTTCACTTCTATCTTTAATATCTTCTAACATGTAAGAATTAGTGATATTAAAAACATCTTGAAAAGATAATTTCATTCAAGGATCTTCTTCACCTAAGTCATTTTCCTTGATTAGATTAGCTCTATGTTCATGATTAAATATCGAGGACATCAATATTAGGCATACATGTATCTTAGATAAATTTGATATAAATCAAGGAGCAACAAAATTTGTTACATATTTTTATGTTATTTCTCGAATATCTCGATCAATTTATACATCACAAGATCTCAATCACTTTAGAACCATTAAATTTTTATTTAAGTAGTACCCTCCTATATAAAAAAGTTTTCATAATTAAGATAGTATCATATCAACTAACTTTTGTTTGGCTTTTTATCTATTTTGAGAAAATTTAATTACCATACTTGATATATGTCTATTTAAAATTGACACTATGATTTCTTACATTGTGGGCCCATTAGCTATAGGTCCTAAAATTGTTTTCACATCATACAATTTAGAAAATATCATCTTGCATTAGTTAAATAACACAATCTTGGTTCTCTTAGCCTTGGATTTAGGGGGACATGTCAATTTTTTACAAGGGGAGAAATTACCTCTAATTTTTTAAAATACTCATTGCTCTTTCGTGGTTTGAAAATGGTTGTTTAGTTATGCTATAGAGGTGGGTTAGATTGACCAAATATATTAAAACTTTCATTTTATGATGTTCATTTGAAGAGTCTATACTTTTAACAATATTAAAAGATGTAGTGAAGGCCTTGACTTGTCCTCAAAAGTTATAATTCAATTATAGAGATCTCAAGCCTAATCACATTTTAGATAATGATTTCATAGGAAAAATGACAAATATTGGACTACCTTTATGGATAAAAATGGGAAGTCTAACAAAAGGATTCTATATGGTTTCTTGGGATCATTATTGTAGAGCTTTATTCGACGAACCTCTTTCATGAAGAAAAATATAATGACAAAAATTGCTGATTTCTTTTTGTTTCTTTCTTGTAAAATAGCAATGTAATTATCCATCATTTGGAGGTCCCAATGGCCTTGTTGAGTTCGCTATCATAGGACATGATTCTTTGCAAATCATCGTTTTTCTAATCAAATCATTATTTTAATTAAACCAATCTTTTATCTTGTGTTAACATGAAGAAAATATTAGACCTAATGTTTCTCTATGGAAGTACTCAATGCATGATATAAGTTTACTATAATTAGTAAGATACCTAGAAATATTACCATGTTTTATTATATTGTGTCTTGTTATTGGACTTGATCAACCCAATTAATTTATGCATATGTGAAAGATATTAACTCTTTTTAGGAGAACTTTTTACTTGTTTTCCATTCAATTATACTTGAAATATAGGAATAGAGGATATTCATGTAGTCTAGAATGCATGATTATCATCTTAGAATATGTTTTGAGTATATAGGTTATATATTTCAACAATGAGTGACTACGTGGTATGGGATATGCATGTCATTCAATAGGTAAATTTTATGTCAACACATGATAATATTTTTGTAAATTTACTATTGAAGATACACGTAAGTCATTAAAGAATCTATATTAAAGATGATGGATTACATGAGAAAAAAATTAATAAATTTTAAATATATGTCAATAACATATAGAATACCATTAGTTCTTTGATTATCAATTCCTAATATGTATGTATTTCTTGTCATAATTTTGACTAGAAAAATGACTCTTGTAATTACTTGTTAATTTAAAATACAATTGAAAAAGGGAGAGATCTATGAATTAAAAGAATAAAATGATGTAGATGAAGTAAATATCTATATATAAAAAATATTATGAAGAATAGAGATACTCAATATTAGTTTCTTCAATTATTGATTATGTATTTTTTGAGTTGTGATGTAGATGCATCTCATGCTATTGAGGAAATCAACTAATTTACAAGGGGATAAAATTTATGTGTCTGTCTCCCCAAGAGAAGAGAGAGTTATAAAATAACCCTTTAGAATTAAAAAGGAGATAGAAAAATAAAGGATATTATGATCATTTTGGTTAAAAAAGAGATTAATAAAGAATATGTATAAAAACTCTTTCAAAGGGGAAAGAATATAATTATTTATTAATATAATTATTAAAAGGTAACCTTTGTGAAAGGGTGTAATGGTTTGGAAACCACACCTTAAGGCTTATATAAACCATTTATGTTTGAGACTTGCAAATTCATCATGGAGATCACTATAGTTGATAAATTTGAAAAAAATCAAAGAAAATTTATTTAGTTTGGAACAAAAGAAAGGAAAAGAATGACCCTCATAAATTGGGATAAAGTTTTTCTACCTAAGGATCATGGGGGCCTAGGCATTAGATGTTAGAGTAATAGTTCATTTGCCTTTATAATTAAATCACTTTGGTTTAATTATTAATGCTAACTATTATTCTATTTACTTAAGCTTGTCATTTGTAGGTGCATTATAATTAATATGTTTATTAATTATTAAATGCACAAACCTAGCTTTCTTCGGCTTTAGGGTTTCTCACCTTATATGCCGCTTTTGTAATTATTGTAATCATTCTTTTTGGGAAATAACAATTATGCTCTCACTCCGCTGAGTTTTTCCAAACCCTTGCTTCTGTCTCTTTGGTCTCCATTCAGCATTAGGTATTTTGCATGCAGGTGTTCTTGGCGAGCTGTGGATTTGCATTTATCAAATCCTACATGGTATCAGAGCCACCCTGCCGCTGCCTGGTTTGAAGGTGTTTGAGGCCAAGATTCGAAGACGACAGCCACAGCTTCTCTGGGGTTTTTCTGTCACTTTGAAGGAGGCACTATTTTCTGGAGCCGTTTGAGCAAAAACGGACTCCACCATTGCGTTCAGAAGGTCCGGGAGAGTCAAAATTCATATAAACTTTGACTATTTTGGCCACAGTGACCACAGGCAAAAATTTTTTGGCCTACCAGGGCCGTACGGGCTCAAAAATCGAAAAAAAAAAATCATTTTTATTAATAAATTTTGGGCGCGCAGCCCCAGCATACCATTCGGCCCGCCACCGCCCCAGCCGCTCGGCCGCCACCGCCACTCCGCCCGGCCACCACCTCCGCCGGCGTCGCCGCCCACTGGCCACCGCCGACGTCCAGTGACGGCCATACGGCCGTCAAATTATTTCCCTTGACTGGTTTTTTCCAGAGAGTTCAATTTTAGGGGGTACCTGTGGTTTTTTGGCCGTATCTTGGGCATACGGTGTCCGTTTTCGAAAAACGAAATATCGTTGGAAAGGTGTTTCCGAGCCGGACGTGATCATGCTGGGTTTGTTTGCTGATTTGGCTGTTTGAGCACTATTTTTTGGCGTCAAAGTAGAGGCTTCGTTTTCCTCTCTCACTACATCTGGCGTTCAGGTTTTTTCCTCGTTTTTTATACTTCCAGTATTTGTTTAATTGTTGTACGAGGGTTAGAATCATACATTGTGGGGGGGTAGTTTTGCTTTCTGTCATTTACTTTCAGAAAACGACCCTTCTACTTCTATCTTTCTCTTCTCTCAATGTCGGACCCCTCTATGGCCCGGCTAACACCGCACAATTACCACACCTGGAAAGCACACATGACCAGGCTACTCATGTCACGTGGCTTATGGTCATGCCTAGATGAACATCAACCTGTCCTACAGCGTCCTTTTGAGATTCTTCAGCACAGGAATAAAATGGATGAAGCCATGGGCTTGATTGCACTGAACATTTCCGACAGTCTCCTCTTTCACTTGGATGGTTTGACCACTCCTAGGGCCATTTGGGGCAAGTTTTCAGATTTGTTTGGCACTGTCAATGAATTCCGGGCACTACAGCTTGATGCAGAGCTGACTACTTTGACACCTACCGGCTTTCCCACCATTGAGGACTTCTTGATGAAGTTCAAGTCTCTACGCTCAGTTTTGCAGGGATGTGGGAAAACCAAGACAGATGACGAGTGTATCTTCTTGATACTCTCAAAGTTGCGAGGACAGTATCAGATCTTCTCTTCCACTTTCTACTCCACCATGGATGCTTTGGGTGCTAGACACACCATGCCTTCTTTTGAGACATTCTGTGATCGGTTGACACGGGAACAGGCAAAGATCCAACAGATGGATGCTTCTGGCTCTTCTAGCCAAGCATTGGTTGCTCAGTCTTCACAGGGGAAACCAAAACAGAAAAGAAAACCGAAGAAAGATTCCGCAGGCAATGAGTCTTCCTCCAAACCTGCACAGAAAACTGATTCAAAACCTCCAGCTAACCCTTCCAAGGGTAAATCTTCTTCGAAGTCTACTGAGTCTACCTCCAAGACTAAGAAGAAATCAGTTGAGACCTGTAGCTTTTGTGGAAAGGAAGGACATCCCGTTTCTCGGTGTTGGAAACGTTTGGAGGCTTTAGAGGAAGCCATGCAGGAGCATCACATTTCAGCTCCTCAGTCCACATCCTCCCCTACAGGGAAAGGTCATGCTCTTACTGCACGAGCTATGACTTCTGGGCCCACCTGGATTCTTGATTCCGGTGCCTCTCACCACATGACTCACACTCAGCAATTGGTCACCTCACTTGCTCCTTGTGCTACTTCACAGATTGCTGTTGGGAACTCATCTCATCTTTCTGTTTTGGGTTCTGGTTCTGTTGCATTGGCTGGGGGTTCTCTTCAGGATGTTCTCTTTGTCCCTGACATTTCGACGAACCTACTGTCTATCTATCAGATTTGTCACTCTGGCTCTGGTAAGACAGTTGAGTTCTCACCACATGATGTGGTTATTCGGGACTTACATGATTCTGATATGATTGTGGCTACTGGGAGTGTTGACACTGCATCCCGACTATACAGATTTGATGGATTTGAGTCTTCTGCTGGCATGGGTTCCTGTCTTATAGCACATGCAGATTCAGTGAGCAGACTTTGGCATGAGCGTTTGGGCCATGTCAATTACAGATATCTTCAGCAGATGAGCACACAGGCACTTGTTCTTGGGCTTCCACACATTACTTGCACTGATGGGGTTTGTCAGGGTTGTGTTCTTGGCAAACAACATAGGGATCCTTTCCCTCAGGGACGAGCTACTCGTGCTTTGGCACCATTGGAGTTGATTCATAGTGACCTCATGTCATTTCCTACTCCTTCTTTTTCCGGTGCTAGATATGTGCTTACTTTCATTGATGACTTCTCCAGGCGCACATGGGTGTACTTTTTAAAGTACAAGTCTGATGTCTTTGACTCATTTCGAGTCTTTAAGACATTTGTGGAGAAGCAATCTGGTCTTTCTATTCGTCGGATACGCACAGATAATGGGGGGGAGTATGTGAACCAAACTTTCAGGGATTTTTGCTCTGAACATGGTCTTCAGCATCAGTTTTCAGTGCCCTACACCCCTCAGCAGAATGGTGTGGCAGAGAGAAAGAACAGAACACTTCGGGAGATGGCTAATTGTATGATACAGTCCAGGTCCATGGATTCGTCTTTTTGGGCAGAGGCAGTCAATTGTGCCAACTATATTCAGAATCGGATGCCTCACAAGGCAGTTCGACATATGACTCCTGAGGAGGCTTGGTCTCATGTCAAGCCTGATATATCTTCATTCCGAGTTTTTGGTAGTGAAGCATGGGCATTTGTGCCTGACGCTCAGAGGAGAGCAATGGAGCGGAAGAGCCGACACCTCATTTTTGTTGGCTACTGCGAGGATGTTAAGGCATACAGGTTGTTTGACCCTGATTCCAGAGAGGTCCTGTTTCGACGGGATGTCCAGTTTGATGAGCGCCTTCCTGCAGTAGATACCCCGCTTCCAGAGTCTACTTCACTTACCACTACTCCCTCCTCTCTTCCAACTTTGTTTCAGGATGATGAGGATGATGATCTTAGTGATCCCCATTTACCTCCACCACAGGATCCTCCACAGATGCCTAGATGGGCTCGTGTTACAGTTGATGCTGCAGGATCTCTGGCTGGTGACCCTTCCACTTCCCGTCGCACCCGGTCTCATATTGCGGGTTCTAGTCTTCTGAGTCATGCTATTTGTGGTGATCCTCAGACATTTGGGGCAGCGACAGGACATACTGAGTGGGACAGTGCTATGGAGGAGGAGTATTCTTCTTTGATGAAGAATCATACTTGGGATCTTTGTTCTCTTCCTAAGGGAAGAAAGTTAGTGCGATGCAAGTGGTTGTATCGTACTAAGTTTGCTGCTGATGGTTCTATTGATAAGTACAAGGCACGTCTTGTTGCGAAGGGTTTTTCACAGGTTGAGGGTATTGATTACACTGAGACATTTGCCCCTGTCACCAAGATGAACTCTATTCGCCTTGTCTTATCCCTCGCGGCTTCTCAGGGATGGCCCATTTATCAGATGGATGTGAAGAGTGCTTTCTTGCACGGTGATCTTAGTGAGGAGATTTACATGGAGCAGCCTCAGGGATTTGTGCAGGATTCCTCCTTGGTTTGCAGACTTCGGCGTTCTTTGTATGGTCTCAAACAGGCCCCTCGGGCTTGGTATGAGAAGATGGACTCCTTTCTGCTTTCTACAGGATTCACACGCTGTCATTCCGATCCTACAGTCTACATTCAGCGTCTTGAGGATGAGGTTTTGATCCTTGTGCTATATGTTGATGATCTTCTCATCACAGGTAGCTCATCTTCTATGATTCAGGATGTTCAGCGTGCATTGATGGAGCAGTTTGAGATGACAGACCTGGGTCTATTACACTTCTTTCTGGGTCTGTAGATTGTGCAGTCCCCTGCTGGGATCTTTGTTTACCAGCAGAAGTATGCTCTTGACATGCTTCAGCGCTTTGATATGCTTGATTGCAAGCCTGCTCCCACACCTTTTCAGTCGGGTGTTACTTTGTCTACCTCTTGCACTTCACCTTCAGTGGATCCTACATTGTATCGGCAGTTGGTTGGCAGTTTGTTGTACCTGACACACACTCGTCCTGATCTCTCCTTTGCAGTTGGTCTAGTCTCTCGGTTCTCACACGAGCCTCATGAGAGTCATTGGCAAGCTGCCAAGCGCATTTTGAGATACATTCAGGGCACACTTATGTATGGCATTCATTACACATCAGGGGCTCCTCACATTGTTGGCTACACTGACTCAGATTGGGCTGGTGATGTTGATGATCGGAAGTCTACTTCTGGCTTTGTTTTTTGCCTTGGCTCTGGTCCTATCACATGGTCGTGCAAGAAGCAGAATGCTCGCGCACTTTCATCTACAGAGGCTGAGTATAGAGCGGCAGTGCATGCTAGTCAGGAGATTTTGTGGCTTCGGCAGTTGATGACTGAGTTTGGGTTTCCTCCTGATCGTCCCACTGTTCTGTGGTGCGATAATCAGAGTGCTATTCACATTTCCCGCAACCCGGTGGAGCATCAGCGCACTAAACACATTGAGCTTCATATGCATTTCATCCGTCAGCAGATTTAGGATGGTGTTCTCTCTTTGGAGTACATCCCCACTGACGCGCAGGTTGCTGACATCTTCACCAAACCTTTTGCATCTCCGCGCTATCTTCAGTTGCGTTCTATGCTTGGGGTGACGAAAGTTGTCCTTGGGGGGTCTTGTTGAGGCCTTCCTTCCTTCATGTTTTTTTCAGCATGTTGTTGTATCTCTTTTTGGGGTAGAGTTTTTTCCCACTGGGTTTTCTCTATTTCCCCGTTTTACAGAGATTTCTTTGTAGTTGGGTACCTGATCTAGCCTTGTTGCCGGGACCCATTTTTTCCTGCTTTCTTAGCTGTGCTAGGTTTGCTTCCTCCTAAGCTTCGCTTAAGGGGGGGTGTTAGAGTAATAGTTCATTTGCCTTTATAATTAAATCACTTTGGTTTAATTATTAAATGCTAACTATTATTCTATTTACTTAAGCTTGTCATTTGTAGGTGCATTATAATTAATATGTTTATTAATTATTAAATGCACAAACCTAGCTTTCTTCGGCTTTAGGGTTTCTCACCTTATATGCCGCTTTTGTAATTATTGTAATCATTCTTTTTGGGAAATAACAATTATGCTCTCACTCCGCTGAGTTTTTCCAAACCCTTGCTTCTGTCTCTTTGGTCTCCATTCAGCATTAGGTATTTTGCATGCAGGTGTTCTTGGCGAGCTGTGGATTTGCATTTATCAAATCCTACATTAGAAAGGTTCATCTCACCAATAAATCACTCATGTCTAATGTTGGTTGGGACCTCATTTTGAATACAAAAGATTGGTGCAAAATTATGAAAGCTAAATACTTAAACACCACATAGTTTATTAGGAACCTCACTAAACTTGGATTTACTAGTGGTTTTATAATCTAGAACACCCTCAAATCCATAAACCTTATTCAATTTGGCCTAAAATTCAAGTTGGGGAATGGCCTTAGGATTCGCTTTTGGGAGGATACCTAGGTTTTGGATAAGCCTTCAAAAAAAATCACTTGTTTAGGGGTTTGGATGGCACAACTAAAATTTCATTGGAAGGTTGGCCTCAAACTACCAATGTTGATTATGTTAGATAATGGAGAAAAATTAAGGCCTGTTGCAATGACCATGTGGAACTAATTGAAATATCTCACACCTTATAAAAGGAACTTCACTTAATCAAAATCCCTTTGTTTCCAAAATATGATGGGTTTTCTTGGGCCAAGGATAGGAGATGAAAGTTTTCAGTAAGTTTTTAGTAAAGTATTCTTATGGTTTTTTGTTAGATAGTGACAAAAACAAAAATATTTGGAGGAAGATCTGGAATCATCAACTCACCCCAAAATAAACTTCTTTCAATGGATATCTACCCACAATAAGATTATTACCTCAAACAACTTAAATTGTAGAGGATTCCAAATCCATAATATGTGTCTTACACAAAAAAATAGAGGAAATGATACCACACCTGCTCCTTTATTGTGTCTTCTCTAAGGAAATTTGGGGATTATCACTACAAAAAATAGGGTTAAGTTGGGCAATGAATGATGGCTTACAATATTTTACTGTGAACTAGACTTTTCCCTACTTCCACCCATTGATCAAAGAGCTATGGATCCAAATTCCCCCCACATATGTAGGGGCATATGGAAAGAAAGAAACAATCATTTTTAATTTTTTTTTAAAGATATAATGAGTTGTTTATGGATTTCTCAAAGCTTATGGTGGAAATTATCTATGCTAGTAAATGAAAAAATCCAATTAGTGCCCCAAAAACTCCAATTAGTCCCCCAAAAACCTTTGGAACTTATAATTTGTAACTAGTAGGGCATAGCCTTGGACCCCACTAGGATTGACAATTAAAGAGAACATGCTCATAAAAATACTAAATGGAGAGAGCTCTCCCACAATTGATTAGGGAAATTTAAATTTTGATGGGGTTGCTAAAGGCAACCTAGGTCTGGCAAGCGAAGGAGTATTTTTATGATATCATAGTGGTAAAGTCATTTTTGGCTTCTCAAGGGGATTATAATGAAAACTAGCAACCTAGAAGAAGCAATGGATATGCTATTGGGGGTTAAAATTTCCCTCTTTGGGAATTAAAAACTTACATATTAAAGGTAATTCTTAGCTCATTATAGACTTGGTGGAGGGGAATATTAATTTTGGATGGTCTATGAATAATATTATTCATGATATCCAAAATATTATCTTACACTTTGACAATAATGAATTTTCACATATATACAGGGAGTGGAACATAGTTGTGGATGCAATGACTAATTTGGGAATCGATTTCAAGTCCTTGAGATGCTGGAGGAACATAGAGAATTTCCCAAAGAGTATAAGAATCCTCCTTTTAAATAAGAAAAAAATATCACCCTTTTAAATGATGATAACTACTAAAGAAATTATATTTTATAATATACAATGTTGTATATTCTTTTATCTAACCCCCTTTTGAATCCCCACCTCTTGGGTTTGAAGATGTTGTGGACAAAGAATTTAGAAATGATGAAGGTGGTGATGACTAGGATACATTTTTATGGAAAATATCCTTTCATGATTGCATGGAATTTGAATCCTCATCCCCTTTTGGGCTCAAAGGTGACACGTGGAATAAGAATTTTGATGTGGCTATGAATGGGAAAAGTTTCATTGGTAGACATATTTTAATGATTTTTAGGAGATTGATTTTTGATGATGGGGCTTCTCATCAATTGGTTCTAATGATTATCCTTGCTATTAAACATGTGCCTAATGCTCCCTCCCAAATATTTAAGCATGAGCTTTTAAAAATGACTGATGGCATAGGTTTAACTATAAACCCACATGACAAAGATTTGTGTAGGACTATGATTTTGTGAAGGCTAGATTTCTCATAAATTTGATGGTGACAAGTAATAAATCTTATTACTTCAGAACTTATCTTCATTTATTTTCCTACACTTGCAATAAGTCCCCTTACAAGGTGTGAATTACACCTATCTCTAGTAATTTCCATTTTAAATTACTTGAAATCAAACTTCCATCTTGCCTTGGCAATCATGTTGGTATAGTGATCTCAAAAAAATTAGTTTACAATATTGCCACTTGGATATTTTTACTGTGGGTGGTGATACCTGGTTACAACTAAACTAGGCTCTTGTGATAAGTTCAAAAAAGATCTCCTTCTTTGGAACATGTGTATGGAAGGAGGGATTACCATATTCCTTGAATGCCTTAATGGGTATGATAAAAACTTGTCCATCCAATTTGTTAGTTCTTGGAATAAGTTCCAAGTGAAGATGAGTGGTATTTCCTTTGAAGTCGTTGAGGAGGTTATTGCTCTGGAAAATAGCATTTCATGTAACTTGGAAAAAAGTTGAAGAGACACAACAAAGTACAAGATAACAAAAGAATAAACCTCTTCTTCAAATAGGATGAGATTCTGGTGAAACTTAGGGTGGGTTTGATAGAGTGAAGCTTTCACAACCATGAGATAAGGTATGTAATCTACTTATGAAGTATGTTACACTAGAAGGTAGGTTCAAGTGCTTTTACTTTTACTATTCACCCCTTTTAAACCACTTCAAAAATAAAACTTTGGCCATCTTTCCTTTTTATCTTCTATCCTTGCTAGAGTCCTCTATGAAGGAATTCATTGCCTTGGCTACTAAAAACTTTGATAGACCCCCTATCCTTCTTCACAAAGGTCTCATTTTCCCCCTCTATCATTTCCACCTGGCCCTTTTCTCACCAAAACCCATAAGGGCTTGCCTAATTGAAGACTTTTTGCTTATTATCCACCTTGAAAAGAACAATTTTGATTCCTCCATGGGAAAATCTATGACACCTCCCCACAAAGGAAAGAATAAAATTGCTACCCTACAAAATTTCACCCTTGTTTCCTCCCCAGGTAAGGCAAGGAAAAAAGAATAAGAAACAAACAAGCTCACTCCATAGCTCAAAATAGACTTTGGACCTCCATCCCCCATGCCTTGTCACAAGATTGACTTCAAGCACTACTGTAGCACCAGTGAAAAAGAAAAAGGAATATCCTTTCAACCATCATTACAACTCTTATGGAGCACAAATATATTGCAATTATAAGAACCTCCAATAGATCAACATAAAATCTAAAATCAGTGTTCTTAAAAAGACAAAAAAAAAATATTTCAAGATTAAAGCATTAAACATCATCAACCAGTTGTAACATGACATAGAGATCTTAAGCACTATTAAAAAATAATATTATTATACAAATAGAACCCATGCATAAAGCATTTAGAAAATAAAAACAGCTAAATTATCATGCAAAAGTATGTCAAAATACATAATAAAAAAACATATCTTCTCCTACATAATTACATCCATTACATCTAAACACTTTCAAATTAAATCATGATTTCTTTATCATATTAAACATCCTTTGTATGCCTTGATCATTGGATAAACTCTATTTACATTTAGAAAATGTCAAAATGTCTAATTCATTTTAGACAAAGTTCAATTATTTTAATCAAATTGACACTCCATGATAAGCTCACTTATCCTTTTCCAACTCAAATTCTATCACTTTGAAAAGGGGTCCCAAATCAAATCTATATTTGAATATATTTTTTTGTGTTCATACTATAAAATGATCACCATAATTTAATAGACTTTGATTGAACTCCATGAATATGGTGCTCCTGAACTATCCCTATCAAATCATGTAGACCCACATAATGGAGATCTAATTACAGAAGACAGAAAGTCTGCAGAATCCTTAAAAAAAGTTGAAAACTTTTGTCCACTGAACTTTTTTCAAACCACAATTGTCTTCTTCTTATTATTATATTGGTACAGAATCTCATATGATATTTCTGGATGTCATAAAAGCTATGGCGACCAAGTTTTTCAACCAAGATTACTTTTCTAGTCTTCTACCGGGGCACGTGGAAATTATTTTCAAAGCCTCTGCACATTATTAATATTGACAAGGGACCCACAAGGGACCAAATACATTCCACAATTATTGAGTTTTATCAGGCACAGTGATTTCACGTGAATATGGTCTGGTTAAATACAAATTATTATAATATCCCATATTAAATCCTTTTATACCCCGTTCTAAGTCCTCATCTTGGTGTTTTATGAATTGCTGATCTTTTTGTCTTAAATCGTTATGACTCCACTGTAATGATAACAGAAGTTCATTGAGCTTGTGATGAGCTGCTTGGCTTGACATTATTGGATATATATTTGTGTTTCCCATAGGGAGAAGCCATGGCCAAGAATGTTTCTGATACTGAACTGGGTGTTAAAGATTCTGCTGGCTCTGTATCCAATCATGGTAATGATTCTCACTTTCATATAGAAGAGCCTTCATCGGTGATGGAGGATGAGCTGCAGGACGACCACCCAAAGAGTGCACACAGACTTGGTCATGGTGGGCATCATTACTAATATTGTGGTTTCATATAATTTATAGGCCAAAATTGTCTCTATGACAGATGAAAAATTGTGTAGTTGTCTAGAAGATTGGTTAGGATCTGGATCTTCAATTTGGAAGTAAGGTACCAAGCTTTGTTTGGTTGTTTTATTATGAGATTTCAAGAACTGCAAATTGGGCTGATTTGTATTACAAGGAGATGGTGTAAAAAGGAAAGAATTGTATGATCATATGTATTCATTTTGTTTGTCTTTGACAATTGCTAATTCTATATTGTAAAACTGTGTTTAGATCCATGGTACCAGTTGGGTATTTTGCTTGCTGTGAGTTTCAACTGTGGGTATATTCTGGGATTCTCAAATCTTATTATGAAGCCCTTGGGATGGATTTGGGGGCCGATCTTAATGGCTGTTTTGGCTGTTATATCAGTCTATACAAATTGGTTGCTTTCAAATCTGCATATAATAGATGGAAGAATATTCATTAGATACAGAGACCTGATGGGATTTGCTTTTGGTAAGTGTCACTGTGGACACTTCAATATGCTCAGTAGTTCAATCACTTGAATGCAAATTA
Source organism: Sequoiadendron giganteum (assembly GCA_007115665.2). NCBI lineage: Eukaryota > Viridiplantae > Streptophyta > Pinopsida > Cupressales > Cupressaceae > Sequoiadendron > Sequoiadendron giganteum. The sequence goes on along the minus strand of CM021106.1, from coordinate 645,194,343 downwards.
GATGTACAGTAGTCAATTTCATATAGAACAATTGATAAATTTGTTGTCGAATGTTTAGAATTTTGTATTGCAGGAAGGAAGATGTATTATGTAACCTGGATTCTGCAGGCTCTTTTGTTCATTTTGGGAAATATGGGATTTCTTGTGCTATCTGGAGGAGCTCTCAAGGTACTTTAGTAGCAGTAATGATGTTTTTTTTAATTGGATATAACTTTTTTTTCAATATTGCCAAAACAAGATTATAAAGAATAATAAGCTACAAAAAATAGCTGAAGGAGATCAAAACAAAAATGTCCAAATTAACAAAATTGCAAATCAGTCAACAAAGGATTGAGAGAAGGATAATTAAGTCATTTTATAAACTGAACTGTTGTCACATGAAATTGCACCTTGCTGAACACAGGGTTCAACATTCTAATGACACAATGGAAACTGTAATGAAGATAAAATGGATGTTGCACAGTAAAATGGTTAAATCTAATCTAACATGCATAAATCTGAATCATACAACAAAGAATGAATCAAATAAACTAAAAAACAATTAAATTGAAAACATAGAACATCCTCACCAAATATCAATCCATTTCCTCGAATTATCTTGATTGTTCTTCTCCATTTTGCCATGTTGGTATTCTTGCCCTTAGATTTTCTGTATGTATGCAAGCATAGCCTTGATGTATGTTTAAGCAAAACATCGAAGATTAAGTTCTTCCAAAAGTATTCATTTCGGGAGGAGGAATACTGACAAAGATCGACCAATTTATAGAAAGTTGGTTTTCAAATGGTCGACTTAGATTCGAAAGAGAGATCAATGATCGAGATTGTTGAATGCTATGCGATGCGAGTTTTGTGTCAGTTAAAACGTGAGTTGGGAAATTCTGTAGGATAAAGATTAAATTAGAATACTAATTTAATCTGGTGTTAAGACTATTCGAAAATATTTAAGAATAGACATCAAGATTAAATAAATGATTTAACCTTTAGTTGAAAGTCTTCGAAAATAGAAGAATTAGACTTTGAATGAAAAGAATAAAGTTAGAACTTGGAGAATGATCTGTTCGAATGCACACATGAATTAATTAATTAAATAAAGATATTTAATTAATAAATATGTTCATGCATATGAGTTAGAACTAGTTAATTGACTGATTATGACAAAAAGTCTTTTCACAGAGACGATTAGATTCAAATCCATAGATAACTGATGGATTTAAATAGATCTCAAGTTAGATGGTGAGTGAATAATTAGATAACTGGACGATAGAAGAATGTGATAGAAATAATTAATTATGAATTAAATGTTAATTTAATTCAACATTCGAAATTGAAATGATTTAATTAAATAAATATTAATTTATTTAATTGACTGAAAAGGTTAATTGAATAATTAAATAATGAATATTTAATTATAGTTGAAATATGACAAAGGGGTAATTAAATAATAAATTATTTAATTCAGAAAAATAATTAATTAATTAACGACATCATTAAATAAATAAGACTTATTTAATTAATCAGAGTTGAATAAGGGTCATAATGAATTAATCAAATAATTAAAAGGTTATTTAATTAATAGAAGAAATATGTGTTTAGGAAATAATTAAATAATTAAGATTATTTAATCATGACCATGGACATTAGAAAATTATGTCGAAAGTGGTACTCACAGGTCTATACCAATTTCTAGTGTCTACAGAAATGACTTCAAGGGGCATGAGACCTTGTGTGGTGAGGTCGAATCTTCAAAGAATCCCAACTTCCTCTTCAAAACCAGATGCGACAATACTGGTCCAACCTAGCATTGGATAACCCTACACTAACCTTAAACTATGAATAGCATGAGGAAAGGAGAGAAAGAGGATTTTGAAAAGGCAAAATGGTGATGCACCTAGCTTTAAAATGTTTCCTCTTGCTTCCTGTTGCACAAGGTATCAATAAAACCATCGTGAAACTCGCACAGTCTCTATTTCACTAAATCTATAAGAGGGAATGAAGGTATAGGAGTCTAAAAGATCAAAGGGATAGATATTACCCATAACAACATTTACAACTAGTTAGCACAATCAAGAAACCTACAGAATCAATGAAACTTCATGCATGCATAGAAGAACCAAGTGTTACACAGGATACAAGCATTTAGAAGAGGCAAACTACTGGTTGATTTATTAACACAGAGGCATGAAAGCCAATCTTACAGTTCCATAAATGCAAAAATGCATGTCTGCAAAAGAAAATCTTGGGCGGAACCCAAAGGAAGAACCATTAGGAAAAACCCAAAAGGAAGAACCCTTTGGAAAGATTACAAGTGTTGCTTTTATAGTGCAAGCATAACTAAAAACCAAAAAACCAAACCCTAACCCTAACTAGGGTTAGCAAGGTCTGATTAGGGAAGATTTAGTTGATCTGTCCATGAAATCCATGCTAGAGAGGAGCCTTGGACGTGCACACCATACCCAACAATAAATGTTGTACCAAAAAGCCTTTAAAAATGCCCATGTGAATTCAATGATCTAGGCATGGGGCAAGTTAGGAAGGACCATAATCAACAATAAATGAGCATGGGTGTCCATAAGATCATCTGCAAAAGTCAAGAGGAGCAATAAATGATGTGTTTGAAGCCTTAGAATAGAAACAGGTAGCTGAAATGGTGGTTTGAGTGTTAATGGCACCATCTTGAAGAAACACATCAAATCCATTAAATATCGAGGCCTTCGTGCTCGATAGAATACCTTTGTTATGCATTAAATGGTTTGAGACCCTGAAAAGAGCAACCTTTATCGAGCATCGAGTGTCAGTCTTGCTTCATACCTCCTTCATCACTTTGGTGTCTATTTGTCAAAAATTGGGCTTTAAGGGTTTCACATACTACTTATAGAAGAAGGAAGAAAGAAGAAAGCCAAAAGAGTGAACCACAAAGTTTGAAAGCGTCCCCCTTGTTAGGTGTCAAAGGTTGAGGAGAAGGCTTATGCCTTATCACAAATGTGAAAAGGGTAAAGGGGAAGACCGATGCCCGATCTCCAAAGGGATCCATCGGAGATCAAGGATCAGAGAGAAGGCTTACGCCTTATCACAAAGGAGTAAGAGGGAATGGAGGAAAGTGACACCTGAAATTTTGAAAAAGGGTTATCAAACATTGGGGTAGGGAGGGAGGATTACCTCTTAACTAAAGGAAGTAAGAGGTAAGGGAGAATCCCATCTCTCAAAAGTTTGAAACCTTGACACTTAGTTTATTTTTGGATTGAAGGTGAGAAGGAAGAAAGGTGAAAGATTAAAGTCTGATGCCTGAAAGATGAAAGGTGCAATTAGGGATTAGGGATTAGGACAAAGGAATACTTCCTGCTTGATAGAAGGTATAGGGGAAGAGGGAAGGCCGATGCTCGAAGTTTGAAAATCCTTCTAGAGGGATTTATTGGGTCGGGAGTTGGTAGGAAGGCTTTTCGAAAGATAGGTAAGCGAAAACCCGAAAGCTTGAAAATTAGGACTTAACCAATTTTAAGAACCTTCAAGGAAAATTCATGAAAGATGGCCTATGTAGGATCTCTCAAATTGGTTATCAATGATGATTCATCTAAGGGTTGCATGAAATGACAATATTTATGGCGACTTCTATGGGATGATTTCCTACTAGTCATGGAATCCAGGGGCCTTGCATATCCATTGGGCATAGATTCAAGGGAATTCTTCAAAATTTGGGCCTCCCAAGAACAAAATATAACATGTGTAGGCTACACTTGGAAGGAAAGAAAAAACTAGAAACATACATCCTCTTAAGGAGAATGCAGGGTGTGTGAAGGCACTTCTTGGAAAGAAAAAAAACTAACTAGTATTTACATGATCTACTGAAAACAAGGCTTGCTCAAACAAAACCATTGACTAGTTCTTTGAAGTAGCTTCCCTTTCTCATTATCTTACAATGCTTCACATGCTTCTAAGCAACTAAGGGAAGGTAGAGATTGAACAAATTATCAACGAATTGTTGCAACAACCCTTCAAAAAAAAGAAGACCAACCCACTTGCATACTCATATCAGTTATACATACTACTACTCTGAAATGCATAAGTAGGTTGAATGCATCCCTCCTTTGTTTCAACCTTATGCTTGAGTAAAAGCATGGCTTATGGTACCTTTGTGGCCTCCATCCAGGCAAGATGTCTAATAGGGTATCCTCCTGAAAGGATAGACTTTGAGCTCTCCCTGTTGGTTTCATGTTTGTGGCTTGCATCTTCATTATTTTCTTGGCCTGTGAAAACTACCCCTTGTGATTGTTTTGGCAAAAGCAAAGAGATTTTTTCCTTATGTTCCTACTGCTCATGTTTTTTCTCTCCTAGGGGTGTTGACTTGTCATCCAAGATTGAACAAAAGGCCTCTAAGACATCCCAAAACAAGTCTTCTCTAGCCTCTTCCTTGCTTTTCTATATAACGGGATTGATTTTGACCTCATGGCAGCTTTCCTTTGGTCTGTCCACTTCATTTTGTAGGCTAGGGATTTCCTCATTTGTATCCTCACAGACCAACATTTTTTCATGCTCATTTTCATCCTCAATCTGGTTCAAAACCTGTGAAGGTATTGAAGCTTGTATGCTCTCTTTGTCTTTATCAACAAAGCAAGGAAGCTCAACAAATAAAAATATTAAATTGTCATTTACATCACCTTTTCATTGCTTGTTATCTTGTTTTCCCAATTGATTTATTGGTGTAGGAATAGACACCCTTTCTTAATTTTCAAAAGAAATGGGAGCTCATCAAATAAATCAAGAAGAGCCTCATGCTTAACACCCACTTCTTGTTCTTAAAACTATTATTCTAGTTGGTCCTGCTCATCAACCTCTGGCTATGAGTTAGACTTTTCCTCTTTCACGTCATGCTCAATTGTATGAACAACAAAAGACTCCTCCTGCTCCTCCTCAAAAACCTCCTTTTTTTGAGCACTAAACTTGCTATCCTGGAAAATAATGGGCCCATCTTTGCAAAGACAGATGATAGTAGGATGAGAAGGTTAATTATCGGTATCTTGTTGGGTTTCTTGAGAAGTAATAGGCTCTTGAGGGACAAAGGGTTGAACTTGAACACTCACGGTCTCTTGCAAAGGATGAAGGTCTCTAAAGCTTGGAATTTCAATCTAAAAATACTTACTTGAAGATGTTTCAAAGACAGTTGTCATTGCACCAAAATATCGACCTGTTAATGCCTGATACAATCGCTAGAGTTAATGAATCCACTAGAGGCGGTTAAACCATGTCACACAACCGAGCATTGCACTGGACAACACAAGGAGACCAAGGGAACACACATTGCAACAATTCCCCCAACATAAGTGAGGGGTTCAAACCTATGATCGAGGCTCTGATACCAATTATTGCAAAGAAGGTTATTGTTGCACCAAAAGATCAACTTGTTAATGCCCGATACAATTGCTAGAGTTAATGAATCCATGGGAGGCGGTTAAGCCATGTCATGAACCCGAGCACTGTGTTGCACAACACAAGGAGACCAAGGGTTCACACCTTGCAATAGAAGATACATGAGGCTTACCTTGCTTGAAGCTTGGAATTTTGTACTTGGGAAGCTCCTCCCTAATAGGCTGATTTGGAATGCAAGGAGATGATTTTCCTTTCAACCTTTTCACTTCAGCAAGAAAAAGCCTCATCTACTCTTGCTTGGTAGAAAACTCCCTTGCAAGAGACTATTCATGTTGCTTCCTTTGCATCTTCATCTCTTGCTACTATTGGTAGGCATGATAAGCCAACTCCTCTTGTTGATGACTATGGTCCTGGAATCCTTCAATTTCACTCATTTACCTTTGAAAGTCTAACAGCATATCTTTGATGATCATGTTGTCAACCTTTGAAGGTTGACTATGAGGATGGCAATATTGGCTAGAGAAAAAAATTATTTCTTGTGGTTGGGTCTAAACATATGACTACCATGAGACTTGAGCAAGGGTGAGTGGGTGGTAAGTATTTTGAATATGTTGGTTTCCTTGAGTAGCAAAGGTGTTTGGGTAAAAAACATTTGCATGCTCATTGTGATATGGCTGAGAAGGGTGAAAATGGTAGAATTTTCATTGTATAGATGATGATAAAACATATCTCCTTGAAATGAAGACATGATCTGTAAAATTAAACAAGTTGGGAATTCATGAAAAAGGCTTAAAACCAAAAAAATGAAGACTAATTTTTTGTAAAATGAGAACACATACAAGCACCTAGTCCTGTTGAAACTAGGAGATCAAACTTGAAGTCACCAGGTGTGAATATTTCTCCTCCAAAGGTAGAATTGATGACACACAAAAAATATCAGAAATGATGATAAATTTGTATCCCATTGAGCATGCGAGAAACTGTTGTCACATGAAATTGCACCCTGTTGAACATGGGGTTCAACATTCAATAACACAATGAAAATGACATCAAGATGTGGGAACTTGCACAATGAGGTTGAATCTCCAGAGAAGGATGAATTCCTCTTCAAAACTAGATGCAACAATACTAGTCCAACCCAACACTGGATAACCCTATGCTAACCCTAAATTATGAACGATAGGAGGAAAAGGAAGAAAGAGGAAACTGAAAAGGGAAAATGGTGATGCACCTAGCTTTAAAGTGTTTCCTCCTTCCTATTGCACAAGGTATTAATAAAACCATCAGGAAATTCACACATATCTATATTTCCCTAAATCTATAAGAGGGAATGAAGGGATAAGAGTCTCAAAGATAAAATGGGTAGAGATTACCTACAATCAACACTTATAGTCAGTTAGCACAATCAAGAAACCTATAGAATCAATGAAACTTCATGCATGCATAGAGGAACCAAGTGTTAAACAAGATACAAGCATTGAGAAGAGACAAACTATTGATTGATTTATTAACATAGAGACATCAAAACTAATATTACTGTTGCAGAAATGCAAAATGAAGAACCCTTTGGAAAGATTACAAGTTTTTTCTTTTAAAGTGAAAGCATAACTGGAAACCATAAACCAAACCCTAACCCTAACTAGGGTTAGCAAGGTTTGATCAGGGAAGATTGAGGAGATCCATCCAAGAAATCCATGTTAGAGAGGATCCTTGGACGTACAAACCATACCTAACAATAAATGTTGTACTAAAAAGCCTTAAAAATTTCTCTCATGAAATCAATGATTTGGGCATGGGTCAAGTCAGCAAGGACCATAGGGTGATCCCACAAAGCTAGTTTACAATTTCTAAGAGGAACTGATTAGAAAATATAATGATTTAAGCCTTAAAAAGTTCCATTTTAAGGATTCCAATTGAAGAGGATTTGATCAAACCACCTTAGATCAAACCCCCTTGGATAGAACCTTGCTAGTTTTAAACCATACCTATAAATGAGTCTCCTTTACACCAATCAAAATGTTGATAAAAAATCACTTTTGATTTACCTTTTGGGGGATCAAATGAATTCATTTAAAATTTATTTGTAATGATTATGGAAATCCTCAGAACGAGCTATCCAACGAATATAATTTTAATATGTTTTGGTTTTATTATGTTTTTTTTTTTAGTTTTATTAAACATAGTTTTTTCATTGAAAATGAAGGTCTCTATTATGCACATGTGGAAAAATAGCAGATTATCAAAAAAAAAATTGAAAAATATGAGTGCACCAGATATTGAAGTCTTTGATCCAACAAAAAAAAATTGAATTTCGATATATACAAAAAAAATTACACGTTATATGATTGCGCTATGTCTGAATTGTAATTGGGTCGACTTTGAAACTTGATTAAAGAAAAAATATTCAATAAAAAACTATCTAGCCAAGTGGAAGCACTAGATATCGGAGTTACAAATCTAAATTTGAATGAATTAGAATTTTATCCTTCATGGAAAAAAAATGTATACATTATACGGTGTGCGTCACATTTTTAAAATGTTGTTTTATGAAAAAAACCAGTTTTCATGGGAGATGGAAAAGAAGTGTAATTTGATTCCAAAAATTTTGAAAAAAAATATTTTTAGAATCTACAGAAAAAATGTGACGAGACTCTAGTTTGTATCATCTTCAAATTCCTCATGGTTTAGCCGCTATAGGTGCCCGAATGTGAAGATTTAGTTAAAAATAATAATTTCAGTGTCTAGTTTGGCCAAAAATTGTAAACCACTATTGTGGGATCACCCCATAATCAGCATTAAATGAGCATGTGTGCCCAAAATATCATCTACAAAAGTCAGGGGGAGTAATAGATGATGTCCTTGAATCCCTAGAATCAAAACACGTACTTGAAATGGTAGTTCGAGCATTAATGGCGTTGTCTTGAAGAAACAAATCAAATCCACTAAATATTGGGGCCTTTGAACCTAACATGATACATTCGTTATGCATTAAATGGTCAGAGACCCTGAAAAGAGCAACCTTTTTCAGACACCAGGCATTGGGCTTGCTTCATATCTCCTTCATCACATTGGCATTGGTCCATCACAGATCAATCCTCAAGGGTTCAACATACCGCTTACAAAGGAAGGAAGAAAGAAGAAAGCCAAAATAGCGAACCTTGAAGTTTGAAAGGGTCCCCCTTGTCAGGTGTCAGAGGTCGAGGAGAAGGCTTACACCTTATCGCAAATGCAAAAAGAGTAAAGGGGAAAACTAGTGCCCGACCTCCAAAGGGAGCCATTAGAGGTCGGGGGTTAGAGAGAAGGCTTACGCCTTATCACAAAGGATTAAGAGGGAAAGGAGGAAACCAACACCTGAAAGTTCAAAAAGGGGCTATCAAACATTGAGGGTTGAGAGGGAGGATTACCTCTTACCAAAAGGAAATAAGAGGTAAGGGAGAATCTAAACTCTTGAAAGTATGAAACCTCAACATAGTTGATTTTTGGATTGAAGGTGAGAAGGAAGAAAGGCGGAAGATGAAAGTCTAATGTCGGAAAGCCGAAAGGTGCAATTAGGGATCAAGGATCATGAGGAAGGACTACTTCTTGCTTAATAGAAGGTATGGGGGAGGAGGGAAGGACGATTCCAAAAGTCTGAAAAGTCTTAGAGAGATTTCGAGGGTCAGGAGTCGAGAGAAAGGGTTTTTGAAAGGAATGTAAGTGGAAACCCGAAAACTTAGGTCTTCACCAATTTTAGGAACCTTCAAGGAAAATTCATGCAAGATGGACCATGTAGGATCACTTAGGTCAGTTATCAATGATGGGTCATCTAAGGGTGACATGAAATAACAATATGAACAACTTTACGCTAACTAAATTTATGGTTTGACTGAAATTATAACACTTGCTCTTTAGCTGCAAAGTTTCTAGATTTGATTGTGTAAGTTTATTTTGCACAAAATAAAATTACACAATTTCATGTAAAATAAGCTTACACAATCAAATCCAAAAACTTTGTATCTATTCTCTATGGATTGTGGAAATACACTATCACTACTTGCTCTTTAATTTGTAGAAGTTGATCCATAACATTCTTCTTGCATAAAACTAAGAGTTGGGAAAAAAAAAACTGAAGAAAAATGTCAACAGTAAATCCTTAGAATATCAATTGTCTGATGTTTTTAGAAATCATAGTACAACATTTAGTCTTCCATATATGTTTTAGAATAAGTTATCTAGCATTCACTTTGTGAGGAATGTAAAATCCAAGAAAACTTCTTTCCAGTTTAACTCATGATTAACAATTAGAGAAAGTTTAAATATATATATATCTTAATATTATAGTTGGACTTACCTCATGTACCCATGCCGTTGGTGTTCCCATCCAAATTTAAAATTATGGAAAAAGGATAATTTAGAATCTTTCCTATATTAGTGGAGCAACAAATGGAATTGAAAATAGACTATAAAAAAAGGGTGGGGCTAGAAATAAGCAACAGCTGCATATTGAGAAAAATGCCTCTAATTCCATAAATTTCTTTCCCTCTTTTTTCATTTTCTTTCCAATTTTCCCTCCAAATTAATATCTACAAAATTATTATTGATATTATTCATTCATACATGCAAATAAAAGTAACTATATATTTTAAGATAATAAGCAACAAATTAAATATTCATGGACCACGACCTCACAAATTACTAAAAACAATTTGAACAATGATTGCTAACCAAAATAAGCTAAACAATGACATCATAACGTGCCCTTAATCTTTCTTTTAGTTTGATCTGATTACTCTTTATGGAATTAAATTATTCAACATCTTCTAAAATCCCAATATTAAAATGAAACTATATATTTTAAGATAATAAGCATAAAATTAAATATTCATGGGACACAACCTCAAAAATTACTAAAAAAAAAAAAATGAACAATGAATGCTAACCAAAATAAGCTAAACATCGCCATCAAAACCTACCCTTGGCTAGAGGAAGGGGACCTCAATAAAAAGCTTTTTCACAACTTGACTAAGGTGAAGCATAGTTGGAACATAATCAATCAAATATACCATAATGATGGTATTATTTTAGATGAAAAAACAATAGAACAATTGGGTGTAAATTTCTTTGAATCTTTGATAGGCAATGATGGTGCCGATGTAGTTACCTGTAGCATGTTAAACTATTTTGAACTGTTGGTAACCACAAACGATAATGAAATGATTTATGCACCAATAATGGTGGATGAAGTGAAAGGGTCCACATTTCAAATACAACCAATAAGGCCCCAAGGCCTAATGGGTTCACAACACTATTCTATCTAGTCTGTTAGGAATTCAGAGGACAAGAACTCAACAAGGTAGTGGAGGAGTCAAGGAAGAAGGGAAGAATTTTACAAGACTTAAACAACACCAATATAGTGCTCATCCCCAAAAAGGAATCATGTAGAAAATTTAAAGAATATAGACCCATCTCGTTATGTAACATAGTGTATAAATTATATCTAACGTAATGGACAATCACTCGAAAAGGGTCCTACCTAAGATTATTTCTTAGCAACAAAGTGGGTTTGTTCCAAGAAGGCACATATCAGTTGGAATAATAATTACACGTGAGATTGTGCATACCTTGAAGAAAATAAATTCAATTGAGATGATTTTAAAGATTGACTTAAGCAAAGTCTATGATTAGGTGCAATGGAGATTTCTAATGAAAAACTATAGCAAAATTTGTCTTTGGGGAAAAGTGGTTGAGATGGGTTTACAGTTGTATATCTACCCCCTAGATATTCAATAGTTATAAATGGTGTACCTCATGGTTTCTTCCAGGTAGCAAGGGGCCTAAGACAAGGTAATCTAATCTTACCATTCCTTTTTATAATAATGGCAGATGCATTCAACTGACACATAATTAAATTGCAGCAAAAAGGTATGTAGAAAGGTTATCGATCACTCCATCTCTCCATCCCATTATTCATCAAATTTTCATAGATGATACAATTCTGAATGGAAATTCAAATATGCATGAAATTGATACTATCAGAAGAGCCATAGATATTTTTATCATAGAAGTTGGTCAATTAAGAAATGTAGATAAATCAAATATTTATTTCTAGAATACCTCGAAATGGCTACAATAGAAGATGGGTGATCCCACAATAGTGGTTTACAATTTTTGGGCAAACTGGACACTGCAATTATTATTTTTAACTAAATCTTCACATTCGGGCTCTTGTACCGGATAAACCGTGAGGAATTTGAAAATGATGCAAACGAGAGTCTCATCACATTTTGTCTGCAGATTCTAAAAATATATTTTTGAAAATTTTTGGAATCAGATTGCACTTTTTTTTTCATCTCCCACGAAAACTGGTTTTTTTCAGAAAACAACATTTTTAAAAAGTGACGCTCACCGTATACAACATAACTTTTTTTGTATGAAGGATAAAATTCTAATTTTTTTGAATTTAGATTTGTAACTATGATATATAGCACTTGCATTTGGTCTCATAGTTTTTTATTGAATATTTTTTCCTTAATCAATTTTCAAAGTCAAACCAATTGCAATTCAGACATATGCGGACTGCATACAACATAACTTTTTATGTATGAATCGAAATTCAATTTTTTGTTTTTTAATGGATCAAGGACATCAATACCCAGCCTCATCATATTTTTAAAAAATTTATTTTGATAATCTGCTATTTTTCCACATGTGCAAACCAGAGATTTTGATTTTCAGTGAAAAACCTATGTTTAATAAAGCTAAAAAATAAAATACATAATAAAAGAAAATCATTTAAAAATTTAATTCGTTGGATAGCTCATTTTGAGGACTACCATCTTCCAGTTGGGTTTGTGAAGTCTCCTCCATTTTCATCCTCAACCCGAGCTTCGAAGGGTAGAAATCTTGTAAAATTTGGTGGAAGAATGGGAGAAGGGCAAAAAAGGGGGGTTCGAGCGAACCCCCCTTCGAACGAACCCCCCTTCGCTCGAAAGGGTGAAGGGGGGTTCGCTCGAACTAGGGGTTCGACCGAACCCCTCTTTTGGGTTCGGTCAAACCCCCTAGTTCGAACGAACCCCCTAAAACATGAAATTTTGTATGCGTGCAGATTTTCTCAAATTTCCTTCCTCATAGAAATTGTTCACCACTATTGTGGGTTTACCCAGATTGCAAATACATTGGGTTTTAAAATGGCGAAATTTCTAGTGAAATATTTGGGCATGCTCTTGTTTCACAAGGTTGTAAAGAGTGAACTATGAGAGGATACAATCAAGAAAATGTAATCTGAGGGCCAAATGCTAGAAAGGCAAGTGGTTGACGATGATAGGAAGGCTAACAATGCTAAAGGTAGTATTGGACGCTATACCCATTTACTTGTTGTCTTGCATTGAAATTTTGAAAAAATGCTAGTAAATGAAGCATGAGTATCCAAAGGAATTTTTTGTGGGATGGATCCAATGAGAAGAAGTGTATCCCTAACCTAGCATGGGAAATGGTAAAAAAGACAAAAGGTAACAGTTGTGTAGTGGTGAAAGATGTGAGATTGCAGAATAAAGCTTTGGGTGCAAAAATCACATGAAAATGTTCACAAGTCCGGAGGAGCTCTGGTATAAAGTCCTCAATGCAAAATATTTTGATGCACCAAAAGGTGAGCGTCTATTAACAAGTACAAATCTAGGTAGAGGATTTTCCATATGGAATTTTATAATAAATTGTAGGTCGATAATAATGGATCATATCACTTGGAAAATAAAGGATGATAAGAGAGCCTCCTTTGAGCATGACTCATGGAATAGGTATGCCCCACTAGATAAGATACCAAGGATGGAGGAGGCCATTGTTGTTTAGTGTATGGTGTATGGTGATTTTTTTTTTCCATTATGTTGGTATACATGCAGAGCAATGTGAGGTAAGATGGAAGAAATTTAAATTTCTTGACACCCAAGTAAGACAAGTAATAAATAGTGAGTTGGAAAAATGGCAAGTTTCTATCTCAGGGGACAGTGACACCTTAATTTTTTGTGCGGAAAAAACTGAATCCTACATGGTAAGACTGGCCTACACAGTATTACAGAAGGAAATAAGCACAACTATGTGGCCAAAAAAATTGTGCTGGGGGAAAATGGTCCTTCCAAAAGCAAGTACTTTCGCTTGGATATAACTCCATGAGAGAATTCTAACAGGGGATCACCTTAACTGTATTGGTGTCATGGGCCCACATAGATGTGTGATGTGCTACAGGCGTGAAGAAACATTAAATCACCTTTTTGTCCAGTGCGAAGTAGCACGAGTTTGTTGGAGAAATGTATGTGCCAAACCAGAATGACATGGTCCCTTTTAAGATAATTTAAAAGAAGTCTTTGAATCTTTGCCAATATTATATACAGGTTCAACAACGGAAGGGTTGTGGAATGAAGTGCCTGCAATGGCGATCTGGCAAATTTGGAATGAGTGGAACACTCAAATCTTTAAGGATAAAGTGTCACCACTAGAAAGTCTTTTAATTAAAATTGAATTTAGCGTAAGTGAACATTTGAACGCCCAAATAAGAAGAAAAAGTTTCAACTATGTATCAACATGGGATCAAAAATAGTGAAGAACAAGTCATTGTTAAATCCACCAAAAAAATATCTCTATTGAAGACAGAAATAGGTTGGAGCAAAGTTATGCTGCACAAACATTTTTTGTTGCACCAAAAGATCAATCTATCAATGCTCAATACAACCGTCAGAATTAATGAATCCACAAGAGGTGGTTAACCCATGTAACCAAGCCAAGCACTGCACTGCACATCACAAGGAGACCAAGGGCACACACCTTGCAACAATCCCCCCAGATGTTTGTTGTTGCACCAAAAGATCAATCTGTTAATGCCCAATACAACCGCTAGAGTTAATGAATCCACGAGAGGCAGTTAACCCATGTAATGAACCCAAGCACTGCACTACACATCACAAGGAGACCAAGGGCACACACCTTGGAACAATCTCCCCCAACGCAAGCGAGGAGTTGAGTTCAAACCTTAACCTAGACTTTGATACTAATTGTTGCACAAACATTTTTTGTTGCACCAAAAGATTGACCTATTAATGCTCGATACAACCGTGAGATTTAATGAATCCATGGGAAGTGGTTAAGTCATGTCACAAACCCAATTGCTATGTTGCACATTACAAGGAGACCAAAAATACACTCCTTGCAACAAATTATATGAGAATTATCACCCAAAAACATATTGAAATTGAATTTTGACGGGACCTCGTGAGATAACCTAGAGCAATCGGGTGTTGGGTATGTTATCAAGAACGAGAAAGGAGCAATGCTCTAAGTAGTGTCCATAAAGTTACCAAAAGCTACAAGTAACGAAGCATAATTCTCAACATTATATGAAGGCATAAGGTACTATGTAATGGAAGGTCTGAATAATGTTAGAATCGAAGGTGACTCAGAAGTTGTTATCAAGGTGGTCATAACCAAAAATGCCGAAAGCTGGAAAATGAAGCAATGGTTTGAGAGAATCTTATCTATGTTAAATCTCATTTATGACTATAATATGGCCCATACATATAGAGAAGCAAACATGGTGGTCAATTATCTATCGAATCAAGGCATCGAGTAGGCTGAAAAACTCTTCATTCAAATAATCCCACCACATGGCAAGGGATGAGACAGTGTTTGGAAAAGGACCTACAGGGGTCTTGTTGATGTAGCTACACCAACCTGGTAAAATCTAGTGGATCTAGTGACAAACTGGTTGTGCATTTGCGATACAATGAAGAAGGGACTAAGCCTCGCGAAGCTCTGGTCACAGTAGATGTAGACAAATGCCACCATATTTTTGTTGTAGATAGGCTCACATGTGGGGAACAACTCTTATTATATGGTAGGTGGCAAAAACAGTAGTATGAGGACCCAGATGTTCAGCTTGAGTGCATATTTACAGCTAGAAAAGGACCCAGTAGTATTAAGAAGGCGATCAGGAAAGTGATTGGTGAGAAACATTTTGAAACAGGCCATATCCATGATGATAGTAGTTTCCTTAAAAAAAAATACTAAACGACGACACCAACCACAATCTTTCCTTTTAGTTTGACCTAATTGCTTTCTATTATATGGTTGTGTGGCTGCAGGCTCTAGGTTTATCTATTTTTTTTCTCTTGTTAATAAAAGTAGTAGGTATTATTAAAAGCTTCTTGGTGTATACACAAAGGACTTTGACTCACCAATTAATAATTTATAAAATTTATAAAGTTAAATATTTTACATCTTCATTTTAGAGAGATTAAATTATTTAAAAATAATTTATTAATAATTATTTAAATAAGAAAAAATAGAATCCATTCCAATTTTTTTATTTTTGTATATTTGTAATAATATATTCCAATTTTTAATTGATTTTTTAATAATTGATTTATATAAATATAAGTATTTTCATATAAAAGTCAAGGTCTCATTAATTTGTAAAACAAATAAAATATATATTATATATGCAATATTTTTATTTATTATATTTTTGAAAAGTAAAAACAAAACAAAACAATGACGAGTATTCTAATTATAGTTTTTGTAAGGTTGAAAAAAATTAAATGTAATATTTATTAGTGTGAATAAAATTAAATATAAGTTTTGTTAATTATAGTATTTTAAGTTTGTTAATTAGTTTTTTGTATGTTTATATTGTAATGTTTTAATAGAATAAAATTGATTATGTTCTTATAATTATAATTATTTAATCAATGGAAGCAAAGGTAAAATACATTCCTAAAAAAAATGGAAAAATAATAGCTCACCCTTATACTTCCAAAAATCTGCCCATAACACAATATTTTTTAACCAATTATGTTGAAGAGAAATAATTTCTAAAATTTATAAAGTTAAATATTTCACATCTTCACTTTAGAGAGAGATTAAATTTATTTAAAAATAATTTATTAATAATTATTTAAAAAAGAAAAAATAGAATTCATTCCAATTTTTTTTTTATTGTTGTGTGTTTGTAATAATATATTCATTAGTTGCATCATAATATATCATTTTATTATATTATAGGATTGTAGCATATAACCACATGTGTATGAATTATATTATCTTATATTTTATTTATAGTAATTGTAATTATTGTAATTGTTTATTTATGAAAATAAATGAATTGAAAAACTCTTATTGGTTTATTTTATCATTAATAAATAAATATATTTATAATCAAATATGATATTAGGGTTCAATTTAATTATTATAATTTTTTAGTTTTGATTATTATTATTTTTAATAAATTAAAAATTAAATTCTATCTCTAATCTAATCCGACGTAGTTTCTATATATTATATTATTAATGATTAGGTTTATTCAAGGTTGATATTTAAACACAATAAGGTTTATTTTTTAATTACACTTAATGGTTAGGGTTCAATTTGGGTTTGAATTTAATAAGAATCAGGGTTAGGGTTATGATTAGATTTGGGTTACGGTTAGGGTTAAGATTGATGGTCAAATAAGATATATAGTAAGAGATATTATTAGAGTACCTAGAGTTGAGTTAAGGTTACAATTATATTAAAACTTCTAATTAGTGTTGGGATGAGGGTTAAGGTTAGAGTTACAATTGTTTCTAGTATTGGTGGTTGAGTTAATGTTAGTGTTTTGTTTAGGGTTAGGATTAGGTTTAGGGTTGATTTTGGAATAGAGCTAGGTTTAGGGTTGATTTTGGTTTCAGGACTTGTAGTTTTGAGAGTAAGATGATATGATCATGTTCAGGTGAATTTTTTCATTTGAAGAGATTGGATCATGTTAAAGATGTGTGTGCTTAATTATTTTATGTGTTTTACATGGGTGTTGGCCGACCTTGTGTTAAACACTACTTGTGAAGCATGTTGGGACTTATTTAGCTTCTCATTAAGTATGTGTTTGGGTCGGCCTCATTCTAATTCAACTGTAGAATATTTTGGCGTTGACCTAATTTGAAATTGTAAATACAAATGGTGTGTGGCCGACCTTGGATGAGTTTTAAGGTTGAATATGATATAAATATAAGTTGAAATGTTTGATAGAGGCAAGATAGATGCAAGATAGATGTGAGATAAATGAAAAATAGTGTGTGTGATGTGAGTTTGAGCAGATCAATGTGAAATTCAAGTGGAGAGTTACTAAAGGCAGTGAGTTGAAGGTGTACTCTATCATTCAAGCATGTCTACAAGTGTGTGAGTGAATTGAGGAGGAAATCTCTGTTGCATTGAGATAGTTTTCTCTCTGTAACAATTCTCTTCTATCTTCTATGTAATTCTATGGCAGTGAGCCCTCATTCGATAGTGAGTTTTTTTTTGGACAAGTAAGTCATGTTTTGGCAGTGAGCCTTCGTATTCGGTTTTAGAATTCTTTATATTGTGTGCTAATTCTCATTGTGGTTTTCCATGTAAATCTGGTGTTATTGTATGTATGGTTTTATTTCTTTCAATTTATGCTTCTACACTTAATGATTAATCACATTAGCAAAGTAAAGGATTTGTGAATGGTTATTGATCTAACCTCTAGTGAAATTTTTAAAGGTTTAGATTGCTACAACTGATTCACCCCCCCTCCCCTCCCCCCCTTTGAGTTGTCTTGTTTAAGTTTAACATATAGTTAATGTTGTTACCTTCAACAACAAATCATTTGATTAAAAAAATATGTATTTCTTAGTCTTTAAGGCTACCATTGTAATCTTTTTTAGATTGGATGTAATTCATAGAAGTTGCAAGAGCCATTGAGTAATTACAATTTATAATGTGTTTTTGTTGGTGTTTAATTTATTTTAATTTATCAAATTACTTATTGTGTTTTTGTATTTGTTGAGAGTTGCACAAGACTCTCTTGCATCACTAGATAAACACTAGTGTTTAAGGTAGTCAAATTAAGTAAAAGTGGTAGAAGATGAGCTAAAATTGGAACCATTAAAAGGATTGTGTGGGGAAAATTTGAAAAAAAGTAATAAGATTTAATGATGTAATTTTTTTTAAGATGTTCAATATTAAATAAGAATTGGTAGAGTCAAGATTTTTTCATAAGGAAATATTTTAGTGTTAGGTTCCTTGAGAGAGTCACAAGTTCTTGAATTATATAAACCTTGGGAGATTATACCTATAAGATAATTAAATTAAACCAAACACATCATTGTTCATGAAGATCATATGATTGAAATAAAAGAGAAAATGGAGAACCTATATGGATATTGTTTAGTCTAGTTAATTCTTTATCAATCTAGGAGTGTTACAAAAGCTTGTGCATATGGAGTTGTTTGTATTTATAGAATTTGATCCTCTTATAAGATAAAGTTTCTTGAATGAAATGTACACCTACAATGAGAATTAGCTATGGAGAATGAGAAGAACAAGTGTACATCAAATGAAAATTTTGAGGTATACTAATCTAGTGCACAAGGGATTCTATTGGAAAACTTTAGTAACAAATCAAATAAATTGCTAAAGATTATATTAAATACCAAAAAAATGTGATAGAAATTAAGGGTACAATACAAAACTATTAGCAATACTAAAATAAAAATTAATATTAAAAGTGTAATACTTAAAATGAATTCAAAATATATTTTTATAATAAAACTAAAAACACACACAACATTATCATGTAAAAACTAAGATACCAAACATGTGTTACTAATTATAATCATCTACAATGTAGTAAGTGTATTAATTTTGTTCCTAGGTATTTTCTTGAAAGGATTTACTAAGGTACATCTAGTGTTTCATGTGTAAATTACTTTTTCTTTTCATTTATATTATGGAGATAAATTAATCTAGCATAATATATTTTGTATTGATAAATAATTAAATTTCCTTTCATTTGATATTTTTTTTCCTATTTATATATGTGAGAGGGAGAGAATTTGGATCTATAATAAACTTTATTTGAGTAGTATTTTGCATCTAGATAAGTCTAGGGTTAAAGAATATGAGATGGAAAACACTTCTAGGATAGTGATTGGGAAGTTCGACAATTAAAACTTTGAGCATTGGAAGATCAAGATGGAGGGTCTCCTTATGGTTCATGATCAATGATTTTTGTGTCTTTTTATTTCTTGAGGAATTAATCCAAAAGACTATGAAAACTTGAGATAAAGGTAAGAATAACCATTCATAGTAGCCTCTCTATTTTAGTACTTCTAAATGTCTCAAGTGAAGACATTGAAAGCAAACATAGTGATAAATAAGAGGCTTTGTATTAAATAAAATTTCTAAAAACGAAACTCTTATTGTGGAAGGTGTTGTGTTCCCTAAGAATAAATGATGTTGATCAATAAAAAAATAGTTGAATACCTTCACTATATTCATAACTTAGGTAACCTCTATGCATGTGAAAATGAATGCAAACTAATGCATTACCCTATTAAATTTATTGCTCAATTTAGTGGAAATATTTATTATGGCAATCGATAGTGCCTCTATAGATTTGAATCTTCATGAAATCATTGGGTCCTTGTTGTTAGAATATATGATGTAAAAATACATGTGAAAAATGAACCATTCAATCTTTATGAGGATATTATTGCTAATATTTTCTACATAGTTTCTTTGTACCAACAAAATATGAATAATATTATTTGTGGGGAATGGTTAGGGAAAATAATGAATTCAATGGTGATTGTTTTTTGTAATTGATGTTATTTAAAATGTTGATACACATTTATATATCAAAATTTAGGTCCATATTAGAGGTGTCTTTTCAACTCCATGAATTATCTCATTATTAGTTGTGTTTGGTTCCCAAGATTGAACTATTCTAAAAAACATAACAATTATACACAACCTTAGAGTGGTGGTTGGAAAAGATAAAATAGATAAAGGGTGTGTAATATTATGGAGGGAGAATATATTAGTAATAAGGGCTCTTGAAGGTGGAGGAAAAGAAGGATACAACGTGTATGAGTATGTTATTAGTGTTGAATATTTTTAGAGTTGGTGATTGACACTAAATATCATATTTACAAGACTCTTGTTAAGTATATTTAGAGAAAGAAACTTGAACAATTATTACTTGATGAATCACCCTTAGATGAAAGCACAACTACAAAAATAATGTTTGAATCTCTCAAATATAGATGGTTCTATTTAATTTAACCCTTCCCACTTCTAGTTATGGTGGTGATCCTCCTAGGAATGTAAAGGTTGATTTTAAAAAGTATTTGAATGAATTAGTACATGAGACCTAATTAGTGTCAAATAGTATCATGTGGGGTCCTAGTCCATGGTGATTCTAAGAAGTGTAGAGCTAGGACATAGTGAGATGACATAATGACATGTTGTTACTTAACCATATTGAATATTCATCTAACCCATTCTTCTAGTTTATATTTCAATATTAGAAGGAAATAGTGAGATGAAATAAATGGTATGATGTCAGTTAACCATGATAAATATTCATCTACCCTATTATTCTGCTTGATATTTTAACGCCAATGATGTTCATTAGAAATAATGTAGCATTTGAAAAATAAAATAGTGCAACATAAATTTTGAATACAATAATTTATCTCAAATAGAAAATAAAATGTAAATTTTAGTTATACACACTCTCAGTTGGTAAAATCATATTGAAAAGTCATCACCAACATTAGATGTTCCTTTTTTAGTCTTTTGTTGTCCTTTTTTTGGTGTTAATTTTTGTTTGGTTGTGCTTCATGCTTAATCTTTTTCTTGTACAAGGGTTGGGGCCCTTTCAAAACTATGTGCTTATCTAATAAAAAATGTTCAATATGATATATGGTACATATATTATTTTCTCAAAATATTAATAGAATTTAGCAAACAAAGATATTATAATAACATAAATATACACACACCATTTCTATCACCTAAATGAGAAAATTCAACATTGTGGTTATAAATTATGAGCACGTGTATGAGAAAGTTAGACCATTGGGATAATAGAACAAATCACTACCAAAAAAATCATAAAATAATTTATTGAATGAGACAAATTATAATTTAAAGTAACTATGTGGTGAACATCACAATATTTCTATTGTTTTTATTTATGTTGATAAATTTTAGTTAAACATGACGACATGAATTAATTACTTGATACATGTTTTTTGTAAATGTCAACAAATATATATGGAAGCCAACAATTCTTCTAAAATGACTCTTCAAGAGTTCATTATCATATCAGGAGTTGTATATTTTGTGTTTGCGCTTTTTGTACCACACTTGTCAGCTATGAGGATGTGGACTGGTATTTCAGCATTTCTAACCTTCATATACGTCGTGATTTTTATGAAGATCTCAATATCAAACGGTATGTGCAAAATTATATTTATTTTTTAAAATTTTAAAATAAATAATAAAAATATTCCTTAAAAAACTGGGATTTGAAAAAAAAAATTAAATTAATTTTTAGTACACATATTTTAATGTAATGCAATACAAGTTTTCACCTAGAGAGAGATCATCATTACTTTTCCATCATAAATCTCTTATTAAATGGTGACATTTTGGATTCATGTTCTTTGTCTAGGTATGTCAAATTCAAAGAATTATAAGCTACTTGGTTCAAAGATAGAAAAGGTTTTCAATGGATTCAATGCAATTGCATCTATTATTTTTACAAGTAATAGTGGAATGGTTCCTGAAATTCAAGTAAGTAATATCGACATATTTTCCATTTATGTAAATAATGTTAGGAAATTAAAAACTATAAATTAAAGCATAAG
The DNA here is from genome assembly GCA_007115665.2 of Sequoiadendron giganteum. Classification (NCBI taxonomy): domain Eukaryota; kingdom Viridiplantae; phylum Streptophyta; class Pinopsida; order Cupressales; family Cupressaceae; genus Sequoiadendron; species Sequoiadendron giganteum. The sequence goes on along the minus strand of CM021106.1, from coordinate 645,172,306 downwards.
ATAGGCTTAGGTTATATTTTGGTATAGATTATACATTATTATACTTTATATTATATTCATCTTTCTTAGGTGGATAGTATAGAATACTACATAGCATCAAAGTAGGATGGATTATGCAAACTCTATTTATTTGCACAAAATAAGATTTATCTACATTAGGTAGTTTTCTTTAATTTAACACATGCATACAATCTTACATAGTACCAAAGTAGACCTTAGATTAGAAAAACTCTTACTATGAAAATAAAGGTTTATCTATTGATGAGTCTAGATACATTGCAAGAATTATGAAACAAAACATGGATCAACATTGTAAGGCTCTAGTTGGTGAAATCTCCCATCATTAGGCAAAAATTCTAAACATCAAAGTATTTGAATTTGAAAACATCTATTATGTGAAATTATTGCTTCCTTTTGAGGGAAAACGTTCAAAATTCATAGAAAATTGATGACCAATGAATTAAAATGATAAGAAAAATAGGTTAAGTCTAGACAATAACTAAAGAGAAGATGTCATCCAAATACCTTTGTTTGAAGGTACTTGGATGGTTGTGAGAAAAAAACAAAATAATAAATATAAAGGACCTTTGAATGAATGTCCAAATGATCCAATAAAAAATATAAAGAAGGCGACCCTTTGGTGAAGTGTTGGGGCTTCTTTCCTATAGGGAAAATAACCAAGGTTCAAACCTCACAGGATCTTTCCCTATTGCGACAAAAATTGAGACTGTTTGACCTTGATGTTAAGGGGAGGCCCTTTGGTGAAATGGTGGGGCTTCTTGCCTATAGAGCCAACAACCAAAGGATCATACCCTTAATATCATACAAGGTGAACCCACAAAAGTGGTTTACAATTTGAGTGAGGAAGGAAAACTTCCAAAAATCTCACCCATGCAAAAAAAATCATTTTGAGGGGTTTGAGCGAACCCAAGGTTCGAACGAACCAAAAAGGGGTTCGCTTGAACCAGGGTTCGAGCGAACCCCTTTGCATGTGGGAACCCATATTTCCCATTGTGGAAAGGGGGTTCACTCAAACCCTTGTTTGAGCAAACCCTTGGGGGTTCGATCGAACCCCTTAGGTTCGCTCGAACCCCCCTTTTCCCACCTTCCCACCCTCCGACACAAAAAAATGTCCAAATTTTTTCCCTTTTGAAGCTCAGGTTGAGGATGAAAATGGAGGAGAATTCATAGAACCAACTGGAAGATGTTAGTCCTTGGAATGAGCTATCCAATGAGTATAATTTTTATATGTTTTGGTTTTATTATGTATGTGTTTTTTTAGTTTTATTAAACATAGGTTTTTCACCGAAAATCAAGATCTTTGTTCTGCACATGTGGAAAATTATCATATTATCAAAATAAAAAATTTAAAAATATGTTCGGGCTGGGTATTGATGTCCTTGATCCATTAAAAAAAATAAAATTGAATTTCGATACATACAAAAAAAGTTATGTTGTATACAGTCTGCCTATGTTTGAATTGTAATTGGTTTGACTTCAAAACTTGATTGAGAAAAACATATTCAATAAATCACTATAAAACCAAATGAAAGTTCTAGATATCATAGTTACAAATCTAAATTCAAAAAAATTATAATTTTATCCTTCATAAAAAAAAATTTATGTTGTATACGGTGAGTGTCACTCCTTAAAAATGCTGATTTTTTTTAAAAACTAGTTTTCAAAGGAGATGAAAAAATAAGTGCAATCTGATTCCAAAAAACTTGAAAAAAATATATTTAGAATCTATAGACAAAACCACACAAATCACTAATTTTCATCATCTTCAAATTCCTCACGGTTTAGCCGCTATAGGAGCCTGAAAGTGAAGATTTAGTTTTAAAAAAATAGTTCGGTGTCTAGTTTGCCCAAAAATTGTAAACGAATATTGCCGGATCACCCTACAATTTTAACAAACCACTTTGTGGAGGCATCAACTACCTACCATGGTTTGAATATGGATCAATCTAAATAATTCAACAAGGTTTGGATTGAGGGTGATTCCTTAAATGTTATCAATTACCTTAAAAAGTCTAACCCTCCTTCTTGGTCTATAAAACCTATTATTCTTGATGCTTTCACAATTTTGAATTCCTTTGAGCAGTATTTCATATATCACATTTATCATGAGGGTAATTATCTTACATATAAGTTTGAAAATTATGAGGATCATGAGTATAAAGTATGGGATAGGATTGACCCCCTCCCCATCGACATCCAATCTATTTTTAATCATGATATGCAAGTCATTTAGGGAAGGGGCTCCCTTCATGACTATTTTAAGTCACATACTGATTCTCATGTGGAATTTCAAATCAAAGTGTGATTTCTTAGGGGAAAATTCCTTGTATTTTAATGATGTGGCAGAGGTCCATAAAGATTTGCATTTAAGGTTTATTATTACTTCCAGTTATTTTGGTACTTCCATGTATGAATTGTGCATGTTTGCAATGCCTATTCCTTCTTGAGGCTTCTTCTATTTTATATCCTCTATAAATACTTGAAGTTGTCATGGCTCTACTCTATGATCATCATGGGAGGTGAGAGGAACCGTATTGAGCCAATTTCCTCTGACTTCCAAAATAAACAAGAAGATATGAGGGCTACTAGAGGCAAGGGGTATCACTCCCTACATTGAAAGAATTCATGGCTTCGACTTGGTGGTTTCACATGCCTTCGTCAAAGGTTTGCAAAAAAGAGTCCTTAGAGTGTTTAGTATGGGATTCAATATTACTGAAGAATTCATTGGTAACATTACTGGTATGGCTACAGAGGGTAGGAAGGTATACAAGGATAAAAAAGAGTCTAATATTTCCATGGTGATCTCTTTTAAGGGTAATGAAAGGGATCAGCTAGAGAAGGAAAAGTGTGGAGGCTTTTCTCATAGCTCTATCAAGGCTATTTGGGGTGATTTGGCAATTGAAATTGTGAGGTACATTACCCTGTACAATCGCTTCTTTGTTCTTGATGGTTATCATTTTGTTTTGTTAAATCATTTTAGGCATAAGAAGAGGGTTTCTTTCCCCTATTATCTATTAGCCTCCTTTGAGAGTGGTATAAAAGACTTCAAAAGAAATCCTAAGAACCCTATTCTCCATGAGGGATTAAATCTTCTCATTATGGATTATGCCAAGTCCTATTCAATTCCCTATGAACCCAAGAAAATCACTAAAGGCCACCCTAAGAAGTCTAATTTTGGGTATGATACTGGGTCTGATACGGGTTCTATGTTTGAGGAGTATGAAGCTAGGTTAGAAGCCTTTATGGAGGTCCTCTCAGACTCTCTTGAGGAGTTTTATTTAAAGTGTAAAAAGAATGCAAAAAATTCTAAGCCTTTTAAGTTGGGTGAGTATATGACTGGTAGTGAGGAGGCGAAGGTTCCTAAAGATTTCACTAAAACCCAAAAGGTTAAATTAGGAAAATTTCTAGCCCTTGCTATTAAGAAGTTGAAGGTGGAGGGTGGTGGTATTACCTCTAGTAAGAAGAAGGTGGTAGAGGATGTTGAAGTGAATGAGGAGATGGAGTCCCATGTCTTGGACTAGAAAAGGAAGATGTTTTTTTAGGAAGGGAGTGAATTGAAGAAGGTTAAGGGAAAGGTGTATTTTGGTAGTAGGAAATACTTGCCTTGAGAGGATATTGTTAGTGAAGAACCTGACAAAACTCCAATGTTGAGACCCAATGATCTCTTGATGAAGGACTTGAGAAGGCTAAGGAGCTAGGTATTCATGAGGATGCTGAGGTGGAGAGGTCTAAGTGTAGAATCAAATTTCCTGATGGTGGTAAAAAAGGTAAGGACATGTTGCAGGATGTGGAAGATAATCAAGTTGATCTTGAGGATTTGGTTGATAATAGGGATACTTTTAATTGCAATAGGGAGGAATTGCCAAATGTAATAGCAATGGCGATAGATGGAGCTCCTTATTTTATTTAAGAATTTTCAAGTGGATGTTTAATGAATTGAACCTAACTAATGTAAAGGTTCGTTCTTTGGCTAAAAATGTTGGGGTTACTCCTAATCCCCATGGGTTTTCTATTCAGGACCAGGTTAATCAGTTGTTTGATGTTATGAAGACTATGACTGATGGAACATTGAAGCTGAAAAGAGATTTTAAATTTAGAATATTGTTCTTGGAGGATAAAATTCCTAGAGCTTATGAGAACCTAGAAAAGATGGTAAAGTAAGTAAGTCAGCTCTCCATAATGAAGTTGAGGGTCTCCAATTTACCAATGAGAAATCTAGGCTATGTAAAGGATATTCTTCAGGTGTGAAAGATGTTGTTACATTGGTTTCGTGGATCTACCCAAAGATTTGAAAGGAGGTGATGTTGAGAAGGGACCTTGCACTCGTACATGCAATAAAACCAAGAAGAATTTTGGGCTTCCTGTGAAGAAGGTTGTTGAGGTCATGGAAATGCATCTAAATTCATTCAAAAAAATATGTGAGCAAGAGTAGAATCTATCTCTAGTTACACAAAAGGAACCTACAAAAGAGAAAAAATAAAGAATACAAAAAATTATTTATTAATACACTATTGAAAATTGGTTAAATAAGACTTTGTACAGAGGATGCTCCTACATGAAATTCATGATACTGAACTACAAATCTCAAATAATTACTCCTCCCATGAAGGGGTCGAGTAGTTCCTCATCATAACTTATGATTCTATTTGACTATTGTCTTCACCTTAATGTTATTCCTATTTTTTACCTTGGAAAATTTTAGTCAATTTCGATATTTTTTATATTATAAGGTCCCCCTCATTTTTTTTTTAGAATTTTTTTTATTTTTTTAATGTGATTTTATCTTCCTCATCCTTTCCCTTTATTCTAATTAAGTTAGAAATTTCAAGCCCTTTAGTTTTGTACCTAGTCAAAATTGAAAGTGTTAATGAATTTTCTATGCACTTCATTTCATCCAAAATAGTTATGCCTGGGACTAAGTGAAATACTAGTTAATCCTTTTTCAAAGTTTTTGTAATTTAGATCTCTTTGGAAAAACCCAATTTCTTGATAACGTCTTTGGCTCCAAAATAGTTCGTCAAACCCATTTCAACACCAAAAAAGTGTTTTAACTATATTGGTACTTGAGGAAATCAATTTTACCAATGGAACATTATTATAATTAATTTTGGAAAATTTGATGGTCTTGAGAACCCTCTCAACCCCATAAGACATTCCAAGAACCAGACATGTTTTGAACAACATGAAAAACACCAAAATGGTTAGATTTATAAACATATGAAGCTTACATATTTTCAGTAAATTGATCAATTCCTTTCACCTTAATTTTATTCAATTTATTTTTTCTAATAATTAAATCATAGACTAAACACAATGAAGAATGAGAGCGGGAGTGGCTATAGCAGGGTGGGAAGAGGGAATTCAAAACTCGATGAAGGAAATGCAGTTGATTCAAATGAAGCGGATGAAGAGGATGATGCTAATTGGGATTGGGATGCAATTTTTGTTGTTGTTTGCGGTCAGGGGTCTTTGCCTCAAATTTTTGTGCTTCTAGTGTTGGATTTGGCTTCTCTGCCATGGGTATCTTCTTCCTACTACAATGAGGAGTTATATTTGACCAAAGGATTTGGTTTGTGGATGAAGGAAACAACTGTGTTTTTGTTTATTTTGGATCTTTCTTTTGTGCTTGATGTCACAATTTATTTGGTGGCTATTCTTCTAGACTTATAATTGGAGGTGCTACTCAGTATTGAAATTTTGGAGCTACCTGTGATTTTCATGGGGATTTATGTGTCCATGAATGGTGATAGGGTATTCTACCCCTATCCCATTCTTATCATTATGGATGGGGTATTATTTGAAGAGTTTTACCTCTTGAAATGCTTTTCCAGAGGTCATGGGGGAAAATTGGGAGTCCTATCCTCTAGAGTGTGGTTATAGACTATGGAGGTCTTGAGAGCTTTGAGCTTAATGTTTTTGTTGTGAAATATCTATTTATTGTGATGGATTTGGCTTGGTGGGTTTGTTTTACACATGCTACTAATGTGGGTACCTATGTGGCATGTGATGGGAAGTCTCCCATCATCAATTTTTGCACCTTGGTGGTTATTGGAGGTTTTTTGGTAAGGTTCTCTCCTGCTTTTGTTGGCTTGGGTGGGAATAGTTATTATTGGTTGTTTATTTTATGGATGTTGGTTGGGCTATGCACAAAGTCTTATTTAAAGAATTAGAGTTTTTTGGTGATAATGATAATATTTTCTTCCAAAATCAAGCTTATGTGCTTGGTGGCAACCCTTGCAGATTTTGAAGACATTGAACAGGATGGGATCAGTTTTTTCCCAATTTCTTTGCTAGTTCTTCGAGGATGCCAAGTGTTTGGAATTATTTTTGATGATTTCAAAGGGACTTTTTGCTATCCTTTTGCTATTTAAGAGAGTTATTTTGATCCCCTTTTGGAATGTGGAGATTTTGAGGTTAAAAGGGAAAAATATTTCCTAGTTGTACATGGGTCATGTGGTGATTGCCCCTGTTTATGTTATGTGGTTATTGGCTATATGTATTTTAAGCTTTTCTTAAATACCTATATGATTATGTTGCTAAAGGGAGCTAATTCAACCCTTTTTCTATTTGATGAGATGCATTCTAAGTTCTTCTTGAAGTTTGTAACTCTTGTGTTTCTAAAGGATGTTGTGTTTTCCCTTTCTACTTGAGAGATGGATTTTTTGTAGGTTCTACAATCATTGTATTCTATTGAGGTGAAGACAACTCCTATTTAGGTGGAGTCATCTCCTATTGAGGTGCATATGGGTTTTTTGGACTTGGTGGGAAGTTATCTTTTTTGGTATCCTCTTTTTTTTCTATTGAGGTGCAAGCCACTCCTATTAAGGTGGATTTTGAGGTTGCTAGAGATTTGTGGCTTTGGTGGAAAGGATTTTCATATGATCCTCTCCAATAGAGGGGACATATCTCCTTTAGAGGTGGAGATTGAGTTGGTCTGTTGGGCTAGAAGGTGATTTAAGGAAGTTCTTGCTACCTTATATTTTGTTATCCCTTTCAACTCTCTCATTAAGGTAGGGATTTTGGTTGGTATCAGTAAGGTAGCTATATTTTTGTGGCTCGTGGTTGGTCTTCACTTGATTTACCCAATTTATATTCATTGAATAAGGTTTATTTTCTCATCTCCATTTTTTTAATCTTTTTTAGATTGCAAAAATCAGGTGCCCCCCCATAAATTACAGTGCATCAGGTAAAAATTTTCATATAATTGGTGATGCTAGCATGCCACACCCTCTGGTACCATGGGGATGATGGGATACTAGACCTCATGACCTCTTTCCTATAATAGGATTCTTTAGCTAATCGAGCTAGGCCCCTCGCCCCCTCATCTTCTCCATATTAACCCTTATAGTTTTCAAGTAATTTCCCATGAAATATAATCCACAATCCTCCTACAAATTTCTTAGTGCTCTCATCTAATCATTTTCCTCAATTTTGATAAACCTATGGTACCTCATAACACAAACTCAAGTGTATTTCCCCATATTGTCTTATCTTACAATTAAACCTCACCTACTTAATTAAATATCTAAAAAACCATCCTTGATCATTCAAAGATAAAATTTATTTTTATTATATCCTATGAAACCAACTTGTTTTCCTTGTTCAAACAACCTTAATTATCTAACTAGAAAAATGAGATACAAATAAAAAAAATATGAGCAATTATCAAGCTTTAAACTAACATAACAAAGGTTGAGGATCTAGTGTAATAAAATAACTTCAATCAACCTTTTTTTTTTTTAAGTGGATTGTGTTAGAAATCTGAAATAGATTGAATAACCCAAGGAACTTTTTAAGAGAAAATAAAAGTTACATAAACTAGAAAAACATAAATAATGCAAACCAAAACTCCAAGAGATTATGCAATGACTCCAACCTTAGAATATGGAGGACAACTCATCACTTTATCTCCTAGTTAATGTGTCTCCATAAACAAGTTTGAAATTCATATCAAGAGATCATTTCACAAGCTGAATCAAGAAGACTATGGATGTCCTATTGCAAGAATTCACTAGAGATTTTGAAAGAAGCAACACTCGACTTTGTAGTTACAACAAATGAAAGGATCAAATAGTTTTCCTCAACTAGAATATGTATGTCCTCAATATTGTCATCATGATCCAAAATGAGAGACCCTAAAAACAAATAAACTATGTTTGGTAGAAATTGGTCCTAATGAACAAAATCTAGAAGAGATAAATAATCCTGCTATAATGAACCAATGAAAGCTATTGAAGAAGCATCTCTAGAATTTGACATACAAATAGGTGATATTGATGAGGTATCAATAAATTAATCATCCACACAAGATGTATCCACAATAGATGAGGCAACTTAAGTCTTATTATCATCCATAATAGCCTAGTTCTTCAAAGAAGCATCACTTTCAGATGAAGATTCAATGTCTCCATACAACTACTAGATGATGGTCCAAGCAATAAAAGGGAACTCGATATGCTCTATGTGATGTAGAGTATCCTCATAAATAGTAAGATATATTATTCCATAAACCATGTCATTATTGTTAACCATGCATTATTTTCATTATAGTCACTTGGCTTAGGAACGAATCCAAGGAGATAGAGAAGTAGATCTTGCTCAAGGAAATGATTCTTTATCCCTTGTTTCCAATATAAATAATGCTTTGAATTTATCCTAAAAATAGAATACTAAAAATCATGTTTAAGAGACATGATTAACCATCCATAAATAAAACTTTATCTCAATTTGTGATTACAAAGTGCATGTACAATCCCCAAGAATGAGCACAAAAGACATGACAAAAATATACCAATGCACTCCCACCCCTTTCACTAGTATCAAAATCATCCCCCCCAAATATTATAAGGTTGGCACTTTATAGTTTAGTACGATTACAAAGACTTTTCCAAAAATAGCTAAAATTACAAATTTTGATACAAAATAAACTTGAGACAAAACCTAGAAAAATTAGCTTTATAACTATGTAGTTATCTTCAACACGTTTCCAATGCTTATTCATTTCCAAAAAATGGAGCTCTTGGGTGAAAGATGATTTTTTGAAGAAATTTGCAACAAACAGCTTCAACCTACAATATCTGGTAGAAAAAGGATAATTTTATTTGTGATAACTCTATGGATGGAAAGTTCTCATCTCCAGATTTCCAACAATATCTCATCGACCAAAAAAACACTATCGTGAAAATTTATGAATTGTAGCATCAAAAATTGTCACCCTTGACAATTTCACACTATGTTTTGTCCCCCTTAATTTATTGGACCTAATTAAGATCCTAATTCCTAAATTATGCATTCCAAGACCTATTTTATCATTTTCTAAGAAATCGCAAGCATTGAATAAATGCATCTAATTAATATTTTTCCCCTAATACCTCGTGTCCTAGATAATAGTGCCAAGATCCATATGCCCTTGGGCTTATGGGTCCTCCTACTTTACCAAGACCCAATTTTGAATATGTCGGTGTTGGTATTTTAACATTTAAATTTCAAATTTCAAATATCAACTTTTGGGATTGAATTTTTGGGAAATTAGCATAATTGCATATAAATACCTAGTTATTGAACCATTTGAAAGCTAACACGTATTAATAAGTATTCATGAGAAAAAAACTATTGTGAAGATCATTTAAGAGAAAGTCAAGAGAAACATTCCAGTGATTCATTGCAACAATTCAAGATCCAACATCATGTCAAATCCTATGTGAGTCTATGCATATTCATATTATCATTGTTTTGTGAAGGTGAACATTTTATAGGTCTCCAAAGCATTCAAGAATTAAAGTAAGCAAGATCCAAGACCTTGAGGTGATGTGTATGACTTCAATCCTTCAAAGAAGCCATTGAAGAGTGGTGAGTTGTAGCACTTTGTGATTTAATCATTCCTTCCTATCCATTATCATTTTATCATTGGCATTTCCATTGTAAAATTCGAAACACTAACACAAGGTTTGACTGAGGAAAGCCCCTAAATCGTACAAAAAATTCTTTCTCTTTGAATGTGTAGGTTTCAATTTTTGAGAAGGTTGAAGGAAGTTTTAAGATTATTTGTGCTTTTTTGCCATTATTTCCCTGCATCTTGTCAACTCATGAAAAATTAAGTACAAAATTATATGACAACATTCTGACAACTCTACAAGCGAAAATGGGAGTCTTAGATCTATCATCAAATAAATGCAAAAATAGAGCAAGATACCCCTATAAGGACCCATACGACCTTGGGAAAATCAATCCTCCTATGCATATTGAAACCAATTTGTTTCGATAGGTACATAGTCAATTGCACTTCCTAGATTTACCTAAAATTTACTTTTTTAGTTTGTTAATTATTAGATTCTCAAAATTTTAATATTAAGGCACATAGTCCAATTAGATTAATCATAATCAATCAATTCCAATCCATCCCCATCCTCAATAGGATGGATATCTAGGTCTAATTGCCTCACCTTCATGGTTGAAAGTTAATCTATTTGCCTTGTTGATCACCATCTTGAATGAAACTTAGACATAAAGGCCATTGAATCCTAGGTTCTTTGCACTTAGGACCTAGTGTTCTATTTTTTCTTTGTTTCATTTTGGTGAATTTGGAATTTTGATATCATAAACCTTCTAAAATTTCAAACCCTATATATAGGTATTGCATTGTATTGTTTTCATTTCTCATTTAGGGTTTTTGTTTTGCATCATAAAAACATAAAAATTCAAAAAGCATTGCATGTCATATTGCATCATAGGTTATATTAATATTAGTTTAAGTCATTTAGATTGGATCTACATTCAAAATTTATTTCACAATTTTCATTCATTTGCATTTGAGTGAAATTGTATTAATTTGAATAAATCTTGGAAATATCTTCATTTGCAAACCTATTTGCATATAAAAACATAACCTTTAGAAAGTATAATAAACATTCAACATTGAAATTTTCAGAACCCCTATCAAAGACTCAAATGCCCTTAGGCACCTCTGTCCTCCTACACTTGACTCAATAATTTTTTTCACACATATCTATCTTTTTGTCTCTAGTCTATTTGTGTTTGTAGATCTCTGAATTGAAATTCTTAATTGCATGTATATGGGAATCTTTCATTTAGGTCAAAAAAGTGAAAAATTTGCATTTGATTTCAAAATTGAATCAAAATCATCATTCTTAGATTGTGGCATCTTAGAATCGGTCAAATTATTGCATCTTAGATTTAAAAATTGTATTCAAATTTGTCAAAACATCTTTAATATTGTTTCATACTTGTATTTTGCATCAAATTGGCATAAATTCAACAAAATCTACAAAAGTATTCACTGTTACAGTTATTTACAAGTAGACTTAGAATTATTTAACATCAACGTACATAGTCAAACTTTGAAATTCTAGACACCCTATCCAAGACTTAGACACCCCAGGGTGCCTCTATCCTACTGTTTGTGTAGAACTCAAATTTCTATGACAAAACACTCTCAAGAGCCTTTGCGTTCAAATCTATTATTTGTTTTCCAGTCACCTATTGAATAAAATTTTGAGCCACATTGCAAAGTAGCATATCATCATGGATAGATGTTTTGATAAAATTTGGATTTCCTTTAAATCCTTGGTTGATGTTTCAAGTTGTTTGTTTGGTGATGACTCTAATCCTAATGATGGCATTCATGATACTTCATCTCCCAATGCATGTCTTCTTGAAAAAGATATCTTGGGTCAAGATGAAGAGAGCATGCATGATTTCATATACAATTCCTTGTGTAATATTGAGAATAATGCAACATTTTATCCCTCAATGTAATGGACTAATCACCCATATCAAAAATCAACACCTCCTACCATATCACCACTTGAAATGTTTGCTCTCTTACACCCAGGAAGTGAATCACAAGGCATACCTCAACCAATGCGCATGGAAGCACCTAGTGATAACAATCATAATAAAAACATACTGCCTATTGATGCTCCTCCATTTTATGAAAAAAAAGTTACACACACCTATCAACTTATAATAGTGTTATGGCTAAGGCTTTAGGATCTTGAGAAAAAAAGGATGTGACATAAATAATTAACATGAAATCCATACCCTCTTGGAACAAACACCATCACAAGATCCTAAAGGACTAGGTTACCAGGATCATTCACCTTTACAACAAAAATATATTCAACCAATCAAGAAATACAAATTCCATGGTCCTATTAAGAAATTACCTTTCCTACACCATATATTTAAGGTTGAACAGGCCTTAGACACACTTCTTTAAAACCTAGGACTCATTACACTACCATGTATTCATGACTAAGGAGATAAGAAAGGAAAGAGTACAAATACATCTTATTGGGCATATTATAAAATACTTGGACATCGTACTGATGAATGTCATGCTTTAAATAAAAAATTGAGAGAATTTAATCCTTATGAGGACCAATTTGAATGTATAATAGATTAATATTTTTTTTGTGCTCCTTTCCTTATGGTAGTTGTAGTATCATAGCATACTCACTACAATCCATGAGGGTATAAACTTAGCTTTATACAATCATATTTTATCTTGCAAGGAGTAGCATAGCATCATCCATTTTGGGCTCACTTTTGTCCTTACACTTTGGGGGAAAGGGTTTAGGTAGCCTTGTGTTAGGTGCATTCCTTTTTGGGATCCCTTTCTATCTCCTTAAAAATTTAGTGTAACAAGTACACTAACATTTTAAGGGTGCATATAGTCCCCCACTAATTATTTGCATAGGAAATGGTCCATTCTTAGTGATGATAGCATACATCTCCTAGGAAGTGTGACCTGGTCTATCAAAGTGTGGTCTTCTTTCTTTATATGAAGTGTATCCTTTGTGGTGATATTGGGCCTAATGTCCTCTAACAACATGACCTCTCTTGGCATATGATGTCCCCCCTTGGTGGTAATGCTATGGCTAGTATTCCCTAAGGTGTGATTTTCTATTCCTCGACTAGTACTCGCTTGGTGATGATATCATGTGTGTTATTGCCTAAGGTGTGACCTTTCATGTATTGAGAAAAACCCCTTTGTTTCTTTTGTAAATCGCCTTTTGTGGTGGTGTTGTTACAAAATCCCTTGAGGTCTTGGCCTTATCTTGTCATTGTTTATGCACCCCTTGAGGTGAGTATTGTTTGTATCCAATGACGTTAAACTTTATGTACCCCATAAGGTGAATCTTGTTCATCCCCCATTATGTTAAACATTATGCACCCCTTGAGGTGAGTTTTGTTCATCCTTCATGATGTTAAACTCTATGCACCCTTTGAGGTAAGTTTTATGCACTCCCTAAAGCGAGATTTTGCAAGATAATTCATAGATTCAACATAACAAAGATTTTTGGGTCATGAACTTGAGCACCCCTTCTTAATAAGGCCACCTATCATAACACAACTTTCTTTCTAGTAGATCCATGCATTTCATGACTGTTTAGCATAGCATAATTTTCTAGCCTTGTGGAAGCCATCATATTCCATGGACAACTAGCATAACATAAATTTATTGCAAATAGATCCATGTGGCTGATGAGTGATGTGGCATAACATAACTTTCTATTCCTCATGGGATAATTCCTTTATTCGATGGATGACGTTTGGTATTTGAGACAATTTAAGATTGAGGTCTATTTTCCTTACCGACTCAAATCCCTTTAGTACTAACCTTGTTTTTTGTTGTGTGTGTTTTGTGTATCTTCTTTGTGTTTGTATTTTGTTTACATCATGTTTGCGTTTATTTTGTTTTCATCTATATGTTATTTTGTATCATTTATTTTCATCAAGTATGCTTCATATTTTATGACATGTATGTTTGTGTATTTTGTCTTTCTTCATATCATACATGCATCTATTCCTTTGGGCTTATGTTGGTTTACCATTGGATCTTAGATCTTGGGGGATTGTGCACTCCCTCTAAATCCTTAGTCATCCTATCTCTTCAAAATTTGGACATTCAAACCCATCTTAACACATTTTTCTACTTTAGTACGATTTTGAGCATAAATTCATACTCTCACTAAAGTGGGGGCTAAATGTAGCATCAAAAATTGTCACCCTTGACAATTTCACACTATGTTTTGTCCCGCTTAATTTATTGGACCTAATTAAGCTCCTAATTTCCTAGATTATGCATTCCAAGGCCAATTTTTATCATTTCCCGAGAAATCGCAAGTATTGAATAAATGCATCAAATTAATAATTTTCCCTTGATACCTTATGTCATGAACAATAGTGCTAGGACCCATATGCCCAAGGGCGTATGGGTCCTCCAACTTTTTTGGGACCCAATTTTGGATATGTTGGTGTTTGCATTTTAACATTCAAATTTCAAAAATTTCAAATGTCAAATTTTGGGATTTAATTTTCTAGAAATTAGTATAATTGCATATAAATACCTAGTTATTTAATAATTTGAAATCTAACAAGTATTAATAAGTAATCATTAACAAAAAAACTATTGTCAAGAATAGAATTTTAGTGATTTATTGTAGCAATTCAAGATCCAACATCATGTCAAATCCTATGTGAGTCTATGTGTGTTCATGTTATCATTGTTTTATGAAGGATAACATTTTTATAGGTCTCCAAATAATTCAAGCATTCAAGTAAGAAAGATCCAAGACCTTGAGGTGATGTGCATGACTTTAGTACTTTAAGGAAGCAATTGAAAGGTGGTGAGTTGCAGTACTTTGTGATTTCAACATTCCTTCCTATCCATTCTCATTTTATCATTGACATTGCCATTACATAAGTGGAAACACTAACATGAGGTTTGAATGAGATAAGCCCCTAAATGGTACAACCCTTTCCTTCTCTTTGAATTTGTGTAGGTTTTAGGTTTAGAGAGGATTGAAATAATTTTGAAGATAATTTTTGCATTGTTTCCCTACATCTTGTCAACTAATGGAAAATCACTTAAAAAATTATCTAACATACTAACAAATATACAAGAAAAAATAGGAGTCTCAAATATGCCATCAAAGGATTACAAAAATAAAGCAGGATAGCCCTACAAGGATCCATACGTGCCCTTGGGAGAATCAGTCTTCCTATACACATTGAAACCAACTTTTTTGGATGGGTACATAGTCCTTTGCACTTCCCAAATCTACTTGTAATTTACTATTTTAGTTTGTTAATTGCCATATTCTTACAATTTTAATATTAAGCCACATAGTCCAATCGGGTTAATCATAATAATTCAATTCCAATCCATCCCTATCCTCGATAGGATGAAGATATGAGTCTTATTGGCTCACTTTCATGGTTGAAAGTCAATATATTCACCTTGTTGATCTCTATATTGAATGAAAGTTAGTAAAAAAATCCATTGAGTCCTAGGTTCTTTGCACTTAGGACCTAGGGTTTCAATTTTTTCTTCTCTTCATGAATTTTTGAAAAATGAATGAATTTAGCCTAAAGTGATGACCCTCTTGATGAAATAAAAATTTACCAAAAACCATTTTTTTCTAAAATGGATACATTTTATATGGAAATAAAGTTCTTTGGGCCATTTGAGCATAATGAAAAGGTTTGTTTCAGCTAAAAATGTTCTTAGAAAAAGATTTTCACTAAATTTGAGCTTCAAACCCTCATTTGCAACTATGTCAAATGATCTCCAATTTGGATGAAACAAAATTCTATCTTGAATTTCTCAAGCCTTCTAGACATGTTGGAATAGTAAAAAATGCTACCAGTATAACCATAAATGTTGCAATCACTTAGATCTCACAAAACACATATATAATATAAAGAGGTAACTAAATATTTGCAAACCCTTTTTGATTCTCTAGATCATTCAAAATGCATGAGAAGAGAAAATGGGAATTTACAATATTTTTACATGAAAATCTCAATCTCTCAATTAGGAATATAAGAACTTAGATTTCTCAAAACAAAAGATTTCATACCATGTTAGAAATCTGAAATAGATTGGATAACAAAAGGAATTTTTAAAGAGAAAATCAAAGTCAAATAAATTGGAAGAACATAAATAATGCAAACCAAAAATTTGAGAGACTATCCAATGATAAGTAGGAGATTCCAATGTCAAAATGATAAAATTGTATTAAGAGATTCCAAAATGAAAAACACAAGATAGGTAGTGATTTTATATAGAACTAAGGAGAGGATGGAGATAGAAAATCAACCAATACAAATTGATGACCAATAAGCACCAACATTATATAAAGTGATGAAAAAGTAAATACTCCACCCTTAAAATTTGGAGGAGAACTCATCACTTTATCTCTTAGTTATTAAATTATTAACTCACTTTATTATCCTAAGAAAGCTTAATAAATGTGTAGGAAAAACCTATAACTAAGGGAAAATTAAATATCCCACTAGAAAAATAAAAACCTACACTAACAAATTGGCTCACACTATATGTTTTCCTACAAGTGCACAATGTGTTGAATTGGTTCTTTATGTTGCAATGGATTTGTCATTGCACTAAAAGATTGACTTGTCAATGCCCGATACAAATGCTAGATTTATACAAGATCCATGGGAGGCAGTTAAGCCATGTCATGAATCAAGTGGGTGCTGTTGAAAAACCAAGGGGATAAAGACACCAACCTTCAAACAATCCCCCTAGCACGATCATGATATTTGAACTTGTGACCTTGCTCTATACAATTTGTTGCAATGGCTTTGTTGGTGTGCCAAAAGATCAACCTATGAAAACCTGATATAATGTTGGATTTATACAAGATCCATGGGAGGTGGTTAAGCCATGTCATGAATCTCATGGGTAGCATTGAACAACCAAGGAGATGAAGGGACCAACCTTCCAACACTTTCTTGCACCAAATTTTGTGTTGAAAATTATAGAAATTGAAATTGTTGAAGGTAAAGTAGTTTCTAAGATAAATAGATAATCCTTAAACACCACTTTTAAGCTCCCACAAAGAATAATATGTTGAATTTAATAAGGAAATATGGAGGTAAACCAAAAGGAAAATAAAGATGAATGCCTAATGGTAATATTCAATTTTGGCTAAAGGAGAAGATAAAATTGACATTTAAATTATTGAATAACTGATATAATTCAAATTTATATGAATAATTATCCAACATGGTCACTCTTCGAAATAGGGTCATTGGCCAAAATGAGACAAATAACTTTCATTATTGTATGCGTTTACTTATTAGCCTTATTTATAAAGGAGAATAATTTATTAATTAGGGAGAGATCATAAGTGATAGCATTCATGATTAGTTGGTCAATCTTGAAAACACCCAACATTTTTACATGATGTCTTTACAAGACCTAACATTTTTTCATGACCCCATATGTAATTTATGCAATAGAAAGTAATAATACATGGTGTATTCTTAAGGATCAAGGTGTATTTGATAAGATAACATAAATTTATGATTATTACCCTCAATTGTAATTAGAATAAAGTAATATTAAATTTAAAATGGAAATTTTTTTCATGCTATTAACTATAAGAGAGTTAAATGAAAATATTAGAGTTATAACATCTATTGAAATAACATCATTGATAAAAAAATATGAGAATTAATTTATTCAATTCCCTTAATTCACATATATTTGTATAGGTAGCTTTGAAGGTGCTTCATATAAGCTCTGTCGCTTTTCTAATGACAAGATTATCCTCAATGAGGTATGTAAGAAAATAATGGAAATTAATATAAAATGTAAGGAAAATAAAATAGTTGAAATATTGTTGTCAATTGGTCACTACATATGTAAGTCTTCATCAGATGCACAAGGTATTGAAAGGACTCTTGTTAAAATGACAATTAAATTTTATGAAAAAACGTTTTCATTTTAAATAAAGAAGACATAAATAATAACCTTAAAATTGGTCCATAATACCATCTCATTACATAAATGGAAGACTATTGGGAGGACTATGAAAATTAATATGTGATTAAAAAAGCCTAGATGAGAATAATTTTTGACCATTTGAAAGTATTTATCTCAAAATTGATAAATCAAGGAATCACAAATGATGAGAGAAATATAATTGATCCTACATATATGATAAATCAGTTCAAACAGTACATTACTAACCCATTAACTAGGCCATTAATAAAGTGGCCAATATTAAATAATGAAATGAATACAAGTTACAAAATCAAGATCATGGATTAGTAAAAATATTGTTGAATATACTAGTAGTAAGAATCCTTGCATGGGTGAAAAAATGGCGCATGAACGAAATAATTTAGAGTAGCAGGTATGGCGACAGGTGCAAAGGCAGGAGAGATTCCCTACTCTCCCCCAAACAGAAGGTCGAAGATCCTTTCAATCGCTGCAAACTATATGCAGCCAAGATCGGACTACCTAAAATATTGCGGCCTATTCATGAAATGGATGGGTGCGAAGGCCACTTTATAGGAAGTCATAGAGTGGATCGAGAGGAGATTCGAAGGCCAGGTAAGATCAAAACCTTTAACTGAAAATTTCATTCTTATAGAATGTATAGACCACAATTTAAAAGAGAAAATTTTATTTGGAGAACCTTTGTTCTTCAAAGGATATTGTTTTTCTAAAATGGACTGGGAACCCAACTTCGATCCCAGTAATCATAAGCCTAAAAATCTCCCACATTGGATTACCCTGAAAGATCTACCCTCTGAATTTTGGAGCGAAGAGATATTAGCCAAAATCGATGATGCCCTAGGCTCTTACCTAGGGATAGAAGAAGAATTTTTTCTGGGCAAGTCTGGAAAAGCCAAAATTTTGGTGGATCTAAACATAGAATTCAAATTTCAGGATAACCTAGAATTGCTCATGGAAAAAGGAGGTTGGTTCTAGAAGATAGTGGTAGACAAGGAAGGGGGAAATTGTAGATTGAGTGCAAGATATGTGGCCAGTTAATCGAAAGGATCAGGGAAAGGGGAATATCATCCCATGGATAAAGGGTGGTTTGGGAAACAATACTCGAGGCTAGTTTAGGAGATTGAGCAATTGAATGGTGAATTTGAAAGGAATCGGGAGGATTTGGGATCTCAGTTGTTACACAAAGTGGTGCCATCCTCCTCTGAGGACAAAGAATACAACTTGATAGAACTTAAAAACTTGATGGTGGACACAAAAAGGCTGGAAAAGGAAATCTTGGACAAAATCGTGGCCCTGGAAGGGCAACACCAAACTGAAAAAGAAGGAAAAGAAACAGAGGTTCAATCGCTTTGGGAGGCTGGCCATGCTTTAGTAGTGGTTTTAGCAGAAAAATGGATCACAAAACCCAATGGTGAAAAGGATATAAATGAAAGCTTCATGAACTTGGCCATGGGGCTTTTTGAAGGGGACCATGATATGGAAATAGATTCAGAAAGGTTGTCCCTCGACCCACAACTTCTAGTAGAACAAAAACTGATGTTGGCAATGGTGAAAGCTTCAGATGAAGAATTGGAAGAGATACCTCCAACGACAAAGCTTGGGATCTCCCAACAACCCTCTGTGAATACCAAACTAGATTGTGGTAAAGCAAAAACTAGAGGTAGGAAATCAATGCAAGAGCTCAGAACATTGGATGGGGAAGTTGATGACCAACAAAAAATAACCACTATGCTGAAACTAGGGAAGGAAACCACCCTTCCAAGGAGCCATGAAACACCTATCTTGGAATGTTAGGGGCTTGAATGCCCCTAACAAGCAATGCCTAGTCAAAGAAAGGATTATTTTGTCCAAAGTAGGCCTAATATTGCTACAAGAAACAAAACTTTCAAACTCAAAAATAGAAGTCCTAAAGAAGAAAATTATGGGTTGGGAAGTGGCAGGAGTGCAAGCAAGTGGTGCATCTAGTGGGCTTGCCCTTCTCTGGCGACCCTCATCGGTGAGAGCAGAAATCTAGCAGGAAAGCTCGTGTTGGCAATATTGTACTGTCCGGAGTATCCATTCCAGCCTGAAATTCAGACTCATCAATGTCTATGGACCTAATTCATGTATAAGAAAGTGCAATTTATGGTAGAAATTAGAAGAACTGCTAAACACAATTCAGGGAGAAAAAATCATTTTGGCAGGAGATTTTAATTCTATCTTGGAAGGGAAAGACAAACTTGGTGGGGTTTGAAAGGAAAACCAATCACGAAAAGATTTTAGAGATTGGATTATCAGAAACAACCTACTAAATATAGACTTCAAGACGGGCACATAAACATGGACAAACAAACGAGATGGCCCTGGGATGATAGCCGAAAAACTTGATAGATTTCTCTTTTGGGGGGGTTTGGATAATTTCCCAATCAACTTCGAAGCCTCAATAGTTCCAAATGCGGGCTCAGACCACCTCCCCATTGAAATGAAATTGCAAGAAGACAAAAGGCCCTCTCGCTCCCCCTTCAAATTTGAAAATATGTGGTTTAAAGAGCCATCTTTCCAAGGGCTAGTAGAAGAATGGTGGAGGAACATTCATGTCAGTGGCTCAAAATTTTTTTGCCTCTCAACAAAACTAAAATGTTTGAAGCAAAAGATCAAAGAGTGGAACTCCCAAACCTTCAAAAATATCTTTGAAACAAAAAAAAACATTGAGGAGGAACTCCAAGCAGTAGAAGAAGACATTATGCAGAACGGGATGAACTCTCAGAGCTATGCCAAAGAAAAAGAACTACTAGGAAAATATGAGGAGGTGCTGGCCAAAGAAGAGATCTTTTGGAGACAAAAATCTCAGGAAGTTTGGCTAAAGGAGGGTGAAAAATACTAAATTCTTCCACAACAGCACAAGGCAATGCCGTAGTGTAAAAAAAATCATGAGCTTAAAGAAACAAGATGCATCCCTCATCGAAGAACCGGATGAAATTGCTAAAGAAACCGTCCTCTTCTTCAAAGGTCTCCTTAACAATATTGTTGGGTCTGATCTTCAGAGTTAGGTGGACATGCTAAAAAATATTATGAAACTAGTATCAGAAGCCCAAAACAGAATGCTAAATGAGTAATTCTCAAAGGTGGAGATCAAGGAAGCCCTTTTTCAACTTCACCCTAAGAAGGCCCCTGGTCTAGATGGACTGTCAACAAGTTTTTTCCAACGATTTTGGGATCTTCTTGGAGACAAAGTGTATGATGCAATTGAAGCATCATGGAATTTTGGGAATATTTTGAGAGAAATCAACAATACCTTCATAGCCTTGGTACCTAAAAATAAGGAAATAAATTATTTGGATGACTTCAGACTGATATCTCTATGCAACACCCTGTACAATTTGTTATCAAAGGCAATGGAAAACAAGTTGAAACAAATTTTGCCCTATGTTATTTCAGAAGAACAAACATGATTTGTCCCAGGGTGAGAAATTCTAGATGGTGTCATCATAATGCAGGAAGTGATTCATTCAATCCAAAAAAACAAACAAGCCAACATGCTCATAAAATTAAACAAAAGCAAAGAATATGACATGGTAGACTAGACGTTTTTACTCAAAGTACTGAAAGCATTCGGCTTCAATAGGAGATGGATAAATTAGGTTTTTACTTTCATATCCTCCTCGAGATTATCAATCTTAGTCAATGGATCCTCGGAAGGTTTCTTCAAGGTCTCCAGGGGATTGCACCAAGGTGATCCAATATCCCCATTCCTCTACATTTTGATGGTAGAAGCTCTTGGATGAACTGTCATGAATGGTATCAATTCCTCCCTCATCAATGGGGTCAAAATAATGAGTGGATTGCAAGCTATCTCCCATTCAACAATTTTTGGATGATACCTCCCTCTTGGGATCAGCGAAAAAGAGAGAAACATTACATTTTCTCTCCATTCTGAAAACATATGCATTGGTAGCGAGACAACAAGTGAACCCAAGGAAATTTGAAGTCTTCTTTTTTAACACATCGGTGCGAAAAGAGAATGAAATCTTGAGGGTCCTAGGATTCAAGAAAGGAGAACTTCCCTGCATCTTCTTATGTATACCCATTGCAAAAGGACTAAGGTCAACTGGCCTCTGGGATCCCTTAAACCTAAAACAAGCACAAAGATGAATTCTTGGAAGGCCAAATGGTTCTCTTGGGCAGGAAGGATCACCCTGATCAAATTAGTTATTTCTGCCCTTCCAATTTATCTGATGTCAATCCTTAGCCTTCCCAGTGCAAGCGCCTCCAATTTGACAAAGATATATAGACAATTCTTGTGAAAGGGAAGTAGTGACAAGCGTAAGACAACTCTCATAGCTTGGGAGAAACTATGCAGATCCAAAGAAGATGGGGGTCTAGGCTTCAAGCACATGGACCTACAGAATAAAGCTCTAGGAGCTAAACTAGTATGGAGGATGCACAGTGAGCTAGAAAATAAATGGGCGAAAATTCTTTACCACAAATATCTCAAGAGTGAATTTGGAGGAGGCATTCTCACAATTTCAAAACCCCCACGGGCTCAAGAATATGGAAATTTATCTAGAAATAAAAATCATTAATATGTGACTATATCTCCTGGGACATCAGAGACGACAACAAAGCTTTATTTTGGGAGGACTCTTGGGCAAGATTTTCGAGTCTAGATAGCTCCATTGAAGCGGGGAACGTGAAAAAAATTCTCAAAACATTATGGGGTGAAAAGGTGAAGGACTATCTAATCCTAGATCCCAACAACACAGTCAACAAGTGGAAATGGAAAGACCTCTTGGGCCTAGACCTACATCTAGGAGAAGGTTTTTCTCTCACTGAAGCTCTCAGTAAGAGGCCTATTTCCTTATGGGAAGGTGATGAAACATTAATCTAGATGAGATCCAAAAAAGGATCATACAACACGCGAGATGGTTATAGGAAACTTTATCAGGAGCAGGAAAGGGCGGTTGAGAGTCTCCCCCTCCAGTTGTGCTGGAGTAGTATGTGCCTTCCCAAGGCAGGCACCTTCACTTGGGCAGCCCTACAAAACCAAATTTTAACAATGGATAAGTTCTGAAAGATGGGATTCCTTGGCCTATCTCGTTGTGTCCTGTGTGAGAATGAGGAAGAAATCATGGACCAAATCCTATTGGGATGCGAGTATGCACAAGAGTGTTGGAAATGGCTTTGTGCAAGACTGGGTTGGTCTTGCACATTACCATAGGATCTCTGCAATTGGTTCACTACTTGGCCAACTTTGAAGATGAATTCAATCTTTGGGGAGGTTTGGAAAGTCAACCCATCAATAATGGTGTGGGAATTATGGAAAGAAAGGAACAGGTACATCTTCTAGGACAAGAATATGGGGACAATTTCCCTCCTCAATAAGATCGAAGCAACAATAATAGAAACACTGAATGCCAAATTGGAGCAAAGAGCACTAAAATATAAGGACTTCTCTGAATGGGATGCAAGATTTTTTTTCGCTTGGCCCTCACCAAGGATCCCACCATGGGTGTGGAGAGGTGATAGAAAAGCAACAAAAGAAAGGGAGACAATGGTTTGGGGCCCCTGCCAGCAGGTTGGTTGAAGCTCAATTTCGATGGTGCTTCAAAAGGAAACCCCAGAACCTCTAGTGTAGGTTGCATCATAAGAGACTGGAAAGGAAATACAATTTTGGCTTCTGCAAAACGTTTGTCAGATGGAAAAAATAATGAAGCAAAATTTTTGGTTGTCATCCATGGACTGAACCTATGCAAGAACCTTGGATCCAAGAAGATTTCAATCGTAGGAGATTCCACCCTGGTTGTAAATACTCTTAGAAAAGGAGACACCCCCAACTAGAAGCTTCAGGGGCTCCTTGCCAGAGCATCAGAAGCATTGAGACACTTTGAAAGTCTTACCATCAACCACATTTACAAGGAAGGCAATCAAGAAGTGGATGCTCTGGCAAATCAAGGAGTAATAGCTCACTAATTTTGTTGCCCATGTGTCAAAAATGGGAGTCGATGTACCAGTATGGCCAGCTCGGCACATGGGCACTCATGATGTTAGCAAAGGACAAGGGGTTGAGTCACAAACATCAAATCTCATTTCTAAATTGGGGGACTGAGTCGCCAAAGATAGGAATAATCACTAATAGAGGATTAAAATGGCAATCAATGCCACACGTGGGAGTAGATACAAGTCGATCCACCAAGGCTCAAGAAATCAAGTGGCCTCCTTGGAGAGTGAGAAAATGAAATGTTGAAGAGATCTCGAGTGAGTGGTAGTATGTTGAATGAACACTTGGAGCGGGAGGAGGAACCGAGAATGGTGAGAGGTACATAAAGAATTAATGCTGGCAGGTTGGCCCTCGACCTAGATGAGATGGAAGCCCAATTATTTAAGGAGAAACACCTAACTCCCTCCACACACAAAGATGGAGACTCCCATAAAACTAAAATGCTCAAGGATGGAAGCAACCTTCACCGGGTTTATCTCAGACCAGAGGTTGAAGAATATCTAGTTGAACAAGGACATCTTGTGCCTTGAAGCAGTACGAATGGTGTTGGGGCGGAAGTTTTGTTTCTCAAGCAATAAAACAAGGGCGAATTCAAACATTTTATCATGCTTCCTAGCATCCCTAATGGACCTAAATGTGCCAAAGGTGTGGTGTCTACTCCTCTTGAGGATGGTCTTTGTGGCCTCGATACTATAAGAATACCTAGAAGTAGTGGAAATAGCAAGACTTGGAGTCAGGATACCATTCCTTGACGACATGAAGAAAATGTTTCAAAGAGTCATAGTGGATTGGCAATCATTCATCTTGGATGTCGAGGGAGAGCAATTGGCTCATCACCGAAACTAGGTGGAGCTCGAAGCGGCTTTCCTCTGCAAACGGTTGGGAGTGGTAGAAGTTTAGGACATTCAATGGTTAAGGGAGTTTATGGACTTGGTGGAAACAATAGATTTCTATGATGAAAATGTATGAAAGCTCTGTAGAATTCAATGTTTTTTGGCAATTAATGGGAGTAGGAGACCAAAGGTAGTCCGCGTACAAATTTTGTAACTATAATGAATTAGTAACTGGCATAGCCTAGGGCCAACATTTTCAGATGTAATTTGATCGATATTAATATATGCAGCTTGACTATGTTTTACCTATAAAAAAAAAGAATCCTTGCAAGGGCCATTACAAAATTAAAAACAAGAAACTATTATCTCCCTTAATTTAATTTAATTTATAATACTTATGTGAAGAGAAAGTTAGTAAATGTTGAAGATGATGATGACCCAAAATTAGAGGAAAAATCCTATGGACCCTTTTTATGGAGATAATTCCTATATAAAGAAGTTAGAAATAAAAAATCCTCAAGATCTAACATCTCAAATAGTTATGGATTCTACTCCTCCAATGTTGACCCTAAAGTTTAAGTTTGTAATGCCTCCCAATAATTTTATTTTCTTGATTCAAGTTCCCTTCCACCTCATTTGGTAGTTCGACAAAAATAATCATTAGATTCCTGTTGTGATCCTCCCTTCATCTCATATTCACCTACTCCTCCCCACAAGCTCAAGTTTTGACCAAAATTGGAGAATCTACTATGGGAATTCAAAATTCCTCACTTACTACCTCTACCTTAGATACAAAAAAATATTTTCCAAGAAAAGGAAAGTCTCAAAGGTGTTTTCACCTAATCTTGGTGTTGTGACTAATTTATTTCAAAGAGCCTTTACCCCTAAGAAAGATACATTCACTTGGATATTGATGATAGAAGCCTCTTCAAATATGTAATGTTTTGAGATTGCTAGGACCAACACTAACATAAATGGACTACTAGAGTGGACCTTGGCCAATCCATACATGAAGGTGATATTTTTAATCTCCAAATAATGCAATAAGATAATAAAACTAGATAAAAACTTGAAGAACAACTACATACCTTGACATCATATATCAGGTTGAGTGTGAGTGCTAATGAGAAAATGTTTGTGTAACATATATCAAATCAATTTTCACAATTATTTCTAGAAAAAAATGTTAACAAAGACACTATTACTAAGATTAGAAAATACCAAACTTTAAAAAATTACAAAATCTTCAATCTAGAAAATAGTTTTGGATAGCATCAAGTACATTAAAGAGACAAGAGAAATTGCTTGACAAAAAGGCTAGTAAGAAAAAGTTTGAGGATGAGATACAATCAATTAAGCAAGAAGAGTCATTATGGCATAGTGTAATCAAATATTTTCAATAGATAGTAACTACTAATGGAAACCTACTCACAATTGAACAAGTATTTTTCAAAAAAGAAGAAAATATTTTGTTGATCTAGTATAAGAGTGTGGAATGGAAGTTATTAATTCTTGAAGAATATTAAAATAGATTAGAAAATTATGTGATGAATTTAAACCTAGAATCCAAGCCAATTTTGTATCAATTAGCTTCAATTTTTAAAAGAGGATGAAACTATACATTTGGATTATATTAAGATTAAAAGAAAATCAAAAAATGATAATGGAAGAACTATTTAGCAAAGATACTTATGATCATGAAGCACTGAAATAGCTAAATTATATTACCTCTCCATTTCTTGAATATCATAATTACCTTCGTAAACTATTCAAGTAGAGTGTAGAGGTGAATGAATTAGTGAACAACTTGAAGGATTCATCTAACCAATATCATTATTTATATTAGCAAGGCAATTTACCAAGTTTTCCACTAGTTTAAAATGCAGAGCTCAAATTATTCCTCGTGGAAACAACAATAAATTTTAGGATGCATGCCTAAAGTCAAGTTTTGATGATTTTTTTTTCTTAGCAAATTTATTCACTTTTATTCTAATTATTTTTTTAATTTAGTATAATTTAATTCAATTAATATGACTTAAGTGTAAAATTTATTTTCCATAAATTATAATCTTAAGAATTAGTTATAAGGTTAGTATGAATTGGTTAGCGGAGGGAGAGGCTATATGCACAAATTTATTTAAAAAAGGATTTTTTTCTCTCTAAAAATTGTTGTACAAGATAGAAAAATAGTTTTTACACCAAAATAAAAATAAACAATTTTTTATTAAAGTAAGTCCTACTATCCTCTAATTTTAGGTTTTTCATATGTTTGAAGTGAAATCCCTTTTTGCATTCCTCTTTACATATTATGTGTGTGAATTTTAGATTCTTCAATTCAAATGATTTTAGGAAATTTTTGAGAAATTATATCTATTCATATGTTAGATGTTCTCTTGTCTCTTTAAAATTGTTTACTTTAAGTATTAAAAAGTTCCACATTGATGAGTATAACATACAAATTGGAGAAATGTCTTTCCTTGTTATTACATGTCTATTTCTTCATATATGTGTCATTATTGTTGATGAGCATTTTTTCACATTCACAACACAAAACAAAAAGTTCTCTATCTTTATTGAAAGGAAATTTCCATCATAAAACTTCAGAAAATAACCCCAAGGTTTTGGATGTTAGGTCTTTAGTTTACAAAAAAGACTTTGTTTTTAATGTAATGTTGGTTTCACAGAGGGAAATTTTGATTCAACAAAAGACTAGAAACAAGAGTTTTGTGAAATCTAAAAACTAGTTACAACCCTCACTGTAATTTCCATATCTAAAATTTGAAAATGATTTTTATCATCAAATAGAGAAATATTATGATATTGTTTCCTTCCTAAAACTAACCTAGATTTTTAAAAAATATCAAAAGTTGAGGGTTAACAGATATTATAAATATAAAAACTAGAGACACTCATAATAATGGATAATGTTGCAATAGATGAATCCCCATAAAACATATTCCTATTTGATCAAGGTCAAACCCACAACACCATAGAAACAATGCAATCTCCCATGGAAAAGTGAAAGATTTTCAAACTAGAAAAATTCATAGATACACCCAGTTGATGGCATAATATGAATAACATTCACAGTTGAACCATTACATTAAAAGGCTCAAACTAACCATACATTATGACTCACAATCAACAAACCAAAAATGGTATGAGCAACAGGTTCATCCAATATCCTTAACATTTTGCCATCATTATAAATGAATTGAAACTAGCTTCTAAGAAGAAGAAACAAGAAATCATGAAACCTTCAAACTTAACACATAAATTCATTAAATCAATGAGCTAACTGTATTAATTTCTCCAACATTTTGCTTAACAATTTCAAGTCTTCTCTCTTTTCAATTTACAAGTGAAGGTATGTGTGTCGCAAAAAAGTGTAGCCTTGACACTTCTCACTCATTTGGGTCTTTCCTTGTGGTTTTTGGCCTAGTTTTGTTAAGAATTATATGGTGTCTTGCAAAGGCGTTGTGAAGTGTTGTAACACATTTCCTCACTTTTCTAAGACCCTTTCATCATAATTCACCTAAATAACCCCATTTCAAGCCTTAGTCTAAAGTGTTGTAAAGAGTTGAAACAAACTCTCACACTTTCCCAGGCTTGTCATCACTAAATCAACCCTTTCTTATGGCATAATGACCCCTTAATTCACTTATAGGTCCTACTTTAGTGTGTTTCAGGAGACAATCCTGACAAACATCATTAAACACATGTTAATTCCTGACATTCAATCAGAATTTCCTAGGTGGACTAAGTCACCACCTTGGGTGACTTAGTCCCATGTGGCATAAAATTAATATTAATTCAAAATTCTTGTGAGATTTTATCTCTTAAACCCTAATGTCGGCCTATGATGTGTTATTTTCAAGAAATTAGGGCACAACATATATAAATAAGGGTTTTTTCCCTGATTTTAACCCTAATCTATTTGCACATTCACCCACTCAATCTTCTCAATCACTCATCTCTCACTCTTCTCAAGCAAGCTAGGGTTTTGACATTCTAAGTCATCAAGACATCTTTTCTGAAGCATTCAAAGGTTGATTGTTGTAGAAAATCAAGATCTATCTTCATGGAAAGGTACTAAGTTCATTACTTCACATTTTATGCTTTTTTATCTTATTTCATCATTTGGTTTAATTATCTAAAAGGGGTTTGACCAAGGCAAACCCCCATGCCCCAACAATCAACAAGTTTTCTCTCTTTATGTGATTTGCAGGTCTTGTGTGTAGATTTGGAAAAGAACAAAGGTGAAAAAGTCTTCAACACTTTTCAAAGTCCTTCAAGGTTGCAAAAACCCTAGTTGGAGTTTGGAGGACACTTACAAACTAGATTCTACATTTTTGGATCTAGAAACTTGTTAGGAGCAGAAGTGCAAACCAAGACCTACATAATGCACATTCAGATCTACTGAAATATGAAAGTGGACTAAGTCACCATTAGTGGAGACTTAGTCCCACTATACATTCATTTTATGGTTTTCTCTAGATCTGAGTACCCTTTTGTCAGAAACTGGTTTCGGCAAATTTTCTAATAAACTGGACTAAGTCACCAAGATTGGAACAAGTGTCCCAATTGACTTTTGCATCAAATTATTTAGGATTTCAGACCTTCATGCCATCCCTTTTCAGCCTCCAAGTGCACCTCTTGTTTTTTATTCATTTATGTAGTAATTTGTTTATGTTTCTTAGGTCATTTGCATATCATAATGTATTTTCCAGCACTTTGCATTTCTTAGGATTAGCATCAATAATTCATTTCTTTTTTGGTTTGTTGCATTTAGATCATCACATTCCACACACACATTCACACCTCACACATCACATACATTAATATTTGAATTTTAACATTAGCATTTTGGTATCCCTCTCTCCTTTTAGGTGAAAAACCCTAGAAGTGTTAGAGAACCCTAAGTGGGTACCAAAATCTATGTTACATTTTGGTGAACCTAACATATGCATCCTGATGGGAATTTTAAAATTTGTTAAAATTCTACATAATTTGGGCATGAATGGTTACTTTTAAATGACTGAATGTCTGATATTTTGGGTTTAGGTATTAGATTACCCATGGAAAATTGATTGGTATCTCTTAAAACCCTCATGTTATATTATAGCGTTGACTTGTTGTTAAGGGTTACCTGTCACTTAAGTCGTCTGACTGAGCCTTTCCATGCTTTGACCGACCCCTTTTCACCCGACCTATCGGTCTTCTCTTTCCCACTTAGGCCTAAATGTTTGTGCTACCATGGGTTTTTTTGGTCAGCCCCACCGTTGATGTATTTGATTTTTGTGCAGCTTGGTGAACCATCCGATCACGGGCGATCTGGATCATTCCTCGTAGACCTCACAGGTTTTGCTGCTGATGTCACTTAGGTGGTGCGAGGTGTGCAAGATGCCTCCATCTATCATATACGAAGGAGTGGGGCCTTTTCTCGATGCGCCAGTAGTGACAAGTGGGCATCATTTCACCAATGGGAATTTATGACAGGGATTAATGATGACCGTCCCTCGCAGGCCTCGCACGACTAGATTAAATTTTCCCAAAGGTACCACGGGGTTTATGAAATGGTGACACATGGATTGGCTCTTGGACCAACAAGGGCTAGGTGGGGCTCGTTGCCCGATCGCAACCTCCTATTTTCGTGAGCTGTGATTGGCTGTGGTTTTTCCTAGGCAATGATGTGGATTTTCAACGATCATTGACCCAATCCGAGTCGTTCGACTTGCCAGGTCTGTTCCACATCAACAATTCAAATTCAAAAGGTTACTGTTCACCCGTGTGAGAAGTTTTTGCGCTTTGAAGGTTATTAATGGCGCAGGTTTTTCAATGGATCTCCTCCTGATCTCCTTGCGTGCGAGCGGTATCCTCTTGATAATTGCAATGATGGGTTGTACACCATTTTTATATAAGCCCTGAATAATTTTGTGGTGGCAACCTCAGCCACTAATCGCTCGCATGCTCATACAAGCATTTGGGCAATTAATATTCCCTGCACTAGTTTACTCTATAAATGTCTGTTGAATTGCTCAGTATTATCATCGCATTTTGAGTTGGTTTATTTGCAGGTGGTGGATTTGTTTGTAGTTTTGAGCTACACATCTTAAATGGATAAGTCTGTGGTGCGTCAAAGTATCAGAGTGGGCACAAGGAATTCGCAGTGCAAAGAGGAACAACCTGTTCCTAGTGCTCCTGAAGCGATTGCCTGAGGTATGGGC
The DNA here is from genome assembly GCA_007115665.2 of Sequoiadendron giganteum. Taxonomy (NCBI): domain Eukaryota; kingdom Viridiplantae; phylum Streptophyta; class Pinopsida; order Cupressales; family Cupressaceae; genus Sequoiadendron; species Sequoiadendron giganteum. The sequence goes on along the minus strand of CM021106.1, from coordinate 645,141,451 downwards.
AAGCGGTCTGTGCGCTCCAATTCCCCTGTTGTGCTCTCTTCGAGTTCTGGTAGTGATGGGTCTAAGATAGACTCAGACTATCATTGCTTTCTTGTGGTCATGACTAAGCTCTTGGGTGTCGACGAAGAGGTACTTGCAGTTTTTCCAATAACTGCAATGGTACAATGTCATGTTGCTGGGACTAGTGTTGGTGTGGACAAGAAAAAGAGAATGGTTTCACTTCAAAATGAAGAGAGAACCAGAAGTGGTCGCCTGTACTAGGGCCGTGTGTTGGCTAAGTGATTTCTGGTGGTTAGTTTGTGTTTCTCGTGGGTGGTGTTGTTCTGGTGGTTCATTTTTTGGATGTGGGTGTGCGCGTGCGTGGCACAGTCTCTTGTTTTTTCTCCAACTAGTTACTAGGGCCTAACCATTTTGATTCCTCGGATCATTTATGGTCACTTCTAATGATGAGGAATGTTTTGAAATATGAATTCGAATTTCATTGCATTTGAATGAAATTCATTTTAAAATTAGCAATGGAGCTCAATGCTTGTTGCTCTCCTGTTCTATAAAGGAGATTTTACGGGTCATTGTTATGGTTAGATTTTCTGTATTCTGAGGCTTAGTATATGTCTAGTCAGTTTGTTTACTGTAGGTTTTTTTAAGGTATTAATTAGTATGCCTTTTCTAGGGCGAGAATATTATGAAACAAGCAAGCTATGCTTATGTAATAACATATATTGAAGCAATAATGAAAATATATTAGAACAATTGCTCTCTTGGTTACATGTCATGAGTTGTGAATGAGTTTATTAATGATATATTCATTCAACTTCAATGGTATATTTGAATGTGTACTTCATTTTAATGCTTTAACTTAATGAGTTAATCAAATTTCTTGAAAATGAGTTACAAATTTGTGATGTTGTATTCAAGATTCATTAATGAGTATTATATTGAAAGCTGAAAATCTCATAGTGTAAATCATTATGGTGATACGTCAATGATATCTGGGTTATGTTTGTATGACTCTCTCCCAATGGATGAGGCATTGGGTAATTTCTTCAGGATTCCTCTTTTGAAAGTGCAGGGTTGTAGTTCTAAGCATGGTGGTTCAAGATCTGAACAATCTAAAATATCAAACCCTATCTCTTTTGAGATGCAAATCTTATGTTAAATTTTTAGTCTCATTGCTTTAAGATAATTATTATTATTCTTTGGTTTGCCACAACCAGGGTAATTTATATCTAATTGCATTGGTGGGGACTGTATCTATAAGAAGAAGTGTTCTTACCAAGTCATAAAACATTCTTATGAACAAACTTAGGCAAACCCTCCTTGGTTTCACAGAGCCAAAAGTGTAGGAGATCTCAGTCTTTGACTGAATCTCATTAGTTGGCCACTAACTTTGTTAGTTCTTGAATATAGAGGTTGGCTACCTCTTAGGGAATTACAAAGCCTTAGTTGGAGGAAAAATAAAACACCAATAGAATGGCGACTCTACTGGGGAGAACTCAAATTTTTTGGTTGCAGATGGTATTGTTATAGAGTCATTGCATAGAGTCAAATGATTTTCCATTCTGAATTTAATAGTGAAATTTTTTAACCCTAGAATGAAGCGGTTGTTGAAGTAAACCTGAAATTCATATGATCTGTGGTGTTCTGTTGGAAAAAGACTCTGGGATTTTAGTTGAATGGTGGTTTTATTGGGGAGAACTTCTGAGAAATTTAAAAGAAAAGGAGAACAGAGAAACCACAACAGTTGGAGGCGGCTATCCAGAATCATTTGTTTAGTGGATCTGAATGTTAAGTTTGGATGGTGACAGGTTTTGGATTTGGAAGAGATTGGTAGCAACATGATTTCATAATATTTGAGGTATGACTCTGTTGTGGACAAAGACCTAGAATGTGACAAGCTTTGAAAAGGAATTTCATATTCTTTTGAAATTCAGTCCTTTGTTGAAGAGGTGGTGACTCTCTCTAAAGAACCAGTTGATATATGAAGGAAAAGTCCCAAATCTGTGATATTTATAGTCAGGGAGAGAAGATTAACAACTGCTGCCAAAGTTACCAGGTACTTTCATTTTTAAATCTAAACAATTCACTATTATGTTTGTGAGGGGTGTTTGTAATTAAGGATGATAAATGGTTCCAAAATTAGATTTTCTGGCATCAAGAAAGGAACAATGATTAGATTTTCCATATTTCTAATGATGCAATATGTAAAAGGACTTGTGAAACATGTTCATGTTGTATCATTCTTCTAAAATCAAGGTATAATCATTTCAGTCACTGATAGAATCATGGTTGAAATGGTAATTGATATGTTTAAATAAACATGTATTTCTTTGACAATAATTGAATGGGTATAAGAGGTTTCCCATATGAGAAGTCAGACATAAATATGCAAAGGGAACAAGTTTCATTAAGCCCTGCAAGGTGTTTTGTAACTCAAAGGTATATGCCTTTTATTTTCAGTGATGTTAGTGGTTACCCTAATCTAATTCCTAAGAAGATTAGGAAGTATTTGCCTAAATACACAAGGAAAAGTGTAGAATCTGCTTCTAAGCATTTACAGGATTTTGTAGATAAAATGGGGGATTATGAAATCAGTCATGAGGATGTTGTTATGAAGTTGTTTGTGCAATCCTTAAGGGGTGATGCCAGGGATTGGTTTTCATATTTACCTGCCTATTCTGTTAACTCATGGAATCAGTTGGTGATAGTTTTTATTGAATAATTTGGTGAAAGATTCAATCCCAACATATTAAGAAACAGTTTTATGGGAATCTACATACAAGAAGATGAGCTAGTCTCATATTTTAATCTCATATTTTTAAGAGATTTAAGAGAAATCCGTAGAGAAATAAGACCAAGTGAGGTTGAATGCTTGGTTGTATATCTTGGTGCTTTTGATAAAAGGATGGGTTACCTATTAAGAGATAAAGAACCTACAACCCTACACCAAGCATATCAAATGGCTATGGAGATTGAGAACAACATGAAATAATCAATGATGAAAGGGTATCTGGCTGCAAGTATTGATTACCCTAGCCTAACTCATACTAATAAAATTTTAGAGTTGGCTGCACAAAACACTCATTATGATGAGAGTGCTTTGAAAACTATCATATCTCCACCATTACAGTGTGATGATGATGAGATCCAAGTTGAAAGCTAGTCCAATTTGAATGGTGATGATCAAACTTCTTTTGTGCTAGAATTGTATGAGATGAAGAGACAAGAGGAAGAATCACCATATGATTTTTTCTTGAGATTTTTGGATGCCTTAATACAAATTCCTAGAGGTCTCAGACCTAATGATTTTGAATGCATTGACTTATTTTGTGAACTTTATGAACCGGGGCTGAGTGCTTTGCCAGAAGAATTGAAACCAGCTAACTTGGCCCAAGTCCTTAAATGGATAGAGATTGCAAAAACATCCAAGAGTGTTTTTATAAAAAAAAAAGATAATGCTTGCCCTTTAGAAGAAAGTTGGACAACTACACAAGAACTTGAGGGGCAAAGTGATGAAGGATTCAGTGAGACACCCATTGTTTTTCCCTATCCTGATTGTAATTCTCATGTCACTGAGATTTTGTTACAGGCTAGTGATTGTGATTTTAGAGGTGATAATTACATTACCGAGGATGGAGTTGAGCCTTTCCTTTTACCAGAGTTGTATGGAAATGTGGAGCTTCATGATTTTACTTGTTTCCAAATGAAGGGACAGTTTTCAAATGATGAACGTTTGGAGTATGCTCCAGGTATACTAGCAATGGAACAAGTTTTTTGTATAAATGTTGAGGAACTTGAAGACAATGAGGTGTGTGATCAAAAGAATAGTACTGGAGATAACCAACATATTGATGAATATATTGGTACTATTGATTGTCCTAATTGTTTGTATGAATTTGAGATAGATGTGTTGTTACCTTCTGACATTGATATTGTTGGTGAAAATTTTCTAGCTTATAATGAAGGTGAAATTGATATTGCTAGTGAAAAGTTTCTAGCTTATAATGAAGGTGACATTGATATTGTTGGTGAATTGTTTTTAGCTTGTGCTGAAATTTTCACTTATAAATTAACACATACAACAAGTGATGTTGAACATAAGGAGGCCAATGCATTCTGTTGTTTCTCTATTGCCCATTTTGATATTGATGTGTTTGACTCTATTTTTGAGGTTTTTCATTTGGGAATGGATGAAGGAATGCAGGAAGAGATGTATATTGAGGGACTTGAGATGAATGTGTTTACACATTCCCTAGAGAAATATGTAACTTATATTGCCCACCTCTATGGTATCAGGATGTGTTCCAAACTGACTGAACATGGGTGCTAGCAACCAAGCTTATGTGGAAAGCACTAGGGTGAGGATTCCCTGAGTTATGTGTCCTCCTTTTTGTGCTATGAGGATTTGTATAACATGCACACAATTTTACATGAAAGTTTTCAATTCGATGTGCGAGTTGATTTTGATGGCAAAATGTGTGATTTCATAGACTAGATAAGTTATGAATGTTTCTGCTTCTCAGCTCAACTGAGTAAGCATTCTATGAAGTATGACCAGGGGTAGGGTAAAGAAAAATGTCATTATGGTCATATGTTACAGTTAATGTTTGGATGCAAGATGCTGACAGATCAAATACACGGGATTATTAGTAAACATTATGATACTTCTAGGCATACTGACTACTCCTTAACTTAGAAGCATCAAGAGGTGAAAATTGTAGACTTGGTTTACTCCAGGCAGCATAAAATTTTGTTTTTGACAGGGGTAAAATTTGATTTCCCTTGTTTGGTGGCCTGGGGCCACCAAGTTGGATATACAAAAGTTCAAATTGACAAGCATGGTAGAACATTTGTCAAGGCACTTGTGTGATTCAGTAATCTGGTCTACGAAACTAGAGATTCTGGATTCTTGCTATGCCTGCAGGGGGCATATGTTGAATCTCTCTTGTGCTAATTTGTCCTTGATGAAAATTTGTATTACAGTCTGGCATCTTGGTGATAGTTTACCCAATTGATCTGCTTCCATTTTGATTGGCATATTTACTATATTTTTGTTATTATCTTGGGTGGCACTGATATCTTGGCTCCATGTGCAGATCTCGGTTGAGGTATTCTGGTTACAGGTTCTTTGTTCCATTGATTAGGTGACATGTTTCTGGTTTAACATATAGTATTTCAGTGATGCACTTAATTATATGACCTTGGCATGAATCAGTGTTCTATAGGTTGATATTTTGTGGCTTGATCAGTTTCTAGCATCATGAAATTGTTAAAGCTTTTTTATCATATTCAAAGTCATCATGCTCCATCTTCTACAGGTAATGATCTCTGGTTCTTGATGCTTGGGTTTATGAGATGCAAGTTGCTTTTCAGTTTTAAGAAAACCCTATCGGGTTTCCTTAATCAACTGATAATGGTTTATGGTATGTGGAATGGCATTGTGAATTTAACATGTATTTCAACCTTTATTACACTTCACAAGGCTTTGGATACTTTGAGCATATATAGCATTTTATTGGTGGCAATCATTTTTTATCATTGGTAAACATGTGATCATTCCTATGCATATGTTTTAGTTTCTTGGTCAACACAAGTCTTTGGGTATACATGTCTTAGAAAGGTGGCAAATCGACTGTGGGTAGAGGTATAAAATTTAATCTCTTATTAGCACTTGAATCGGGTCTATTGATTGATATTTATTTGGGCCTCAAGGCTGACAATGGGTATAAAGGTATTGATTAATGTTTTATGTCACATTGGATGTGACTTAGCTTTGATCATTTGGAAATAATCATGTCTTTGGAAATCGGCATTTGATGAGTAATGTGGTCATATCAATTTCTTCAAAGCTTAACTTGGTCGATGATTTCACATTGTCTAAATTAGTCAAAATTTATAATGCTTGTCGACATGCAAGTCTTTGGTATGCTGGTGGATTTCAAAGGGCATTATGAGTATATGAATAATCATGATTGTCCTTTTGGACTCCAAATGATTATCAATTTTTTGTGAAGGAATTTGTTTGATTGCTTTGGATGTTTAGGGAAAACTCTTTATCATTTTTCATTGCTCATGGGTGTCTAACCCTACTCTAGCCGCCACCATCAAATTTACCTCTTAGTCGTTTCTCTGATTTTTTTTGGTGGTTTCTGGAAATCTTTGACAACGTATAGGAAAGTTGGAAGACCATGACAATGGTCGATTCACCTGTTAGTGTCCTGCCATTGGGTAAGAGCTCGAATGAGGAAGGAGCTCGGGCTTCTCAGTTACTTCGCACGTTTGGTAAATGGCTGCATGAAAAAATCTCTTCCAGGTATTCATCTTTTCAAATACTTTGTAGAATCGTTTCTTCTTGTTGGCACAAAATGTTGAAGACATGGGTTTGTTTCTTTTTTATAATGGTAAACGAGGTCTAGTTGTGTTTTTAGAAATGTTGCATGTCGACTTCACATGCTCAGAATTAAATTTTACCATATTAGAATTATGTGATGGTGGTTCTTGTTTGTGGGTAATTATGAAATCTTTGAATCTCTTCAGTTTCTTACCTAGCTTCATTTATAACGGTTCTTGGATGCATCATTTTGGGGTTGTTTTAGTTTCACTACATTTTGAATTTAGTTACTTCAATATAGAAGCAGTTTTCAGTTGCCATTGATCATGGTTTATTTAGATCTTATGCTGTTTTGGTTTTAGCACTGCTTGTGCAGGCTGCTTGGGAGGACAGGTTTCAGTCTGCCTTCTAAATTTGCACAATTCTTGAGTATTCCTGATAGAAGAACTTATTCATATTGATCTTTCCCACATGAACATGGTAACATCTGGAACTATTGCTCGACAGTAGCTTGGTAACCTGATAATCATCTTTGTGTTATTCTTTGAAAGTGAAAAACAAGCAATTGTTGTAATTCTTCCAAAAAATGTAATAATAAAATCTGAAAAAAGATGAAAATAGAGAGATTAGGGCTTAAATTCAATGTGGAACAAAAAGGGAAACAATAGTGCAGATTATAATAATTTTGTATGAGATATAGGGTTTTTTTTTTGCCGAAATATGGGGAAAACAGTGTGTTAACAGTTTTGAACAATATCATGAAAAAATGATGAAACAATGTGTGAGAAAAAGAGAGTGAGAACACATCACTGAGAATACATTCTGATGAGAAGTTGTATTGAGATAGTAATTAGATTTTCCTCAAGTTGTCTTAAGGCTTGATAATGGGTGGAACTCTGAAGAGTCATTCCTGACTTTTGAGAATTCTACACATTGTCTGTCAAGAGGCACTTGACAAAAATTAGGGAAACAAAGAGATCCTTTGTATCATTGTATGTTCTATTGTTAAACAGAAAAGGGTTTGGTGCTCCTTGAGATTGGTGTCTCTAAAAAGAGGGGTTGGTGCTCCTTCAATTGGTGCTCAAAAATCAGCCTATGAGGCATTGTCAAAAATGATTATTGAAATGAAAGCCTGAAAAAGGCAGTAGGTTAGGGAGTGGTTTTTCTACCCCGGGAGGGTTTTCCACTCAACATATCTTGTGTCTATTTTAGTATCTATGTTTCATTTGATTCAGTGCTTTATTGCTTTAAATTGCTATGTTTCACTATTCTCATTTCAATTTATGTGATTGCATTCAATACATGAATGAGTTTATCATTGATAAATGAGAGCATACATCTAGATTATTTTAGTTTCAGTTAAATTTGGTAAAGAAGTTAGTAACACTGATTCACCCCCCCCTCTCAGTGTCTTTTCACTCCAACAACATACATCCCTAGTCGAAGCCACTGATGGGACTTTTAAAATTTGTCAAAATTCTACCTAATTTGGGCATGACTAGTTAATTTTAAATGACCGAATCTCTGATTTTTTGGGTTTAGGGTTTAGATTACCCATGGAAAATTGATTGGTATCTCTTAAAACCCTCACGTTATATTCTAACTTTGAATTTTTGTTGAGGGTTACCAGTCACTTAAGTCGTCCGACTGAGCCTTTCCTTTGTGCTTTGACAGGCCCCTTTTCACCCGGCCTATCGGTCTTCTCTTTCCCACTTAGGCCTAAATGTTTGTGCCGCAGTGGGTTTTTTGGGCCGGCCCCACCGTTGATGTATTTGTTTTTTGTGTAGCTTGGTGAACTGTCTAATCACGGGTGATCTGGACCATTCCTCACAGACCTCACAAGTTTTCCTGCGGATGTCACTTAGGTGGTGCGAGGTGTGTAAGATGCCACCGTCTGTCATATATAGAGGAGTGGGACCTTTTCTCAATGCGCCAGTAGTGACAAGTGGGCATCATTTCACCAGTGGGAATTTATGGATTAATGATGACCGTCCCTCACAGGCCTCACACGATCAGATTAAATGTTCCCAAAGGTACCATGAGGTTTGCAAAATGGTGACACATGGCTTGGCTCTTGGACCAACAGGGGCTAGGTGGGGCCCGTTGCCCGATCATAACCTCCTATTTTTGTGAGCTATGATTGGCTGTGGTTTTTCCTAGACAATGATGTGGAATTTCAATGATCATTGACTCAATTTGAGTTGCTGAATTTTCAGGTCTGTTCCACATCAACGGTTCAAATTTGAAAGGTTACTGTTCACCCATGTGAGAAGTTTTTGTGCTCTGAAGGTTATTAATGGCACGGGTATTTCAGTGGATCTCCTCCTGATAATTGCAATGATGGGTTGTACACCATTTTATATAAGCCTAGAATAATTTTGTGGTGGCAACCTCATCCACTAATCGCTCACATGCTCATACAAGAATTTGGGCAATTAATATTCCCTGCGCCAGTTTACTCTATAAATGTCTGTTGAATTGCTCAGTATTATCATCACATTTTGAGTTGGTATATTTGCAGGTGGTGGATTTGTTTGTAGTTTTGAGCTACGCATCTTCAATGGATAAGTCTATGGTGCATCGAAGTGCCAGAGTGGGCACGAGGAATTCGCAGTGCAAAGAGGAATAACCTGTTCCTAGTGCTCCTAAAGCAATTGCCCGAGGTGTGGGCAAGCAGTCTATGCACTGCAATTCCCCTATTGTGATCTCTTCAAGCTCTGGTAGCGATGGGTCTATGACAAACTCAGACTATCATTGCTTTCTCGCGGCCATGACTAAGCTCGTGGGTGTCAACGAAGAGGTCCTTGCAGTTTTGCCAATAACTGCAATGGCACTGTGTCGTGTTGCTGGGACTACTGCTGGTGTGGACAAGAAAAAGAGAATGGTTTCACTTCAAACTGAAGCGAGAACCAGGAGCGGTCTCCTGTACAGGGGTTGCATGTTGGCTAAGTGATTGTTGGTGGGTGATGTGTGTTGCTCATGGGTGGTGTTGTTCTGGTGGTTCAGTTTTTGGATGTGGACGTTTGCATGCGTGGCACAGTCTCTTGTTTTTTCTTCTACTGGTTACTGGGGCATAACCATTTCGATTCCTTGGATCATTTATGGTCACTTCTAATGATGAGGAATGTTTTTAAATGTGCATCCGAATTTCATTGCATTTGAATGAAATTGGCAATGGAGCCTGATGCTTGTTGCTCTCCTGTTCTATAAAGGAGATTTTATGGCTCATTATTATGGTTCGATTTTTTGTATCCTGAGGCTTAGTATATGTATAGTCAGTTTGTTTACTGTAGGTTTTTTGAAGGCAAGCTCTGCTTATGTAATAACAGATATTGAAGCAATAATGAAAATCTATTAGAACAATTGCTCTCCTAGTAACATGTCATGAGTTGTGAATGATTTTATTAATGAGTTAATCAAATTTCTTGAAAATGAGTTACAGATTTGTGATGTTGTATTTAGGATTCATTAAAGAGTACTGTTTTGAAAACTAAAAATCTCATAGTGCAAATCATTATGGTGATACGTTCATGATATCTAGGTTATGTTTTGTATGAATCTCGCCCAATGGATGAGGCACTGGGTAATTTCTTTAGGATTTCTCTTTTGAAAGTGTAGGGTTGTAGTTCTAAGCACGGTGGTTCAAGATCTGAACAATCTAAAATATCAAACCCTACCTCTTTTGAGATGCAAATCTTATGCTAAATTTTCAGTCTTGTTACTTTAAGATAATTGTTATTATTCTTTGGTTTACCACAACTAGGGTAATTGCTATGTAATTGTGTTGGTGGGGACTGTATCTTTAAGAATAAGTGTTCTTACCAAGTCATAAAACATTCTTATGAACACACTTAGGAAAACCCTCCTTGGTTTCACAGAGCCAAAAGTGTAGGATATCTCAGTCTTTGACTGAATCTCTTTAGTTGGCCACTAACTTTGTTAGTTCTTGAATATAGAGGTTGGCTACCTCTTAGGGAATTACAAAGCCTTAGCTGGAGGAAAAATAAAACACCAACACATCCCTTCCTTTTTGATTTAGAGTCCTTCTTCATCCTAGAATTATCTTGTATTTCATTTTACATTAGTTAAGTTTCATTCTAGGGTTTTGACTCTTTTGCATTAGTGAAAGTGCATATAGATTGCATTTTTGCATCTTAAATCAATGATTTTTTTTGAAATTCTACATTTTCATCTTATATATGCATCATACAACACAAACACCACCTACACCCATCAAAATATTCTATAAATTCTTGAAAAAATCACTAGGTGGACTAAGTCGCCACCCTGGGTGACTTAGTCCCTTTCTGCCTTTGAAATTGCTCTTTATAGAGTTGAAAACCCTATTTTTATGCTTTTTTTATACCATTACCTATTTGTATAAGTTGACTGAGTTTCTGTTACATGCATTTCATTAGAACTAGCCTAAATTAGCTCAGTTTATGCATTTCTTAAATTCACTTTTGCATTTAAAAGATTTTATTTTCAGATCATTGTATAGTGTAATCAGTAAATTACCTTCTTTGAAATCTGAAAATTGCATTTCATCTTGTCTTTACATTGCATTTTAAGTTTACATAGCTTTTTTTACATTTTAAATAGCATTCATGGTACTTTTGGATAGCATTAGACTTTTGCAATCTTCATTTTCTGCATTAGTTCCTAGATCATTTAAATTAGATTCCTTAGAAAATGAAAACACAACATTACCAACATCACATGCACCCATTCACAACATCCTTACACTTAGAGATAGCAAACCCTTTAGTAGTGATGACTTAGACATGTTAGATTAAGCCCTTGATGACTTCATCTCTTCTAGCTCATGCACTAAAGCTTTGACATAAGAGGATGCAAGCATTGATAATCATGATAATCATAATTGTACTTCTCTTGATATCTCTCCCCTTGGTGACAAAGGTATCTTGCGAGAATAAGAAAGAATCATTAAATATCATGAAATTCTTGCTTTCCTTCCTCCCCCTCCCCTTTGGATGCCTTTACCTATTATATTTCATGAGACTCTTGACCATGCCTTCCCTAATCCTCCTACCCTTTGGGACAATCTATTTAAAAATCATGATGGTCCTTCTCTTGATGCCTCCCCTACCTGTGATGAAAATAGATTACAAACTCTAGCCATGGCATGTGGTGAACCTCTTCTAAGCTCCCCTACTAGGTTAGATAGTATGGAACAAGATAATTAGACCTTAGAACAACAAGACAATCAAATAGAACCCTCTTCTCATCCTCCCACCAATGATAATCCCATCATTGATCATTCCCCTACTTGTGATGAAGTAATTTTAGAAGAACCAATCCTTGAATGTCACAAACATGTGGTTTATAGTTCTCCTAAAAACTCTCCTCCTAGGGAGGATATCATGATGCAATACATGAATAACATTGACAATAATAATAGTATGCCCTTAGAAGAAGATATAGAGCCTATGTTAGACTTGTTAGATGTTGTGGTTGTGTCGTTGATATGTGGTTATCATTGATGTCAACACTATTAGCATTGATGTTTTGGAGGTTGTATATGTCGAGGATATTGATAAAATTATAATAAATAAGTTGAAGATTGTCTATGAAGCTTTGAAGTTCAGTGTGGTGGAAAATTTAGTATGTTGCTATTTAAAATTTGTGCTTTAAATGGTTTTTCGTTGATCCTATCTAGTTTATACTCCATAAGTTTCAAAGGTGTGCGTCAATATTTGTGCAAGTTGTGATTTTTTGTGTTCCTGTAGTTATTTTGTTACTGTAGCTGGTGTTTCTAGAAGAAGAGAATGTAATTCTAGTAATTTGAGTTGTTGTGTATGATCGTTCAATGTTCGTTGATGTTTCTAGATTGTGTTCTATCCTTGTTACACATCCACATTGATCAGTGTGATTGTGATCAAAGATTTTTCCTTTATGTTTGGGCTTTCATGTTCTTGGCTGACATGATGGTTGTAGCGTGTTGGGGATCCTCGTGGATTAATCTTTTAATGTTTGGCATGTTTGAGGAAATTGTTTTAGGTCTTCATTATGTTGTGACCGACTTCAATTGGTGCACATTGAGATTTTTTCATGAATTGGGCTGACAGTTTGTAATTCATTTATTATTTTATTTTTGGCCGAGAAATTTGTTGATGTAATTCCATGAAGTAGATGTATAAGAGTGATTGTTTCTTCATTTTTAAGTGTGCATGATGTATATGTGAGAAGTGTGAATGCGAAACGTGTGAACAGAGATCAAATCATCGATTGCATAACAGAGTGTGAAGAAGTGTTTTTGTGCCTAACCAGAACTATCATCAAGCTTTTGAAGAAGCTAATTTCTCATTTCAACCTCTTCAAATGGATTTAATCTGAAATTTTTATGTAAGACAATGTGTCTTCTTTGAGCAGTGTGCCTGAATGCATGTGCATTCCTGATTCATTTTCTTTATACTTTTAACAAGGTATAACTTGTGGATTAACCTCCACCATATTTTTTCCCCTAATAGGGTTTCCACACAAAAATCTTGGTGTTATGTGTGTTTTTGATGTGTTGTTGATTCATGCTTTCACTGTTATTTATCAGATCTGAGATTAAAGGTTAATAAAGTTAAATAATTTTGAAATTATGTGACAACTAATTCACCCCCCCTCTCAGTTGTCTATCCTAGTTTTTCCAGCAAGACTTTCCTTCCCTAGGGGATGTTAATATTATTCAACCTTAACTCGTCCTTTACCCACCTTCAAACAAACCTAAACCTGAATTTATCCTCTACCCACCTTATAATAATGTCTCGCAACAACTAGAAGTCATCATACAGTTGCTCATACACATTACACAAGAAACAACCCATGATCACAACAATTAACCTACACACCCTTACCTTTACCCAATCCCATATTACCTACTACCCCTCACTTAAATTAACTCATTAGGGAGTATGACCTTGTTGATCAAATAAGGAATACTCCTACTAAGATATCTTTATGGGACCTTATTCAAGCCTCCCCGCACTATCACAACATGATGCAGAATGCCTTACAACAAATTCCTATCCCTTCTAATGCACAAAAAGATGAAATCTCAACTATGATTCAAGGCTTGAATGCTAACATTGTTTTCCACCAAAGTGAGCTCCTCCTTTGGAAGTGCAAAAACAAGCTAAAACTTTCGTAATCATATCTCAATACAAAAGAATAGGGATAAATCAAACCCTTGTGTACAATGGCTATGTTGTTAATGTGTGTAGCTTCAATCTATTGGATAGGCTCCATATCGATAAATCAAACATTCAACCTACCTCTTTATCTATTTGTGGATTTGACAGTGTATGACAAAAACCACTTGGTGTAATCACTTTGCCTCTTATAGTTGGAATGCCCACATTAGACACATTGATCCATGTTATGCCTCATGATGTTTCATATAATATCATTTTAGGTAGGCCATGGATTCATGCAATGAATGGGGTGCCTTCCAATCTTGATCGTAAGATGAAGTACATCTACAACAACAAAGTGTACATGCTTAATGTTGATATTGATCCTTACAATGTCTTACAACTTGAGAAAAACAAATTCAAACCCTTCAACACTTCAACACCAACCAAACAAGTGGAACCCATACAACAAACAACCTTATCCAATGATTGGGGTTTATTAGAATTCACACCTCCTTTACTAGGAGAATCCAAGATCACCAAAAAAGAATTTGAAATAGGAAACGTATTCTTGTCCACACAAGACTCGACTGATCCTTCACAAACATCCACCTCAACTACTTTAGACAATGAATCCAACAACAAACAACCACCTAATCCAAAAGCGCTAAAAAATCTCTATGGAAAAGGTTATGATCTCATGAAACAACTTGGCTACAGTGGAAAATGATGTGGTGCTAACAAATAAGGTATTTGCACCCCTATCAGGCCTATCACTCAAACAACACATCATGGTCTTGGTTATTGTCCTTTCATTTAAATCATCAAACCTTCCTCCAACATCAACACTATCCCAAATCACCCTTCTAAACCAACCTTAGAAAGTGATCCCTTACAACAATTGAAACCAATAAAGGACTCTTTTCTCAATGCCAATGTCATCTCACAACCCACTACTGATTTGGATTTTACACACTCCTCCAAAGGAGCGTACAAAATCTCACAATCTATAGTGCCTTGCATAAGTATGGCATATTGTACTAAGCAACACACTTCTTTGTCACATGATAGAGTAACACCTTCTCCCTTCAATCAAGAAGGAGTCTTGTTGAGACTCCTCCAAGATCACTTGATCTCTCTTCCTCCTAGAACTCGAAAGAAATGTTACGACAAATATTCCTTTTGTGCTTACCACTGAGATCATGGTCATTCCACTAATGAGTGTATGGCCTTGAGTAGTAAAATCCAAAATCTTAAGGAGTTTGGTACTCTCCCTTTTGTGGAGGGACCTAATTCCTCTAATCGATACTAATTTTCACTCTACCTCACATCTCATCCATTCTTTTGGCTTACTCTTGTCCTACACTAAGTGGGGACAAGGGGTTAGTTAGCCTTGTCCTCGTATGTAACTTTTTGTTATCTCTTTTGGCTAGTTGTTAACCTTTTATGAACATATAAGAGCAAGTTTGGTATGTGGATTACATGTCTTAAGTTGACTCGCATGTGACATACTCCCCTCTTCATGACATAGCTTATCGGACACATATGATTTGACATAGGGATTTTTGAACAAGCTCTCATGTCTTCTTTTTCTACTTTAAAGAAATTTCTCACAAAAATGGTGTTAGAAACCACTTTAAAGTGGGGGCATACATTGACACTCACATTTCATTGTGTGATTTTGTTTTCTTGCAATTCCCTCTCTTGGAAACATTAGGTACAATGTTGCCCACAATGAGACATTGCACTTGTCCTCTCTTATAAACAAGATGAGACCATTTTCACTTTTTCCTCTCTTGGAAACATTGCACATAATGTTCCTTAAGATGAGATATTGCACGAACTAAGAAAAATCCCTTGAACATTCCTTACTCCATTCTAAAAGCATTTCCTTTTGCGGTGCCTTATCAAAGTTACTAGGAGGTATAACTTTGGTATGGTTTAATCGGGAAGCCCAACCAACAACATGACTTTCCCCATAGCCACATGTGTGTGTGTGTGAGTTCATACCAACTGTGTGTATGTTTCTCACCTTTTGGGCCTTCTCACCCGGTGGACAACCAAAAATTTTGTTGCCCTAGAGTGACTACACATCTTTTTGGACAAACAACCTAGATCTAATCCACAACTAGTTTGACAAATGATCAAAGCTTGATCCAACTTTGTACTGTATTTCTTCTCTTCCTTCTAGTTCTTGTCATCGCATGATTGTGTATCTTCTTTTGTTGCAAATCATTCACCCTTGAATGCGACCTCTTGCACTGATGTCGATTCGACTTAGGATCTTGAATCCTGGTGGGCTTGACTTCCTCTTTGTCATTCTTCACCATCTGCATTGGAACCACTTGACTACTTTAGTGTAATTTTGAAGCAATTTCATCCTCTCACTAAAGTGGGGGCTAAATGTGTCACAAAAAATTGTAGCCTTGACACTTCTCACTCATTTGGTCCTTTCCTTGTGGTTTTTGGCCTAGTTTTGCTAAGAATTCTATGGTGTCTTGCAAAGGTGTTGTGAAGTGTTGTAAAACATTTCCCCACTTTTATAAGACCCTTTCATCATAATTCATATAAACAACCCCTTTCCAAGCCTTAGTCTAAAGTGTTGTAAATATTTGAAACAAACTCTCAATTTTCTAGGCTTGTCATCACTAAATCAACCCTTTCTTATGGCATAATGACCCCTTAATTCACTTATAGGTCCTACTTTAGTGTTTTTCAGGAGACAATCCTGACAAACATCATTAACCACATGTTAATTCCCAACATTCAATCAAAATTTCCCAGGTGGACTAAGTCACCACCTTGGGCGAATTAGTCCCATGTGGCATAAAAATCAAAATTAATTCAAAATTCTTGCGGGATTTTATCTCCTGAACCCTAAGGTCGGCCTGTGATGTGTTATTTTCATGAAATTAGGGCACAACATGTATAAATAAGGCTTTTTCCCCTCATTTTCACCCTAATCTAGTTGCACATTCGCCCAATCAATCTTCTCAATCACTAATCTCTCACTCTTCTCAAGCAAGCTAGGGTTTTGACATTCTAAGTCATCAAGACATATTTTCTAAAGCATTAAAGGGCTGATTGTTGCAAGAACTCAAAATATATCTTCATGGAAAGGTACTAATTTCATTACTTCACATTTCATGCTTTCTTATCTTATTTCACCATTTGATTTAATTACCTAAAAGGGGTTTGACCAAGGCCAACCCCCATGCCCTAACAATCAACAAATTTTCTCTCTTTATATGATTTGTAGGTCTTGTGTGTAGATTTGACAAATAAAAAAGGTGAAAAAGTCTTCAAAACTTTTTCAAAGTCATTTAAGGTTGCAAAAACCCTAGTTGGAGCTTGGAGAACACTTACAGACTAGATTTTGCATTTTTTGGGTCTAGAAACTTGTCAAGAGCAAAAGTGCAAACCAAGACCTACAGAGTGCACCTTTAGATCTCTTAAAATTTGAAAGTGGATTAAGTTGCCATTAGTGGTGAATTAGTCCCATTGTACATGCATTTTAGGGTTTCCTAGAGATCTGAGTACCCTTTTTTCAGAAATTGGATTGTCACCCAGATTGCCACAAGTGTCACAGTTGACTTCTGCATCAAATTCTTCAAGTTTCTAGACCTTCATGCCATCCCTTTTCAGCCTCTAGGTGTACCTCTTTATTTCTATTCATTTGTGTAGTAATTTTTTTATGTTTCTTAGGTCATTTGCATATCATAATGTGTTTTCCAGCACTTTCCATTTCTTAGGATTAGCATCAATAATCATTTTTTTTTTCTACATTTAGATCATCACATTCCACATAAAAATTCACACCCCACACATCACATACATTAACCTTTGAATGTTAACATTAGCATTTTGGTATCACTCTCTCCTTTTAGGTGAAAACCCCCAGAAGTGTTAGAGAACCCTAAGTGGGTACCAAAATTTATGTTAAAGTATGCATAATCCTTTTATAGAAATTAAATTTAAAACCAAGGGAAAGGATTAAATACACATTAAGGACCTAGATTTCACCTCTAAAAACTATAAAAATGTCTACCTTTAATGATTTTTCCCTTTTCTAAATAAAGACAAATTGTCATGGACTTCAAGGAGAACAAGACAAAATAATAGATCCCAGGAGAAGATAACAAATGTTTGACATTAAAAATAATTCAAATTGGTTTTGAATGCCAAAATTAATTACACCAATCCATCCTTTATTCTCCAACTGCCTCTTCAATAAACATGAGAATCAATTCTTTATCTTTAATCTTTCATCCAAACCCTCCTATAGCAGACTCCCAAGTTGCACAGATCACATTAATCCTACAAGCACACAAAATAATCATAAGCAACTTCAAATGTTTTCAAGAAATGCATATTAAATAATTTTTAAACTAGGAATTCTAATAAAACATATCCATTTATGTAATACTGCAAACTACCGAAGTCATCATGCACAACCATTAGATTCAAAATACATTCTAAATTCACATTAAATATTCCAATTTACATATGGTCATTAATAAAAGTATGTTTAAGCAGAATCATGACTGTGTGGATCAAAGTTATGTGTTAAGATTTCTCTCATTAACTGCCATACTTTATATATTATTATCTTATTGTTTTTGATGAATAGGCATAGTATCTATATTAATATAAAAGATAGAAATACATATTCACAAAAAATAGTTGGCTAGTAAGAAGGCACACCCTAAGTGTCACATGGGCTACACCCAGAAAACCAAAGTCACATGGAACAAGCCCAGAAAGCAAGAAATATTACAAACACATGAAAATAAAAGGCCATCAAGCAGCCATGGAAGTGTTAGTAGAGGGCGGTGGTTCCCTATCACCCAATTTCCCCCCCCCATACATCAATGGGGTCTGGAGTGACATTAGGGGGAGCCCAACCTTCATCATTATTTTAACATATTTGTCTTTTTCTTCATGCTGAGGTGAGATTTCCAAATCCAACCACATGAGCCATTTAGAAGTACTACTATCAATAGAAGGCCAACCATAACTTCCTCCAGGAGTATCACTAGTAGGCCACCCAGAAGCACCACTTCCAGCCCCCACCACCCCTCTAGAAGGCCACCCCAAGTTAGCTCGTGGAGGAGGAGAGTGTGATCACCAAAAATGGTGAGAGTCGTGATGAGGAGGAGCCTAAGAACAGGGATAAAAATACTTGGCAAAGCCACTTCGCCACTAGACCCAAGAAGAAGAGGGTAAGGTAGGCACACACACCACAGTACAAGGGGCATTTCCCAAGTGATCTAAGAGCTCTTGAACATGAGAAAATTAAAGTGCAACTTTGTTAGCTTGCACTTGAATTTGCAAAATAATATTAAATAAAATAATCACTTTAGAATATAAAGAAACAAATTTATCAATATGGCTATGAGAAAATATGTAGGCATTTCTATCTTTCCAATTACTAAAGAGGATTTCCACCCTGAAAGTGTGCGAAATCTGGGTATACTTTTTAGGGATCCTAGGAGAGTCTCCCAACAAAACCATATGCCAGGAGAAGAGCTCTAGCTAGAATGGCTGAAAGAAGCCATCAATCAAATTCCATAGTTGTTGAGCTCTGGTACAAAACCATAAGAGGTGCTTAAATGACTTAGCCTACCCATAAAAATGGCAAGAGGGTCCTAGACCCCAAGTGAACAAGTCGAGACCCCACTGGTAAGCCTTGGAAAAGAATACACCAAGAAAATTGGGTGAGTTTTTTCTCAACACTTTCAAATCA
The DNA here is from genome assembly GCA_007115665.2 of Sequoiadendron giganteum. NCBI lineage: Eukaryota > Viridiplantae > Streptophyta > Pinopsida > Cupressales > Cupressaceae > Sequoiadendron > Sequoiadendron giganteum. The sequence continues at coordinate 645,122,235 of CM021106.1, read as the reverse complement.
CGTAGTAGAAAATATTTTATGAAAAATGTACACTAAAGACTGGAGGTTCCATCTCTTGTTTAGATTTCCAATCATTGTAAGATGAGGCAAAAGCCATTGATAACCAAGTTGAGGCTTGTAATTTCTGAAAGGGGCGTCTGGGTACCACTTTTAAGTCCTTCCACCAAGGATTTTTGAAATGGATACCCACCTTACAAAGCATATTATTTGGAATGGCAATCACTAGGCCATTATAGGTTTCATGGTCATAGTTTTGAAAAATGTTGAGCATGAAAAGCTTCCCAAGGAAAAATGCACATGGTGGGTCTATTAAATAAGTTTTGAAGGGTTTGGATACCCTTCTTGTGAATCCTAAGGGAATTAAGCCAAGGAATCCTAGCCAACAACCAACCTACACTGGCAAAAAGAGATGACCACCAAACATTTTATTGATTGAGTGAGAGCCCATCCTAAAATTCAAACCTAGACCAATGAAGTCAGGGCTTGACTACCTCCCAGACCCTCTAAATTAGTTTTGCCATGAATTTTCCCATGATCTGAATTGGCTCCCTCATAACAAGAAGGGTTTGAAATCTAATTCCCTTCGAAGAAGGCCTATGGGCAGGATAGACAGGTTGAATACAATGCCTAAGGAATATTTTCTAGGCCTTGTCGCCAGTAAGAGCTCTGATAATCCATTTGACACAAAGAGCAATCCCTTGTTGTTGAGTGGAGATAAGGCCAATCCCACCAAACTCTTTGGGAAAGCAACAAATCTCCTAGGAAACATGATGAAAACCTTAATGAGTCTTAGAAGAGGCCTAGATAATATCACAAATCAACTTTTCCAACTTAGCATACAAGGCCTTGGAAGGGGCCCAACATGAAGAATAGTACACATGAGTTGCTGCTAAAATATTGTAGCAAATCTAGAATTTAATAGCCAAGGAGAGCAGCTTGGTAATCCATAAATCAAGTTTCTTCTCAATCCAAGAAAGAATCACTTACTAGAGATGAATGGAAGAAGCCTGAAAGGAAAAAGAGATGCCAAGAAATCAAAATATTTCACTGGGAGCAATCAACTTCCAGCCATATTGTTGAATCTAGAGGGAACTGAGAAGGATGGACTGTCTGTAGCACAATTTTTTGTGCCATTGGATGGTAGAACTAGAGGCGATCAAGAGTAGCTTTGACATTATTTTTTTCTTCCAACAAGGTAAGGAAAGAATCATCCACAAAAGTGTCCATTGACTAGCTGGGCTGGCAAGTTAGGAAAAGAGATGACACAAACTCGCCTCTGGGAGATGAAATGAACTAGAAAATAACTAAACCCCTTTGTAGCAAGCACATAAAGAGATGGGGCAAGCAGGAATCCTTGAAAAATGGAGCGGAGCCGACCAAAGGATGGGGACTAGAATCCATTAATGGTGATGCAAGCAAAGGCATTCAAAAAAAAATTTGCATAGCCTGGATGAATTGAGGACCAAATCCCAATGTAGAGAGCATATCCGGTATGAAAGGCCATTCAATGCTATCATAAGCTTTGGTGAAATCAATTTTAAGAAAAAAAACCTTTTTATTAGAGTATCTTGCCCATTCCATGCCTTCCCAAACAACAATAATACTGTCTAAGATGAACTTGGATTTAATAAATCTCATTTTCTTTGGGCGCACAATCTAAGGTAGAAGATGGTAGATTTTAACGTAAGGGCTTTGATAGTAATTTTATAAAAGATATTGAGGAGTGTGATGGGCCACCAATTGCAGATATCTTTGGAATCACCAGCTTTAGGTATGAACTTTATATTTCCTTTGTTAATAAGATTACCTAAGGTTTTAGAATGAAAAGATTCAAAGTAAACCTTATACAGATCTTTCTCAACACAATCCCAAAGGGCCTTGTAGAATTTACATGGGAACCTATCAATTCTCGGGGCCTTATCATCAGTCATAGTATTGATAGGTTCTTTTAGATCTTCAATTGTGAGCAATTTCTCACAAAAGGCTTTCCAGGCTGAGGAGACCCTATTTGGCACAATAGAAAGATAATCCTGGAGCACTTGATGTCACTCAGGAGTATAATCTTGGGTTGTGAAAACCTACTCATAGTGCCTAAAAGATACCTAGAGAGTATCAGACAATTCAGAAAGCATAGTGTTGCCCTCTTTGATGTATTTGATACCAAGTGATGACTATCTAGCTTGAAGAGACAGAAAAAATTATTTTGAGGCACGATCCCCAATTTTAAGCCAATGAAGTATGGCCTTGATTTGTTCCCCTCTAGAAGCATAATTATCAGCAATTTGCTTTTGATTCCTTAACTCCACAACCTTGACTTATAGATAATGCTAATCATTCCACCATGTAATCCAATCATATTGTGAGGTGTCCTACACTCCAAATTCTAGACAATGCTAATGTGCAATGTGGGTTGATGACTCAACAAAGGGGTGTTTAGAAAAAAATAGGTCATACTAGCATGGGGCTTCCTTAATTCCTATTCAATGCAAAACAAAATGGGAAAGTGGTCTGACAATGTCACATCCACTAACGACCTTATCAGAAGTGGTGAATAGCAAGAAAAGAGAAAAACAAATAAGATGAGATCATAGCATGATCAAGTCATTTAAATATCTTATCAGACCCAACTCGATAATTGCACCAAGTGCACTAGAGAGAATGAGAGTGGCAGTTACCAATATTGGGGTCGAAAAGACCCAATTTACTATGCATGTAGTACCACACCTCTCTTTTTCCAGCTTCCCATCGAAATGGAAGAGTACCATCTGTGTCATACGCTATCTCAATCATATTGAAATAGCAACTAGCAATGAGTCAGCTATCCATTGCTAGAGAAGAGATATTTCAATAGCATCATTTGAGGCATAAACATTAATAATCCCCAAGGAATGATTATAAATGTGCAAAATAATCTAGACGAGTTGATGTGTGAGGTCAGACCCATGATAAACCACACAAGCATTCCATCATGGGGACAAAAGGGTGACCGCTCCATCACGTCTAGCCTCATGATCAATATAAAATATTTTACTAGTTGGCCAAATAGAATGACAAGCTGAAGAGAGCATAAAACCAACAAATTTCACTTCTTGAAGACACAAAAAATCAATACCAACATATTTTTGAAGAGTATCCCTAACAAAATACTTCCTAGAGAGACATGTTTGACCTTGAACATTCTAGGTGAACAATAGGGGAAATTGGTGCTTTATAACCTAGGTCATAGAACACCACTTTTCTCCTATTGTCATTCAAGGATGGTCCTAGAAATCCTAATTGGATTGACTATCAACCTCAAGGGTGAGTAAATTCTCAACAAGGAAGGCCTAGGAAGGGGATTATTTAAGCTTTAATGGGTTCACCACCAAGAAAAAGCTTGGAAAAGACAACTTAGCATTCAACTTACAAAACCTAACAATGCAAGCTAAATGAATGATGCAAATGATGAAATTATATAACAAGTTAGGGTATGTGTACTTGGGAGGTCTAGAAATGTAATGAGGATTCTAGAAATGAAAAATTGTAGTCAAAAAGTGTTATGGAGGACTAAGATGCCCTTACTGTTGTCTTAGTCCCATTGCTATTTTTTTAGGGAAAATGCAAAATCTTTAGATGTCAAAATTAGATCTAAAAGAATATCTGAAAGATACCCTTGAGAGGACTAAGATGCCCTAGGTGGAAACTTAGTCTTGTCTGGGATTTTTGAAATCTCTAAAATTGATCTGGAGGTCCAAAGTCTACACTTCCTTGTTCTCTGATCTCAGGTCCTAGATCTTCCAGATTTGGCCTGTAGGTGAGTTTCCATGAAGATCACAACTTTGTAATGCAACTTTGCAAATTTGCAAATTTGCACTTAAGTTCATCTTCTATTCTTCAACCTCAATCAAACCCTTGCTATGAAATCTACACACTTGTGTGAAATGGTTATCTTCGATATGGATCTTGAATCAAAGTAATGCTTCATAGATATGGACTTAACTTGCTTGCTTGATTCAAAACCCTACATCACTAATGTTAGCTCAGAAACACACATGATGCAAAAATCTCCTTGATATGATGCTTGAATCTTGATGATGGCTCCAAATGCTTGATAAATTTCTCTTGAATGCTTAGATGCTTAGATTGCTTTTTAGACTCTTAGATATGAAAATGAGTGAAAGAAGCTTGTATTTATACCTATCCATGTGTAATATCCCGAAATTACACTACACCAAGACAACTTATGAATTCATTAATTAGGGGAGGCTAAATCCTACCAAAATTTGAAATTAAATCCTAAAAAATGCTTAAGGGGGACTAAGATGCCCTAGGTGGCATCTTAGTCCCAAGGCTAAAAACTTAGGGCACAAACTCCAAAAAGGGTCTCATTTAAGGTGCCTTTGAAATCAGGGTCCCAAGACCTTTTTGGGACAAAGACACCCTAGGTGACATCTTAGTCTCAACCCAAAAATCATGGACACTCAGACATAATCATTAAATTATCATTTATCTATTGATGTTTGTCGAGATTAGCCAGAAAAGGATATAGTTTATTAGTCTTGTGGATGCAAAATAGGACCAATTAAGACATAAATAGGGATAAACAAAACAAGGAAGGCCCAAACAAGTGTGAAAATGAAAGGGTATGAATTTTCCTACACTACACTAGGAAAGGAAATTCATGATAAAAACTCCACCATTTCATTGGATTTTGGATCTTCCAAAGTGGAAAAGTGATTCTATAATTTTTTTGATGGGATTGACCCAATCTGAATGGTAGGAGATGAATGTCATTATTTCTCCTGAACATAATCTCCTTCTAAAGGTCGAGAAGGACTTTGAGACCTCCTATTAACTCCTGACATGGGAGGAGACTCAGTCTATTGTGCTATTATAACTGAGGTAGGTTGGGGTGTATCCATAGGCCTTGCCACACTAAAGTGCTATTAGAGCCCATCTAGGCTTCCTTCCCATTCATAAAAGGGTTTGAAACTTCCTTTACTAGCTCGGAGGTTTCGGTAATTGTCCCAGAGCCATTGGAGTTGTTTTTTCAGTTGCTAACCATTGTCCATTTTTCCTCTAGTTTGGTAGCAACACCTTCTACCTAATGGCGCTTCTTAGCTTCTTGTGGCAGAGATGGAGTATGGGGGACTACAAGAGGGAAATTCTTAATCTTATGGTCAACAGACTAACAACGATAACAAGTGTTTAGTAGATTAAAATAAGTGATCTTTCGGGTATGCCAAAAAGAGCCAATTTGAATATCAATGGAATCTTTCAAATCTTGTGAAAGGTCCACTTTGACACAGACTCACTTTTGAGGGTGAGATTGAAAGAACGTATCCGGTTTGACATAAATAATCCTAACCAAAGAAGAAGAAATATGTTGTAAAAAATGCAAACAAGGCAAGAGAAAACCAAGAAACTCAATCTAGACTAGAACCCACAACTTGTTGTCATCTGAGATAGTGAAGTTATAGGTCCATGACTGGAAAAATAGTAAAGAGGATCAGACATACCAAGGACCATGGTTCAGGATTGCCTAAACATGACTAACCTCTAAAAAGCAAAAAATAAAAAGGCCTTTAGTCAAATTTTGGACCATATCAAGGCAGACCCCATGAGGGACCTATTGATGATGATTTCACTTGCAACAACAAGGTGAATAAAAAAATTCATAGACAAACCGCAAAGAAGCCTATCCTTCTTGAAAGATATGGAACAAGACAATCTCAAAGGGGAAATCTACCTAAACATAAAAAAACATTGACTCAATTCAATCCCAAGTCTCTGGTAATCAGGTCATGATCGTACTAGGTTCACTTCAAGGTGTGATGTGAGTTTGTTGTTAATCTCAAAAGGAATATGTTGTTTAGAAATCACATATTTACTACACTGAGTTTTCAATTTGAATTTTGAGAACAAGTATCATGAAATCAAATGATTTGAAATAATATTTCATGAACATCAACAATTTCATTTTCTATCACTTAAGTAGATTTAGCTTTAAGCATTCAACAATTTTATATAAAATGAAAGATTTTCAATAATTTTCATACATTAATTTTTTTTTGGAACGTTTTCAAAGAATTTAAGTATCTATTCTAAAATAAAGCATAAAAATACTAAAATTAAAATTTATCTTGGTTATTGTCCATGCATGCCTCAAAGAATTAATTAAATCAAAGCAAACCACTTTATACTTCACCAGATTGCTTCACAACTACTTACACAATGGTGTGAGCTTTTAAAGAGAGGGTTTTAGTTTGGACACCAAGTAGTTGTTGTATGCACCCTTAAATAGCACAACATATAGGCTTGTTCAGTTGAACTAACAAAACCAAATACAAAATATTTATGAGATAGGTAGCTATCAAATTGGCTTTGATATTAATCAATGTCTATGTGCATACAAGTTCTTAGACTAGAATGATTCAAAAATAGGAAAAAGGAACAAAACTTAGAGAATTTTTGGCTCTTCCGACATCCACAAATTCTAAACTTAACTTAAAAAAAGAGATCCTTTGGCCTTTTAGAGAACACAAGGCATAGACAGGATAAGACAAATACATGAGAGAGAATATAAGGGACTATGTTGGTACTTCCCATACATTCAAAATGATCTAGTGGAAATTCAATTCCAACACTCGGTCTTACTTCGGATTTGTTACTCTCGGGAATGGGCTTCCCCCAAGATTAACATTTTCTTCCATCACATGTATAATACCAAGATCTCCAACATTCTGGTGGAATCAAAGCCTTTTGCATTATAACCTCCCAAAGTAAGTAAACCGATCTAGAAATGATTCTATACGCGATTCAATTTTTCCTAACCGTCCATAGCCAAACTTTGCATCACAATCTGTATTTCCTGTAATCACAAATTTCATACATTAAATCCCTTAAAAAAATAATTTATAAACACCTCATGTAAATAAAACCATTATTCAAATGTTATAATATAAATTTCCATAAATAACATGCTTTCCAAGCACATTTCAAATTCTTGTATGATTATCCTATACATATATCGAACTACCAGACTATCAGACTCATTAGATAATCACAAAATTTCAAAACTTCGCTTTATATCGCAACCCGGTACCGAGTATTCAGCTTTACCCATAAACTTTCTCGGACTTTGGTTTTATCAGACTTCTTTCTATCTCGGGCTTCATATATCAAACCAAAATGCTTAGCTCATATCCTTATTACCTTTTCCACTTTTCAAACATTCCCGATTCCCAGTATTTAATACCCATAACACTTTATTATGAGTTACTCTTTTAATCAAAGATTTCTCTTACCTCTTTTCTCTTCTTGGTGATCTTCCAATTAGCTAGATCGTACCATAAGAGTTAAAAAAATAATTTGGGGTCCCCAAGCTTTACAATCTTGGGGTGTGTTGTGAGACCACACAACAACTTGCAACCAACAAAACCAAATTTAAAAAAAAATTAAAATTAAATCACCAATTGTAAATTAGAAGTTATACATATTTTAAAACAATAACCTTTACCTTTACATAGATTCTAGCATAAAAAGTAAAACTCCCCCGAAAACATCCATGTGTGCTCTGATTAATTCTAATTTTTGGAACTCAGTAAAAGAATCAATTAATTGACATTGAACTGCATAATATGGTAATCCTCCAAAGTCGACCAAGGATAGAGCCTTGCTGCCAGTCAAGAATCCATAGCCCTAACAAGGTTATCTCGGTAATTCCCCCAAACATAGCTCTACTGCTAGCTAGACGTCTATAGCCCAGGTAGAGTTATTTGGATAGCCTAAAGAGTTGATTTTCTCTCTATTTTTTTAGATATAGCAATGATAGCTCATTTTCAACTTGCAGGCAATGAAGCCCACTATTAGGTTGGGAATTATAGTGGTAGCGAAGGTTACCTTTTGATTTTTCATTCAATGAAAATCTCTTCATCAATTCACCATTTCCCAAAAAATCACTTAAAATATTCCTTGTTGGTGTGTATTTCTGACTAAATTTTACCACCTTATGCCAAATCCTAGCTAACTGCAAACCGTTATGTGTTAAAATATCTACATAAATTAAAATTTAGCAACAAACAATTTAATCACCAAATCAAATCTAAATTTAGAAACATTAGTTACCACCCTTCCAATAAATTCTTATGGAAACCGCTAAAATTTCAGCTAGCACCTCTAATTTAACAGTGCTACACCTCATTAATGGATCAAGATTATCATGATAATATCATAACACGATCACATTATTCTTCATTTAATTCACATGCCTGACTTTGCATGTATCATTTCTCTCCACTTATCTAGGTCATGACGTGTACTACCTTATTGGATTAGTTTTCTTTTCCATTCCACATATACCAACACCTCCATAATTAATATGTCCAAAAATAATAATTTGAAAAGACCACTACTAACTTTGAAATCTTCAATTTGCTTGATTCACAATCTTCGTACTACTCAACTTTGAAGCAATTTATCACCAACAATGTGCAAAGAATTAATTTGATTTAACCTTTTGTTCTGAAAATAATTGTTTAGTTGCCATCTTGCTTACAATTTCCTAGACTTCTCTCGAGGTAACTATGTACTGCATTTCTCCCATCGATTTCTATAAATTATGTATTGCTTCCTTCTAAATTCTTCACATGCTTTCTTAGCTTTCTTCTCTAGCTTTGCATTTTCTTGCTTTGCTTATTCGCATTTGCTTCTAGGTAATATTTAGGAAGTATCACATCACAGAGGCTTTAAAAGGTTTTCTTCATTAGGACTCCTAGTTTTACTATACCAAATTTGTGCTTAGTCCTCAGGGAAAAGTATGTAGAATCTAGTTGCTACTTTCACTTTTACTCTGACGTGGCTTCTCATTTTGTAGCATCTATTCTAGATATAGGGCTTTCTATGGAAGATGTTCACTCAGGTTCCCATATGATAGTGAGACCTAAATACTTGGAGAATCAAGACATTTTTTTATTTGTGGCACACCCAACCATTGGAATCCCCTCAATGGATGATATTACTCAATTCTTGGAGCATGGGGAGTTAGTTCCTCTTCGGCCTTTCCTCTTAGACCTCCATATTTAGGACTTTGAAACTCATTGATAAATTTTCCTATATTGGATATTTAGCTCTGATAGATGAGGCGTCCCACATTGACTGAATGACAACCACCACCAATAGCTAGACTTGCTCTTTTTTGACTTTTTTGATCTTTTGAAACAAGAATTTTGATACTAATGCATATATGTGATATACACATACATACATATATATATAACTTTTAGTACTTTCAAAGCATGCATTTACTGTGTATGGATTTATCTTTTTTGCATTTCACTATGTCCCTTTACAAATGTTTAGATTAACTCTCATGTATGCAAGATAAGTTAAGAAAAAATTGTAAATTTAGAGGCGAGACAAAAGAAAGAAAAAGAAAAGCAAACAAAATAAAACAAAAGCAAAAAAAAAAAAAAATAACCTTTAAAAAATACTAACTAACGAGGAATCTAATATAAAAAATGATTAACCTTAAAAAAATAATTAATTCTAATTTCTATGATTATTTTCATCATCATTTTAGTATGAATTACAATAGGCTTATCTTTAAATTCACTCAGAAAAATTTCAACAATCCTACTATAACAATGAATTATTTTAAACTTTCTACATTTGATAATCATAAATTCAAAGGTGTACATACCAATGAATTGGCTCATATGTATGAAAATGACCTCATTAAAGGTCAATTGCACACACTTTGTCTGATGTGACCATACTCTACCTTCTTTCAGCCCCGGTTCATGGTTCGTTTATGTACTCTGTTTATTCCAATGAACAGTTGCATCTATTTTTTGACTTTGTCCTCTGAAAATTTTCATCTCTCAATTCCTATCTTCACTTTGCACTTTGTTAGACCAAGATATATCACAATTTATATTATCATCAAAGAGAGAAAAAGTAAAAGAATTATATTTTGTAGCTTGCATAAAATTAGGAAAATTTCCCTTTTTATCTTGTAAATTTTCTATTTGGAATAAAATATACACATCTCCCACTCAATTTTCCTGCTCCTTTTCTTCATTTGTGTTTTCCATGTATAAGGAGAATGATGACTCATCAATTCCATTTCCTCGTTTTTTATGCAATATTTTGAAATCTCGGCATTCTCGTTTATTTTCTTGTAATGTGTTATGGTTTTCATTATAATAATTGCAGTCATCCAATTGTTTTGATGTATTAGTTAATTTTTAAATATTTTTGTATTTACTAGGGTTGCACACAATTTTCACAAATGGTTCCTTTCTTCTCGCAGTTAGAATTTCTTTTGTTAACGAAATCACTTTACACATGGCCAAGCTCACCCTAGTTAGGAAAATTTCACAATTGAGTCCACCGTGATCAGTTGTATCATGAATTCTACATTCGGCGACTCTACCAAAAGTGAGAAAACTCAAAGGATATAATCTTTGGTTAAACATTTTCACAAGTTTCTCAACTTCCATACTGAAATACTAGCTTGTATTTAGCTTCACTTTACAAGCTTTAAAACTCAGGACTAGATAAAAAATCAAAATATGCCCTCCTTCTAGTGCCAGTTCCTATTGATGATGATTTCACTTGCATCAACAAGGCGGATAAAAATATTCACAGAAAAACCACAAAGAAGCCTATCCTTCTTGAATGATATAGAACAAGACAATCTCAAAGGGGAAATCTGCCTAAACAAAACAAAAAGATTGACTCAGTTCAATCCCAAGTCTTTGGTAATCAGGTCATGATCGTACTAGGTTCACTTTAGGGTATGATGTGATTTTGTTGTTAATATCAAAGGGAATATGTTGTTTAGAAATCATATATTTACTAGACACTCAGTTTTCAATTTGAATTTTGAGAACAAGTATCATGAAATCGAAAGATTTGAAATAATATTTTATGAACATAAACAATTACATTTTCTATCGCTTAAGTAGATTTAGCTTTAAGCATTCAAAAAAATTATATAAAACAAAATATTTTCAATAATTTCCATACATTCTTTATGTTTTTGGAACATTTTCAAAGAATTTAAGCATCTATTCTAAAATAAAGGATAAAAATACTGAAATTAAAATTTCTCTCGATTATTGTCCACACATGCCCCAAAGAATTAATTAAATCAAAGCAAACCGCTTTATACTTCACCATATTGCTTCACAGCTACATACAAAATAGTGCAAGCTTTTAAATAGATGGTTTTAGTTTGGACACCAAGTAGTTTTTGTATGCACCCTTAAATGACACAGCATACAGGTTTGTCCGACTAAATTAACAAAACCAGCTACAAAAGATTCATGAGATAGGTAGCTATCAAATTGGCTATGATATTAATCAATGTCTGCGTGCATACAAGTTTTTAGACTAGAATGATTCAGAAAATAAGAAAAAATAACAAAACTTAGAGAAGTTTTGGCTCTTCCGACATCCACAAATTCTGAACTTAACTTAAAAAAAGAAATCCTCTGGCCTTTTATAGAACACAAGGCACAAACATGATAAGACAAATACATGAGAGAGAATCTAAGGGACTAATCATATCAAGGCATGTGGAAGATAGTGATTGACCAGGAAATTACAATTGAAGTCCTTGAAGATTAACTTCAATTGCTCATTTAAGCTCTTTGGGTTTTAATCTTTTATTATCATGAGGATAATAAATCGAATTAGGATAGCGTGTTGGAAATTCCCATACATTTAGAATGATCTAGTAGAAATTCAATTCCAACAATCGGTCTTACTTCGGATTTTTTACTCTTAGGAATGGGCTTCCCCCGAGATTGACATTTGCTTCCACCACATGTATAATACCGGGATCTCCAACATTCTGGTGGACTCAAAGCCTTCTACATTATAATCTCCTAGAGTAAGTAATCCAATCTGGAAATGATTCTATTCGCGATTGAAGTTTGTTTGACCGTCCATACCCGAACTTTGCATCACAATCTGTATTTCCTATAATCACAAATTCCATACATTAAATCTCTTAAAAAAATAGTTTATAAACATCTCAAGTAAATAAAACCATTATTCAAATGTTATAATATAATTTTTTCATAAATAACACGCTTTCCAAGCACATTATAAATTCTTGTATGATTATCCTCTACATATACCAGAGTACCGGATTATCAGACTCATTAGATAATCACAAAGTTTCAAAACTTCACTTTATATCACAACTCGATACCTGATATTCAACTTTACCCATAAAATTTCCCGAACTTCCTTCTATCTCGAGCTTCAAATATCGGACCAGAATGCTTAGCTCATATCCTTATTACCTTTTCATCCTTCCAAACATTCCTGTTTCTTGGTATTTAATACCCAGAACACTTTATTACAAAGTACTCTTTTAATCAAAGATTTAGTTTACCTCTTTTCTCTTCTCAATGATCTTCCAATTAGCTAGCTTGTACAATAAGAGTTAAAAAAATAATTTGGGGTCCCCAAGCCTTAAAATATTGGGGTGTGTTGTGAGACCACACAACAGGAGCCATGCCTTTTGAACCCATTCTTTAAGCACACTTTCAAGGGGAGACTTCCCAACAAAATAACCAACAAGAGTTTTCTTCTCTAACCATTGACATGTAGAATCAAAATTTGACATGGGTAATGCCACATCAGTCAAGGAATCAAAAGACTTACCTTGTGGAACACTTTCAAAAAAAAAAATTGGTGATTCTTGTTAGGAGGAGGAGACATTGAGCAGAGCCGATGAACTGCCAACACTAGCAAGAACTGTTGGGTTAGAGTCGATTATTGACATAAGAAAACCACAAAAACCATAGTAAATGTGGTTGTAGACATAGAGTAAATGAAAAATGATGTGCCTAAGGTACAATATGATGCAAGAGGGACCAAGGATGACTGCCAGCACAAAAAACCCTAGCAAAGCTTATTCACCATCCACACCATCCAAATCAGCACATCCTACTATCCTTTTTTATTATGCATTGCTATATTATTATTTTAACTTTGATCCTCATTTAAATCTCCTCATTTCTTAAACCTTTCCTCTTATAAAATACACCTTAAATCTATGGATGAGTTACTCCATTAGGGGTTTTTCACATTCGTAGAAAAATCCACGCACCCCCGAACTCTTTGAATATTTACTTTATACTATTTTTCCCCTTCTAAACTCTATATAACGCTCATTAGCCATAAACTGAGCTATATTTTATTAGTGGAATTATAAAATCCCGTGAAACCCATTATATCATTTCTTCAATTTTTATCAAGATGTGGTCACATACAATTTAGTCTTTAATTGGTGTGATTTTTTCCTCCTAGTCACATTTCTATTCCCTAGTGTTAAAAAAAATAGAAGATTCACACCTACAAGGGTATATTCTTATGGGACTTTCTCATGCTAAGAGCTCATTTTTGGTTATTATAAATATACTATTTTATATTAATTTTATTTAAGCCCTATTATTGATTGTACACATATGAGACATCAAATATAGAATATACAAAAACTATTAGATAATGTCAAATGTAGTATCCACAATGCAATATGTTGATGCAATCCTTTGGGATTCTTTCCAAGTCATATGAATAGTGATTCACAAAAATTATTTAATTTGTTCTAGTGGTATATTTTGATTATAAGTAATGTAATATTGGTGCATAGTCTAATGGGTAACAATCAATTTAAGTTAAACTGATAGCTTGGGAAAATCGAGAAAATAATTTGAACTAGAAGGAAAATAATATAGGTGTGTTCCTACCCATGGGATAGCATCAATCTCATAGTGTAGTCTAGAGTAAAATATTGACTCTAGAAGGAATGAATCCATACCACTTAGGACTAAGGTAGGATAAGAACATAGTCGTTTTAGTATATGGTAGAATTGTGTGTTAAGTAATCCATATTGAGTATCATGATAGTCTATTTATGACAAGGCCCAAAATGAATATAAAATAAACGGAGAAAATGGTATAGTTGTAATTTTCTCCTTTATAATAAGAAAAAATATTGTTAATTTAATGACTATCCATTAAGGTAATCTTAAGATGACTTAAAACTACACAATTAAAGTATCACAAAAGATTAAAATCATATAGAAAACTTTACATACTTATCAAAAAATGTGTGAGTGAGTTGTAATTATGTCAATTATACATTGGTAAAAAAATTGAGATAAAGGTGACTCATAAGACATTATATGTGGCAATGTGAAGAAAGAGTGTAGAGTGTATAAATACTAAAGCTATGGATACATTCACCATTATCCACCCTTAGTAGAAAATTATTTAAGTGTTTATATTATAAATGGCAGATTTTTCTTGTGATTATTATGATATAAATGAGGGAAAATGTCATCAATGTAATAATTGGGTTAATATTTTTAATTTTTCTATAAAGTTATATAATATCTTTGTAGTCTTACAATTTTTTGGTTGGTAGGAATAAATCATACTAACTTTCACTATTTCAAAAACAAATTCTATGAACTAGAAATAATAAATTTTAACTAAATAAAATATTATTATTATGATAAAAAATATTTATTAAGGAAATAATATTTTATACAAATAATTTATTTATAAAAAGTAAATAAATTATGATAAAAAATAAATGTACACAACAAAAAAAACTTAAATTATAATAGAAAATTATAAGTTAGCAATAACCACTATTTGGTCCTTGTTATTTTTATTATCAAAATAGAGGCACACAATAGTTACTCCTTAAATTACAATAGAAAATAAAAACAAGCACGAGCAACTACTTGTCCCTTGTTATTTTCATTATGTTAATAATTGTTAATCATAATCATTAAAATATATGATGATGTTCATTATTTTTCATTATTGTGGATATATAGTTTTTAATTCAAGCTTTATTAATGTTTTTTATTAAGGGTAAAAAAATAGGTTTTGATGGGGCCCTAGAACCTAGTACAAATGGTTTTGATGGGATCTAAAATCCAATCTAAAGCGAGCAAGTTGTTAATAGAAAATAATCAACATAGCATCGAAAACCAAACAACAACAACCATCAAAGATCAACAAGACAACACAGGATGCAAACAACCAATAGAAAAGGCAGACCCCTAACAACTTAACTAGTATGCAATATCTACCTGAAATAGTTAGTTAATAAAGCAGCAATACTACAACCACCAACAACCAACCATCTACTTAGTATCCACAATACTGATCCCATCAAAAGAAAAGGTAATTTAATGGTAAGGAACACAATTAAACCCATACCCATAATCAAAAGCACTAGCACATGAAAGGAGAAACACCCCTTGAAACTCCCAAATACTCCACAGACCAACTCCAAATCCACCTCAAGAGGAGAGGGATCCCCTCTATAGGAGATGATGTTATGAAAACCCAAAAAACCAAGAGCACAACTCTCCAACAACCTCGGGCTCCATCTCAATAGGAGAAACTTTCACCTCAATAGGAACACCACTAGAGGAAACTAGAAAAGAGGACTTCCAGCGACTTCCACCACACCCACCTCCAACTCAATAGGAAATGACTCTTGAACATCAAGATCTATCTTCACCTTAAAAGAAGACAAAGTGCAAAGGAAATGGAAGAAAGCCCAAGCTCTAGAAGATTGGGGAAGCACACCATCTTTTGGATGAGCAAGCAGGAGCTACAAGAGAGAAACCACAACCAAACCAACACACAACAATAGGGGATCAAGAGGGACAACTTCAACAACCAAGTATCTTCCCAAAGTAGCAACAAGGAAGGTAATCCACCATTCCAATAAAGTCTCAAAAGCAAATAATCCATTCAGCATGACCCTCTCGAGACAAACCAAGACCTCCTTAAACAACCAAGAAAATTGCTTGGAGAAAAAATAGGAAGAAAAAGGCAATACATTCCACTTTATCAAAACACCTCCCAACTTACAAGTCAGACCCAATAACAAAAAGCTCCTCTGAAGGAGAGCCCAAAGCCAAGAACAAACGACAACTCCCTTTGAAAAGGATGGCCAAGTCAACCACAAAAGGTACCCAAAAGCTCTGAAAGGGAGCCCAAGAAGAAAACGAGAGGCTAAGCGAACCCTACTTCCAGCAAGCACCACTAAAACTTCATCATCAAAAACGCTTCCCTCAACAACAAAGAAGCCAAGAAGTGTCAAGCCACCAACAACGCGCTGCAACACAAGAGACGAGAGCCCCCCAAAAAGAAAAAAGACATAAATAGGATCTCGAAGAAAACACAAAGCTCAGAAAGGGCACCAAAAAAGCTCCAAAGAAAGATCCAGACCCGATCAAAACCACGAGCCAAGGGATCACCGACGACCCCAGCATGAGACACTTGCAAATCCCACAACAAGCAGCTCCAACTGCCTCTCTCTGCAGCACCCAACTCAAACGAAAACAAAAGGAAGCCCCACAACAAGCCCCTCCATGGACAAGGAAGCCAGCCTTCACACACAAACAAAAACTCCACGTACGAGAGCTAGAGTAGCACAAGGAAGAGAAAGAGGAGCCCCAGGGCTCACCCAGAAAAGCAACAACCCGCAAATGAAAAAAAGGTCGCTCCACACAAACGATCTCACAAGGGAACACAAGCATTTCGCCAGCCAGAATCGCACAACAAGGAGGAAAGGTCAGGAGAACTGCCTTAGCAAAAGCATCGCCCGATAGAAGCAGGGTCGCTTCACATCCCAAACGATGCCCAAAAACCACAGAAGCCCCACCAAGAAGCAGGAGAGCTACCCAACCAGACGCATCGCCCTCATCGTCTTTGGAATCAATCTCACCGTCCTCGGATTTCAAAAATCCCTCGCCTCTGCCATTCCTGCCGCTGCTCGCTGTCATCACCTCACAATAATAGCTGAAGCTTTATTTGTGTTGATAGGGATGAAGTTTACAAATCTAGATCATTTTAAGATAATTTGAATATGTTAGGAAATGAGATTTAAACTAAACTATATAATGTTATTATTATGATATTATGTCCATATGATGTTAATTTTAGGAAAAAATATTTGCACAAGGTCAAAAAATTATTATAACAAATTAGAAGGAAACATGAACCAATTATAATAGAAAATTAAAAGTAGGTGTTAGTCAATATGTAATCTCTATTATTTTTGTTAATGGTGATAAGAATGATATAGTCAAAGTCAATAGATTATATTTTCCTTAGTTTGTTATTGTCAAAATATGAATTTTATTTTAAATATTTTATACATACACTTAACATGTTAAATTTAGTAAATGACACTAATAAATTATTTCTTGCAGGCAACATTAAGAAAACCATCTATCAAGAACATGCATAAAGCGCTCTATTTTCAATTCACTATCGGTCTTGCAGTATATTATACAATAACAATAATTGGTTATTGGGCATATGGATCATCAGTATCAATATATATTCTTAATGAATTAAGCGGACCTAAGTGGGCAAAGATCTTGGCAAATACAACAGTCTACTTTCAAATCATTATATCACAACATGTAAGCCTCAACATCTATTTTTTAATTTTCTCTCTACCTTTTATTTTCAAATGAATTTTATATTTATGTCAAAATTAATAAATTTTTAATCATTTATGATTACCACATATACACATTCTATGCACAATTTAAAACTAATAAATTTGTAATCATATATTATTCACACAAATGCATCAAGTGCACATACACACTTAAAGTTTATGTTTATATTAAAACTAATAAATTTCCAATCTTTTATGATTACCACACATACACCATTATTTTATTTTAAGTAAATTTATATTATATTAAAACTAAGAATTTGTAATCATTTATAATTATCCCACACACACCATTCTTTTCTTTTAAGTAAATTTATATTATACTAAAACCAAAAATTTGTAATCATTTATGATTGCCCTCCACACACACTCATTTTATATTTATATTAAATTAATAATTATGTAAATCTTTATGATACACACATATGTATGCATGCACATGAAAATGGGAGTTCTTGTGCACACATAAATATTTAATATATAAAACTAATAACTAATTTCAACCCTTTATAACTACCACACATATACACACAAAATGCTAACAATTAGAAAATAATCTTCTATACTTCAGATAAATAAGACATTTTCAATGCATATAATCATATTACCAAAAAAAAAAACATAAAAGATTCTCACACACAAAACTTTGACAATCATAAAATAATATTTTATACTTCATAAATAAGGTTTTGCTAATAGATATTATCATATTAAGAAAATAAAATACATCATAAATAAATTATTTTAAAGTGACAGTGTTATTAAATTTAAATACACTTTCAATCTTTATAATTTTATTTTTTAATCTACCTTTCTAAATTTTTGAACATGAAATTCCTTAGTTATTCTACAAGATTTTTTTTGTTCAAGTGGACTATTTTAACTAGACCTATCTCACTTGTTTCTTTAGTGTATATCTTAAATTTATGTTTACACTTATAGGTCTACCTTCCCTAAATTCAATCTATAAAATGAAATTATGCTTTTATTGAAATTGTGTTCTTTTTATTGATGAAAGATCAAATAAAACTATGGAAGAGATCAAAATCACCAATTGCAAGAAGATATAATGAAACATTAATAGTAATTAATATTAAGATTAGAAGTAGAATAAAATTAATTTTCAATATTTTGGTTGGAACTTTTACACTCAATTTATGGGCCCTCACCCAAAAACCAAAAATAGTTACACTCTAAAGACCATGACCAACAAAAAGATTGTACAAGAAAAAGGCTTATGTAAATCTAATATCTAACTCCAATAATAAAACACCCAACATTCAAAAGAATCATAGTAGTGATCCCAACAATAAATTTCATCAAAATTAGAGCATGTGATGACCAAAAAGACTACCGAAATCCACACAAATTAATCCTAAGAATATATTATCCTCATTTTTTTGGTTGGTAAAAAAAATCATATAGATTGAATCTTTTTTTATTTTAAGTAATTTTTTTCTTTATTACCTTAATCCAATATTTTAGAAAAAAATCTTAGAGGCCTTCCTAAGGTGACCCTCGTGAAATATTTATTTTGGAATCTTCTAAGAGTAGAATAATCTAAGAGATAACTAGAATATTTCTACTCTATCATCTATTACTAAATAATTTTAAACATTAGGAAATATAAAGTTATATTATTGTATTCTAAAATAATACAACATTTAGAAAAATAAAAGCATAAATGAAAAAGGTACAAAATAAAAAAAAGGAACATTTACACCTAAACAATAACCAAAATAGTGCAAAAAATGGGTTGGGGAAGCCAAGATGTATATCTAGTGAAATTATAGGCAGTACTAATAAAATTTTCTAAATTAAGAGATTGATATTATGTGAGTGGGAATTATTGCTCCTCAAGAGAAATAGTACCTTTGCATCCTACAACTCTAAAAATATCAAGGGTTTCTCACATTAGTCTCTTGTTCCTATTCCCTCATGGATTTTATATCAATCAAAAACCCTTTTTAATACACTTGTTTATTAGTGAATTTATTACAATTCTACACCTCTTGGAAATTGGTGTCTTTATCTCTAACAATTTTATAACTTTCTAGAGATTTTTATTTATATATTATGACCTCCTTCCGACTTATAGAGTGAAATTTTTTGTTCCTAATATTGAGTTAATGTAAGTAAATATGGGGAAATAGGAAAAGGATTTATAATATCCAATTACTTTCTATCTATATTTAAACTTCCATAAATTTCTACTGAAATATTTAGAGTGTGTAAAAAACAAGAGGTAATATGATGGTGGTGTGGGTATAGATTATGATCATAATATCAAAATATAGGAGGGATTTTTTGTTTACACCAGGAATATTAAGAGGGGGGTGAATTAGTATTCCATGAAACCACATAAACATTTAAAAATTCATTTGAAACACCAAATTCAATTTGTAGTAAGGAAAGAAAATATGAAAGCAATCATCAAAGCACATAACACATGAACACCGGTTTTTTATGTGGAAAACCCAAAAAAGGAAAAACCATGGTGAGGATTAGCTCACAATATATTATGACTTGATCTGATTTTTTTTGTGAATTCGAGGGACAATACTCAACGAGGTGTTGGAAGTATTGTAAAACAAAATAGACAAAGTGAAAAACATGGAAAACATCATTTTATTCAAAATATGGAAGTTATTACAAAATCTTGGGCTAGCTTGTCAATGACATATATGCCCTGGATCCATACAAATTGGACAATCCTGTAGGAAAGTTGTGTGCCCCATCTTGGACTAGCTCGTGGATGAGATGTATGTCCTGGATCCATACAATTGGACAATCTCGTGATAGAGTTATATGTCCAATGGAATCCATTTTAAAGAGTTGATATAACTTGACAAACTCCTCGAATGAGATGTATGCTGCAACTTGACAAACTCATCTGAAGAGATGTATACTTACCACTCCATCTATTGGATTTGAATTGAGCCTATTTAAAATTTACATAGAAGTTGAAAAGTCATCTTTCATGTCTCCATTTGAAATTGAAGTTGAAAGGTCATTACATTTTAATGAAGAAAATTTGATTATAAAATTTAATTGAATACCCAACTTTATTTCTGATCAATCAAGTTATTATTTGAACCTCTAAACCAATTTGGATTTAATTCAGGCAATTAGCTTTATGTAAGTCCCCTCCCTTGTGTTCAATAGTTGTGAATATTTTACAATATACAAAATATTAAACTTAAGTGTTCTATTCATAATAAATAAAATACATGTATGAAAAAATTGTTGAAATATTTAATTATAAACTATATTATCAAATAAAGTTCCATTAATAAGTTACCTTATTGTTCAAGGGGTGCAAAATTTGGCCCATGGTCGTTGACCATGATAAAAGACCAAACTATTATTGAAGACCTAGCTCATGTGGGCTTAATGTTAATTTAAATCAAATTTAATGGCTCATATAAGTTTATATTTTTCATATGGTTGTATGGATCAAACAACAATATATTGAATACAAATTGAAGTTTAATGATAAATAAAAAGAGGTATCATTACTAGATAAACTTCCATTTATGTATCCATTGCAAATATAAATTGTTATGTGTATTTCTTGATTTGGAAACTACATTCCTTTAATTGATAAATATGAGTATATATATATATATATATATGAGATATATGAATTATATATTTTATCCTATAATCAACTAATGTATTATTCATAGTAAATACTATATAATTATAGCACCATTGTTAACCTATCTAACTAGATATATAGTAAATCAATCATCAAGGTGGAAGGCTTGAGGACATAAGTTTTCTTAGGTACAAGGTCAGGAACACAAATCCTCTATCATGCTGCAGCAATTTGCACAATATTTTATAAGTCTGCCATGGATCTTGAGTGCTAGGCAGATATAGTTTTGACAATTATTGCTTTCAAGATAATTTTTAACTTGACCCATTTGAAGATGGTACGAATGGATATATGTTTCTATTGTATATCAATTGATTCAACTTTCACACCAACTCACCATTATTTTCACCTAATAAGGACCCTTGGAGAGGTACGGGAGCCACGAGAGTTAATAAAATGGAGACTGTTCGGGCAGAGAACTAAATAATGAGAAGATTGTTAGAAACAAAAACACAAGCTGCCTTAACGAGGAATTAAATGTTTTAGCAGGGCAGTGGCAGACACGGAGAAGAGTGGAGAAGATGAATATGGAAGTGGGTGGAAAGTAATGGGGGATTGGGGATTGAGACGCACCAGCTCTTTTCCTCTTGACATTCTGCAAATCACATGGAATCGTTGGAAAGGCCTGTAGAGATGGATTACCATTTTGTGGAATTTGAAGATAAGCGGTGGAAGGAGCTTATGGCGCTGAAGTACAGATTGTTGACACTCTAGAAGAAGGCTTTTAGCTTACTCTAAAGATTGATTTGACAAAACTTCCATCAAATGAGTCTCTTACCCAAGGACATAATAAGCTTTCTATATAATCGATTAATGCAAATATATTATAGCTGCTAAACTGAATATTGTTATTGTTCCGAGTAATTCTTTTTGAAGTAAAGAATGGGTATTCAAGCATAGATAGAAATAGAATTGACCCTTAAATTGTTGTAGTGTAACTAGGAAGATTGGAGAATGTAGCAAGTTGTATTCAAATAAGGTTGTTTCTGCTAAGCATTTTCAGAATAATACCATGAGAGCTTGTGGTTACATTCATAAGCCCTTCCTGTTTGGAGGATATATATATTATAAATGTTAATTATGTGTTAGGGGGAGGATTATTGTCCAAAAAGGGAGGGATGTCTCTGAAAGTCTATAATTGCAAGATTGTCTGCATCAATCTGGTTCTATCATTTATGGTTCTGCAAGAAATTTTGTTCCTCTACAATTTCAATTGAATTCTCATCAGCCTCTCAACACCCAGTGACATCTCAGGCTATTTATCCTCGAATGCTAGCTGACTGAAGTTAATCTCCCACCACTGTGCATCCTATGAGGACTAGTTTAAATCGTTTTACATGATTTTGTTTCGGGCGCAGTTATGCATTGGCTAGGCCATCATTTTTAGTTGTAGCATACCTTACCATAGAAATTACTGGGTAAGGTTTAGGAATTTGGCTTTACACCTGCTGTTTGCATTTGCTGGAAAGTTTCTAAAGTTTTTTTTAACAAATCCATTCTGCAATTATCGCACTTCATGAGATCGCAGTCCTGGAGGCATTCTGTCAAACAGTTCGCGTGCCTTGTCTATGCTGCTGCGTTTTGCGTACGTATATACCAGGCAATTGCAATTATATCATCAGACTTTGTAATGCTTTTATCTTTATTTTATTTAAGATAAATATTACATGAAAATTTGGAAATTATATAATATTGTCTATTAATAATCAAATCAAGTTAAATAATTTGTAATAAATAAAGCATTTAAACTAAATATTTATTAAAAATAAATAAATAAAGATAAAGATAACTCATAAGTCATAAAAAGTTAAAAGTGGGGTTAGAATTTTTTTTTTTTTTTGAAGGTGAAAATTGATGCAAAGAGTCATGTTTATGATTCTTAAGAATGCATGCTTTATGTCATTTTTTTAATAATGGAATTACGAATTTTTGATCTTCATATTGTAGGGAGTTATGAATTTCGTTGTAGGCACAATAAAATCTATCTCAAATCAAAGCATAATTCATCACACACTTAAACAAAAAAGGAGGAAGAAATGAAAAGAAAAAAAGAAAAAAAAGCTAATTAATTCCATTTATTGTTCCATTAGTTTACAAATGTGTTGATCTTGGGATATAAAGTGTTTTGATTCTATGTCAAATTTTAATCTTTCTTTTACCAAGTCATTCAAATGTGTCGGTTCATTGTACATTCAAGTCTTTCCGTGAACATAGTTATGAGGTATTCGGGCTAGGCATGCAAGGTGTTCTAGAATAAATAAAGGATCTTTATTAAATAATTCTCTTTGAATATCAATGTGAATGATTGTATGGAGCTTCAATATTGATGTTTAGGTTAGGATCATGTGGATAATTAAGGTAATAAAGAACCACCTTATTGTTTGGCTTTAAGAGTTACAATGGAGGGTAAAATTATTTAGTAAGGTACAACACTTAACTCTATAGTACATATCACAACATAATATCAGATAAGGAGCTAGGCATGGCAATCAACAACCATTTAGATAAATTATATAAATTCATGAATTGTGTGGATAAATCAAACTTCCTTGTGTAGGTAAGAGGTGAAATACTAAACTTATGGCTTAAAGATATGGACATTGAACTTTATACATGAAATCAACTTACTAATCATCCTCACCGAAAATTATATAGAAGTGAAACATTTATAGAATTGAAATAGTAGCAATAGGTATAGGTATGTGATTATTAGAGATTGTGTATTATAAAGAGTTGTATATCTTCCTTGCATAATTTGAGATCCCTTGTATTCTTGTTCTCAATAAAGTTTGTGTGTCTATTCATTGTTTGGAAAGTTTTGAGTAACCTTGCAGTTGAGTTGGGAGTAGATGAGGGTTGTGTGTGCGTCATCTAGTTGTTTTAGAAAAATTCTTGAGAAATACAATGCATGGGTCTAGTCTTGATCCTTGACCTTGAACTATTATTACCTATTATTACAATGTGGAGAGGTGTTAGGGGTTTGAGATGGAAGTTTTTGTCAAGCCACCTTTTTAGCCTAGCGATTTAATTCTTTGCTATCCAACCATGTGGGGAATGGTTGTGTTGTCCTTGCCGTTGCAACAAAAGATCGACTTGTTAATGCCCAATACAAGCTTCAGTTAAGATCCACGGGAGGTGGTTAAACCATGTCACGAACCAGAAGGGAGATGTTGGCCGTTAGTCCAACAATCCCCCCCTCAGTGTCACCCGAGGGGTTCGAACCCATGACCGACTTTGATACCAATTGTTGGCCTTATCGTTGCACCAAAAAATCAACCTGTTAATGCCCGATACAAGCTTCAGTTAAGATCCACAGGAGACGATTAAACCATGTCACGAACCCGAAGGGAGATGTTAGCGGTTAGTCCAACAGGTTGAAGTCCAATTGTTGAACTACGATGCCTCTATGAAATATATACCTAGGCAAGGCCGTCTAATACGAGCCCCCGAGGACTAGGTCTGGCCACTAGGATTTTTTCTCTTATTATTCTTGAGTTTACTACTGATATATATGTTATTGTTGGTGTGTGACCTATATAATGTTTTAGATTAACTTTGGGTTGGTTGAACTATTTAAGTGTACCTTGGTGATGTGGATTCCATGTCTCCTCTTGAATTGACCATGATGGTCAAAGCAATTTAGTTACCTAAGTAAAAGAATTATAGTATTATGTCTGGTCGAAAACTATTCGCCTTCTTATAGTACCTACATTGGTAACAAACTTTGAGAGTTTTGCAAGCATAAGTGAACAAAATTAGGAATTTGTGTTTTGTTCTTAACTTTATTTCGGTGTAAAGTTTTGGGCATTACACTTTATATCCATTATATGCAAGGAATCCATTGCAAACTCTAGGTGAGTTATAACTGAGGTATATTTTGATAAAAAAAAATTTTTGTTCATAAATATATATTCCCTTATAAAATTAATGTAAGACATACTTTGATACCTCTAATAAATTTTCCTCCTCATTTCTTGAATATTTTAGGCAATCTTACAAAATCCTATGTGGACATTTTTTGCATAAAAGTCTAGTTAGTTTTCTTCGAGGAGTGTTGTAAATATTCCTATAAGGAACATCTTAATAGAAACTATTTCTAATCTAATATATGGTGTTATTATATTAAAAATGGATAAATGAGAATGAATTGTATCATTAGTGGGTACAAGAGAAATTAGAAACCAAGCTCTACAAAATATAGCCAAGTATATTCAATCTAACTAAAACTAAGGAACACATGTTTATGGTTCTCTTAGCTTTCTCTTTTGTGACTCTTTCTACAATATTAGTCACTTATGTTTATTAACTACATGATGAGGGGCTACTCCACCCAACACCCACAAAACACAAAAATAGATATTGAAACACAAAATATGTAGGAAAAGAAACAACCCACTTTCAATTACTTTCAAAAAATGCAATTGTAGAATTAGAAATTACAATGATACAACCATAAGGACTTGATTCACTACAAGTAAAAATTAGCTTTGTAAGAAAAAGCTACTATTCAGAGCCACAATTTGCACTAATGGAGCCATCCCTTGTAACATTTACTCAACCATTTATTTGAAACCAATAACTATCTTAGAATGTTTTATAAAGTGTAACTTTCCATTTTATTTTGGCACCAAAAGTTCAATCGTTTGATTTCCCACCCAGGAAAATATTTGGTGCAGGAGCACCTTAAAGGTCTTTTGGAAGATCTTGTTATTTTGGCTTGTAGGTGGTTCTAGCCAACCACCAAGGGAATAAGGACTATGATGTAAAGTCCCAAGAGTGTTTTTGATGTGTGTGTTATGGAAAACTTAGGGTATTCTAGAGCTTTGAAGTTTGGAGAAGCCTTAATGATGGAATTAGGCAAATTTGTTAATGTAGTCTTGGCAATTTGTCCTAAAAGTGGAAAAGGGCATTAATGATGCTCTAAGCCCGACCCAAGGGTCCTAGCACATGGGAGAAAGGTATATAAGGTCAGAAAAACCCTAATACATGTGTTAGAGGATTGATTGTACAAACTGAGATTTGAGAAGGAGATTTTGTGAGTTGGAAGAGTGCAAATTTCATTGAATGTCTGTGTTTGAGCATTCATCCAATCAAGAATGGATTGAAAGGACTTGTCTGATGCTTCGATTCTTTCATTTGTGTCACTTACTTATTGTGTGAAGCATTAGATCAATCATTTAGTTCAACTGGTTATCTCTTTTGCAAGTTTTTGGTGTTTTTGGTCTCATTGCCGGTTCAGGCCAGTTTTTGGAAACAATGATCCCCACTTGAATTCCCGTGGCAAGGATACCATGGCCACTTGGAATCAAGTAGGGGACTATTTTTACAGTTTAAATATGGTGTGTGGTGTCTTGGTTTACAGGGGAGATGATGAATTCATCAAGCACAAGGCGAGTGCAAGTGCATTCTGGCTAGTGGCTTGGAGAGGACAATAGTAAAGAAAGTTGCTAAATGGATTGGTTTGTGCCAATCAGGAGCATGGAAGTGTGGGAACATGTATCTTAGACATGTGTGTGTGAGGAGGAGAGTTGAGGAGGTCTTTGAAGCCTTCAAAGAAGGAAAAGGTGCTAAAAACCCTAGAAACCCTTGAAAATAGGGGGTTTGAGGATAGTCCTATGTACAAACACTTGTAGAACCTAAGACCTAGAAAATCTTGAAGCCTTGGGGGTCCTTAGGAAGAAGCTGCAAAAACATTTGGGGGTTGTTAAGACCATTTGTGAGAAAAGACAAGAAAACGGGTTCTAGGAGGCCTAATTGGGGCAAAAAGGCTACAAGGCCTAGAAACTAGAATTTCTTGAAAGCGATGGGTAAAGGGTGAAAGAAACCACCTAGATGGATCAGTGAGGAAATAAAACAACTAATAGACAACTAGAATACCCTTCCCTATCCCTAGAGTGGTTAGGACACTTAGGGTCAGCGTGGAGCCCAAGGAAGCTCAATGGTGGAATGGGAGTGATGGTGAAGAATTTGAAATTGGTGGAGAGTCCTACGTGAGAGGGGTTTAGGAGTGATCCCTGAGTAGGGTAGAGAGGAATACCCTAGGAAGACCAGAGAATAGGTCTTGGGAAGTGAAAGAGTGCTCTTGAGGGATAGGACTCCCCATCAAATTGGTATCAGAGCCATTAAAAGGCTTGGGAATTGAGAAGTGTATGTCAGAGGGAAGTGAATCCATAGGAGAGAACACCATGGTGACTAATGTAGAGTTGGCAAGGGATTTTACAGAGAAACAAGAGAAGAATAAATGACTTGAAGAAGTTGTGGAGGAGATGAAGCAAAAATTAGAAGAGGTTGCAGAGTTGGCAAGCAAGATGAAAGTGCAGTTAGTAGTGGTTAGAGACAAAGGTGAGGACCACGCTGAGGAGGACATAGACCCTGAACCTAACCCTCCATTGAAATAGGAACCCTTCCTCAAAGAATTGAAGGCATTAAGTGGCAAGGCACTAGAAGGCATCCTTGTTTTCACAGGAAGAATGGATGCAGAGTTAGTTGTGGAATGGATAGAGGGAATGGAGAATCACTTTGAATGTGAAGAGATTATAGAGGCACAAAAGGTGAAGATAGCCAAATCAAGGTTAAGAGGACAAGCACTAACTTGGTGGAAGTTCCTACAAGAAGAAAGAGAGAAGGAAGACAAGAAGCCAATAGGAAATTGGAAGACAATGGTGGCTAAAGTGAAGGAAAACTATCTACCTGAGGACTATGACATCCAATTGCATAAGAAGAGGCAAAATCTTAGACAAAGGGAGTTAGATGTAGCTCCCTACACAGAAGAGTTCCAAAAGCTAAGCCTTAGGTCTAGAGTGCAAGAAAGTGAAAGCATTAAGGTTGCTAGGTACGTGAACGGCCTTAGGTGAAACATACAAGAGGAGTTAAGCCTCTTTAGACTTACCAACCTCCATAGTTGCTATCAAATGGCTATTAAAGTGGAAGAAAAACTGAAAAAGAAACAAAACTCTAATACCAGGGGTAAAGGAAAAGGTAGAGACTCTAGAGGTGGACATAGAGGAGGTTTTGGTGGAAGGAGCAATGAGAATAGAAGCCAAGGTGATGCTAAGGTTGGTGAACAATCCCATGAGTCAAATAGTAGAGGGGGATACAGAGGTAGAAACTCTAACAATGGTGGAAGAGGTAGAACAGGAGGCTTTGGGAGGAGTTCTCATTTTGCTTCCATGAAATGTTACAATTGTGGACAGTTGGGTCATCCGGCTTATAGGTGTCCTGACAAGCCAGCATCTTCACAAGGTGAGAGGAAGATTAACTATGTTCAAGAAGAGGACTTCTCCAAACATTCAGAGGTGAGTTTAGATTTAGAGAAAGGTGAGAATCTCACGTTG
Organism: Sequoiadendron giganteum; assembly: GCA_007115665.2. Lineage (NCBI taxonomy): Eukaryota > Viridiplantae > Streptophyta > Pinopsida > Cupressales > Cupressaceae > Sequoiadendron > Sequoiadendron giganteum. The sequence goes on along the minus strand of CM021106.1, from coordinate 645,093,737 downwards.
AGAAGGATCTTGATCAAAGCACCTACCGAGGATGAACACAAACAAAGGAGAGCTCTTTTTAGAGTCAAGTGCAAGATACTAGGTAAGGTTTGCAAGGTCATCATTGACTCAGGATCAACTGATAATGTCATATCAGAGGAGGCAGTACAAAAGTTGAATCTCATCAAGATACCCCATGTGTGTCCTTACAAGGTTACTTGGTTGAATAAGGGGCAGAATATATTGGTCAATGAGCAAGTGTGGGTTGATTTTGCTATAGGAAAGTATCATGATAGGATATTGTGTGATGTGTTACCAATGGATGCATGCCATATGTTGCTGGGTAGACCATGGCAATATGATAGGGAGGTCGTACACCATGGCAAGGAGAACAAGTACTCATTCAAGAAGGATGGAGTGACTTATAAAATTCAGTCTTTGTTGGAAGAAGGTACAGTGGAAAAGACAAAAACCAATGTACTATCGATGAGTGGAAAGGAATTCCTAAGAGACATGAAGGAGGAAGAAGGAGTGGTCTATGCAATTATGTTGAAGCCAAAGGGAGAGGAGCCACCTAGCCAGCTACCTATGACAACAAAAGTGAAGCAACTGTTGGATCGGTTCAGGAACATCATTTGTGAAGGTACACCAGCTACACTACCACCTAAGAGAGCAATCAGTCATCAGATAGACTTTATACCAGGAGCAACATTGCCTAACAAGGTTGCATACAAGATGACACCGGAGCAGAACAAGGAGATAGCGAGGCAAGTTCAAGAACTTTTGGACCAATGGCTGATCAGAAAGAGCATAAGCCCATGTGTTGTTCTAGTGGTGTTGGCACCTAAGAAGGGAGATAAGTGGAGAATGTGTACTGATTCTAGGGCAATAAATAGGATAACTATTAGATATAGGTTTCCTATTCCTAGGATAGAAGATTTAATGGACTGTTTAGGGGAAGCTAAGTACTATTCCAAAATTGATTTAAAAAGTGGCTATTATCAGATTAGGATGAAAGAGGGAGGTTAATGGAAGTTAGCATTTAAAACCACAGAAGGGTTGTATGAATGGTTAGTGATGCCATTTGGGCTTGCAAATGCACCTAGCACTTTTATGATGGTGATGAATGAGGTGTTGAAGGACTTTATAGGAGTCTTTGTGGTGCTCTACCTAGATGATATCATCATCTTTAGCAAAACAAAAGAAGAACATACGAAACATCTAGAACTTGTGTTGAAGAAACTTCAAGAGGAGAAGCTCACCATCAATCTTGAGAAGAGTGAGTTCATGAAGCAAGAGTTAGTCTACCTAGGATTTGTAGTATCTCAAGGGAATTGAAGATGGACACGAGCAAGGTTGAAGCCATTCTCAGTTGGCCTACTCCCAAGACAGGGACTGAAGTTAGGAGTTTCCATGGATTAGCACAATTCTATAGGAAGTTTGTTAGAAGGTTTAGTGAAATCTATGCACCGGTTCTTGACACCATCAAAGGAGGACTGAAAACAAAGTTTGTGTGGACCAAAGAATCCAATGAAGGATTTGAAAGGTTGAAGAGGGAGATAGCTACCCAACCTATCCTAGTTTTACCAATCTTTGACAAACCATTCATAGTGGAATGTGATGCAAGTAACATAGCAGTAGGAGCTATCCTAAGTCAAGAAGGCAGGCGAGTGGCATTCTTTAGTGAAAGTTTGAATGAAGCAAAGTATAGGTACTCATCCTATGACTTAGAGCTATATGCTTTAGTACAGGCTCTCAAGAAGTGGAGGCACTACCTATTGCCCAAGGAATTTGTGGTATACACCGACAATCAGGCCTTAAGCTACATAAACACTCAAGAGAAGCTCAGTTTGAGGCATATCAAATGGATGGAGTTTTTGTTGTCATAAACCTTTACCATCAAGCATAAGAAGGGGGTTAACAACAAGGTTGTTGATGCTCTTATCAGGAGGTTGCTTACTATCCAAGAGATATAGCTATAAAGCATAGGGGTTGAAGGATTCAAACATCTATATGATGGATATTCTAATTTCTCAGTGATCTACAAGGTATGTTCTGATTTTGAGAACCATTTTCATATTGAATATGTAAATTATACTTTGCAGAATGGTCTATTGTTTAGGGGAAAGCAATTATGCATTCCTAGAGGTTCCACGAGGGAGAATCTAATCCAAGAAAATCATAATGGAAGTTTGAGTGGACACTTTAGTTTGAACAAGACACTAGACTTAGTGGAGAGGTTCTATTGGTGGCCTAAAATGCAAAGAGATGTAAGAAGGTATGTTGATAAATGTGGAGTATGTCAAAAGGCAAAGGGAACATCAACAAATGGAGGTCTTTATCAGCCATCACCCATCCCAAACAGACCATGGGAATGCATAAGCATGGACTTCATAGTAGGGCTACCTAGGACACCGACTAGTTTTGATAGTGTGTTTGTGGTAATGGACAGATTCAGCAAGATGAGCCATTTTATCCCATGCAAAACAACACATGATGCAAGTCAGATTGCACACCTATTCTTCAAGGAGGTAGTGAGGATACATGGGTTGCCAAAGAGCATAGTTGTAGACAGAGGTGTGAAGTTTATGAGGCATTTTTGGAAAACTCTTTGGAAAAGATTAGGAACCAACTTGTCTCATAGCTCAGCCTATCATCCTCAAACGGATGGACAGACAGAGGTGATCAATAGAGTACTTGGTAACTTGTTGAGGTGTCTCACTAAGGAGTATGGACAAGGATGGGAACAAGTGATTCCACAAGCAGAATTTGCTTACAATGATAGCACAAACAGATCTACTGGTAAGAGTCCATTTGAGATAATATATGGCTTACATCCAAGGGGTGTACTTGAGCTTAGAGATCTAAAAGTTTATGAAGGAATCGATGGTCATGTTGATGATTTTGCTCAGTCAATGAGAGAGGTACATGAACAGGTAAAAAAGACATTAATGGAGGCTAACCAAAAGTTGAAGGCTAAAAGAGATGAAGGGAAAAGAGATCTACAATTTGAAATAGGTGATTTGGTGATGGTATACTTGAACAAGGAAAGAATATAGAAAGGCATACCAAGTAAGTTGCAGATGAAAAGGATAGGGCCATGTAAAGTGTTGGCTAAGTATGGATCCAATGCATACAAGGTGGAGTTACCCAATGAGATGTCTATTTCACCTGTCTTCAATGTGAAGGACTTGGTGAAGTATAAAGGACCAGAAATGGATGAAGAACAGTATAGTGCTGAGGTCAGTAAGGATGTGGAAGAATTCAAGGTACCTGATCAGATTAGACCACAAGTGGACAAGATTCTAGACTCAAGGGTAAAGAAGACTAGGCACAAGACATACAAGGAGCACCTAGTGAAGTGGAGACATCAACCATAGTCAGAAGCTACTTGGATAGCAGAAAGTGACTTTAAGAAGCATGGAATTAGTGAGGAGCTCTTAACACCACAGGTTCCTTAACTTCTTTGTTGTAGGGGGAGAATGGTGCAGGAGCACCTTAAAGGTCTTTTGGAAGATCTTGTTATATTGGCTTGTAGGTGGTTCTAGCCAACCACCAAGGGAATAAGGACTATGATGTAAAGTCCCAAGAGTGTTTTTGATGTGTGTGTTATGGAAAAATTAGGGTATTCTAGAGCTTTGAAGTTTGGAGAAGCCTTAATGATGACATTAGGCAAATCTGTCAATGTAGTCTTGGCAATTTGTCCTAAAAGTGGAAAAAGGGCATTAATGATACTCTAAGCTCGACCCAAGGGTCCTAACACGTGGGAGAAAGGTATATAAGGTCATAAAAACTCTAATACCTGTGTTAGAGGATTGATTGTATGAATTGAGATTTGAGAAGGAGATTTTGTGAGTTGGAAGAGTGCAAATTTCATTGAATGTCTGTGTTTGAGCCTTCATCCAGTCAAGAATGGATTGAAAGGAATTGTCTTATGCTTTTATTCTTTCATTTGTGTCACTTACTTACTTTGTGAAGCATTAGATTAGTCATTTAGTTCAACTGGTTATCTGTTTTGCAATTTTTTGGTCTCATTGCTGGTTCAGGCCAGTTTTTGGAAATAATGATCCCCACTTGAATTCCTGTGGAAAGGATACCATGGCCACTTGGAATCAAGTAGGGGACTATTTTTACAGTGTAAATATGGTGTGTGGTGTCTTGGTTTGCAGGGGAGATGATGAATTCATCAAGCACTAGGCGAGTGCAAGTGCATTCTGGCTAGTGGCTTGGAGAGGACAACGGTAAAGAAAGTTGCTAAATGGATTGGTTTGTGCCAATTAGGAGCATGAAAGTGTGGGAAAATGTATCTCAGACATGTGTGTGTGAGTAGGAGAGTTGAGGAGGTCTTTGAAGCCCTCAAAGAAGGAAAAGGTGCAAAAAACCCTAGAAACCCTTGAAAATAGGGGGTTTGAGGGCAGTCCTATGTACAAACACTTTTAGAACCTAAGACCTAGAAAATATTGAAGCCTTTGGGGTCATTAGGAAGAATATTCAAAAACATTTGGGGGTTGTTAAGACCGTTTGTGAGAAAAGACAAGAAAACGGGTTCTAGGAGGCCTAATTGGGGCAAAAAGACTACAAGGCCTAGAAACTAGAATTTCTTGAAAGCGATGGGTAAAGGGTGAAAGAAACCACCTAGATGGATTAGTGAGGAGAAAAAACAACTAAGAGACAACTAGAATACCCTTCCCTAGCCCTGGAGTGGTTAGGACACTTAGGGTCAGTGTGGAGCCCAAGGAAGCTTAGTGGTGGAATGGGAGTGATGGTGAAGAATTTGAAATTGGTGGAGAGTCCTACGTGGTGAGAGGGGTTTAGGAGTGATCCCTGAGTAGGTTAGAGAGGAATACCCTAGGAAGACCAGAGAATAGGTCTTGGGAAGAGCAAGAGTGCTCTTGAGGGATAGGACTCCCCATCAATATTTTACTTAAATTCACTTTTTGGTTGAGCAACTTCCCAAAGCCATAATTATTGACTCAATTGTTTAATTTTCTATTATAATATATCATTGGAAAGCTCTTGAAGATATCCACAACTTTGAAGATCATTTTGTCTATTTTTTGAACTTTTTGAGGCTTTTAAGGGTTTCAAATTTGAATTTAAAGTTGTATTGGAGAAATTTCTTAGGATGGAAACTTCATATCTCTCAAACGGTATAGGATATTGAGATGATTCTTATACCACTAGATACATTTTTCAATGATACTCCTTGGGATTATTTTTAGGTCCATACGAGCTCATTTAAGATGAATTACTAAAAATAGTAAGTGACTATTTTTTACCTTTTCTGAATTATGACTATCTTACACCCCTTAAGTTTCATCACGAAACTCAAAACAACTAAAGAAAATAAGGAAAAAGAATTATTTTTGGGTGATGCAAGATTTCCCCTGCACCACTGGTTGCTCTTGCATCACTACAATTGAACCTACATTCTAAAATTAAAATTAAAATCATTCATTTTATTTTGGAAAATTATTTATAAATTATATCTCACCAATATGCACATACTCAACATTACAATTATTTTCATGTATTTTATGAGATTGTAAGTTTTTAATAATTCTTAGAGATAGAAGAATATTTATTTACTAAGTTACTAATGAAGTAAGGAGTTTTCAAGGTTTCATTTATAATGATTATTAACCAATTTAATAAACTTATGTTGCATTACTTAACCTATTTATAATCTACCTTTTTGAGAGATTTATGGTAGGCTAGAATCTCAAAATATTAGTATGAGGACTTGCAGTGATAGCCTATCTTAAGATTATATTTGTGCATAGGGTTTCATTAAGGTATGTGAGTAGTCTAATTATATTCATTTTACAAATGTCTCTAGGAACACCCTCCTAAGCTTGGTAGGGATTAGAGTGTAGAAGGTTCATCCTGATCTTATTCAATTGGTTCATTTATTTTCCTTAGTTTAACCATAGTTTTATAACTTTTTCTAGATCAACTGAATATCTAGGTCTATATATAGTGGTTCATCCCTTATAATTGAGGGTTTCAAGAAAACTCACCAAAATATATATTTGTGTATGATGCTTTATTATAAGCCATGTCATATTTTTATTATATAATGTTGCCTTAACTTTGGACTATGTACCAAAGTATCTAATTATTGAGCTAATGCTTTAGCTTACCTATGTAATTATTAGTCTTAATGAGGTTCATGTGAAGAGCTTGATTTTTGACATCCATATCTCAATTTATGTCTAATTTTTTTTACTTTACAAGATTCAAGGAGACGTGTCCAAAGTATCTAATTATTGAGCTAATTCTTTAGCTTACCTGTGTAATTATTAGTATTAATGAGGTTCATGCGAAGAGCTTTATTTTTGACATCCATATCTGAATTTATGTCTATTTTTTTTTACTATACAAGATTCAAGGAGACGTGTCCAATTAGAACATAGATTTAAAATTTAAAATAACTTAATTTGAGTTTGTTGGTCCCTATCATAAGTACCTCTAGTGATGCACTAAATTTTCTCATGGTTTCATATTTATATGTATTTTCTTCCTATAAGAAGATGGACAAAACTATATTTATGTACTAATGGTAGTGTTAGTATTATACTACTAGTGTTGGTTCTATATGTTTGAGCTAAACAATTGGAACAGTCAATTAGGGAGTTGTATGTCGGTAGAGATAATTAGATCAATGATATATGTTTCTAATTTTTATGCCTAAACATAAAAATCTCATTAATCTTGAGATGTAAATTTTGAATTATAAAATCAATCTCATTGTGAGAATTCCAGTTGTTCATTACATTGGCCATGTAGTTGGGTATATTTTATTAGACCCCCTACTTGTACTTGTGTCGAGAATACATGTATTAAAAATATGCAAGAGAGGAAATCCCATAAGCATATCTTATCACACTATACTGTATGAAAAATGGAACCCTAAGTTTTGTGCATAAAACTTGGCTTGAATCTCTTCCTTTTTCAAAGGGACATTAGGATGAAAATCAACAAGGTGAATAGATTGACTTTCAACCATGAAGGTGAGCTAATAAAACCTAGATTTTCATCCTTTTGTGCCTTGGAAATGGATTTAAATTGATTTTCCTTGATTATCCTAATTAGACTGTTTCCTAATAGTAAAATTATAATATTTTAACAAATAACATATTGAAACAATAGTTTGTAGGTAGATCTAGGAAGTGCAAAGGATTGTGTACCTATTCAGAGAGGTTGGTATCAGTCATATGGGAGGAAAGATGTGCCTAGGGGTGTATGAGTCCTAGCAATTTTGTCATTCTTTTCTTTTTCAATCCTCTGATGATAGATCTAAGACCTCTACTTCAACTTGTAGAGTTGTCAGAATGTTCTTCAGTAATTTTGTAGGTGAGTTTCCATAAGTTGACAAGATGTATGGATTCGAATGCAACAATGAATGTTTTTTCTTCAAACAGTCCTCAATTCTCCTCAAACATAAAACTTTCACATTCAAAGAGATAAAATTTTGGGCCATTTAGGGGCTTGCCTCATTCAAACCCCGTGTAAGTGTTTTCACGCCCTTCAATGGCTTCCTTGAAGGACTAAAGTCATGCACATCACCTCAAGATCTTGGATCTTGCTTTCTTGATTGCTTGAATGCTTTAGATACTTACAAAAGTGTTAGCCTTCACAAAACAATCATAAGATGAAGACACATAGGATTTGGCATGTTGTTGGATCTTGAATTGCTACAATAAATCACTGAAATGATGTTCTTGAATTCTGTTGAATGCTCTTGACAATAATAATTTCTTAATCATTCACTTAGATTTCAAATGATGCAATAACTAGGTATTTATATGTAGTTATGCTATTTTCCCAAAAATTAAATCCCAAAATCTGACATTACAATTTGAATTTTAAATATTAAATTGTTGACACCGACATACTAAAAATTGGTCCCTAGAAAATAGGGGGACTCAAACTCCCAAGTGCATATGGGTCCTAGCCCTATTTTCTAGGACATTAAGTGTCGATGAAAATCATAATTGGATACATTTGTTAAATGCTTGCAATTTCTCAAAAAGTGGTGCAAATAGGCCTCAGAATGTATAATTTAGGAAATTAGGCACTCAATTAGGTCCAATAAATTAAGGGGGACAATCTACATGGTGTGAAATTGTCAAGGGTGAAATTTTTTGATGCTACATTTAGCCCCCACTTTAGTGAGAGTATGAACTAACACTCAGACTCACACTAAAGTAGAAAAATATGTGTCAAGAGGGGTCGAATTGTCTAAATGTTGAAAATATGGGATGACAAAAGATCTAGGGAGAATTCACAAGCCCCTAGGATCCATGATCCCATGGAAAACCAACATAAGGATAAAGGAACATGAAAATGTATGATATGTAGCAAGACAACACACACAAACATACATGTCAAAAACACAAAGAATACATGAAAAAAACATTCGATACAACATAACATATGGATGAGATGAAATGAAAATAAACACCTGTAAACACAATGCAGACACTAAGAAGACACATAAAAACACACAAAAACCATAAGCTTAGTACTAAAGTGATTTGATTCATTAAGGCAAAGAGACCTTTGTCTTAAATTATCTCAAATACCAAAGATCATCCATTGAATAAAAGAATGCTCCCATGAAGACTAGCAAGTTATGTTATGCTATATCACTCATGAGCCCAATGGATCTACTAGAAAAAAAGCTACATTATGCTAGGTTTCCATGTAATATGATGGGTGTTAGATGCACATGACAACTGAGATGGTGGGTGAATCATTTTTATACTTTAAACATTCAATCCCTCAATATATTTTCAAACCCTTATCAACCATTATATGTATTAACAGAATGAAAACATGTAAACCAGTAATGTAAACAAATAAAAACACATAAGAACACCAAATTTATGTGGACAACCCAAGAAGGGAAAAACCATGGTGAGTATTAACTCCCTAATATATGAATTGCAACACTGAATACAATGAGGCTCACTGCCAAGGGCTCACTAGCCACAAAAGAAGAAAGGATCAATGCCAAAAGGACTCATTGTCTAGAAGAAAGAAGAATAGAAGAAAGGAGTGGCTCACTACCAATTATGAACTGGTAACAATGCATCTCTCATATTTTGAAGGTACAGTTCCAATGAAGCATAAAAAACTTATTGAATAGACTAAAATGTAGACACATTCTGCTCACTACATCTAGAATTCATAGGCATTAAACCTCGCACTCAAATCACCACACTTGATAACTTTTGCATCACACACTTTTCACTTGATAAATTTTGCATCACACACTTTGCACTTGAGACATCAACCAAGGATTTCAACATCATCCAAATTTAACAAATAACATATCCATAATGATATGAGACTTTGCAATGTGATGCAAACTTTTATTCAATAGGTGACATGGAATCAGACAATAGATTTGGATAGAAGCCCTTGAGAGTATTTTTCACTAAAAGTTGAGTTCTACACAAATAGCATGATATAGGAAGGTCCAAGGGCATCTAAGTCCTAGATAGGGTGTTTGAAATTTTAAAGATTGAGTGTATAAAGCATTCCTAAATGATTCTAGGTGTACACTTGCAAATAGTTTGAGCAAATGAATATTTTCCTAGAATTTGTTGAATTTATGGTAACATGATGCAAAATACAAGCATGTAACAATGTGTAAGATATTTTGACAATTTTGAAATCCAAAATCTAGATCTATGATACAATAATTGATTGATTCTAAGATGCCACAATCTAGAAATGATGAATTTGATGCAAATTTGGAATTAAACAATGCACTTTCTTTCACCTTTATGAACTATATGTAAGATTCCTAAGAAGATAAAATTATGAATTTCAATTTAGATATTTGCAAAAGCATTCAAACTAAGTAGATAGAGAAAAAAAATTGTTAAAAGGTTTTTTGATGCTAGAGTACAAGGGAAGAGGCACCCAAGGGCATCTAAGTCCTTGATAGCCCAGTCCTAAAATTTCAAAAGCTAAATGTTTGTGTTGTTGTTTAAGGTTGTCATTTTTATCTTCAAATAGGCTTGACAATGACTATTTTTTCAAATTTTTCCCAGTTCAAGACAATGCGACTCAAATGCAAATATGCAACAACAAATGAAAATCGTGGATACAATTTTGAATGATACAAAATGTAATGCATTTTTTAAAATTATTATGCTTTTATGATGTAAAAATAAAACCCTAAATGAGAAATGCAAGACAATGCAATCCAAACCTAGATCTAGGGTTTGAAATTTCATAAGGCTTATGATGTCAAAATGTCAGGTTCACCAAAATTTAATGTATGAAAAAGGGAACCCTAATTTTTGTGCATAAAACCTAAGATGAATCTCTTCATTTTTCAAAGGTACATTAGGATGTAAATCAATAAGGTGAATATATTGACTTTCAACTAGGAAGGTGAACCAATCAGACCTAGATCTACATCTATCTAGGCCTTGGAAATGGATTGGAATTGATTTTCTTGATTATTTTAATTATACTATGTGCCCTAATACTATGGTTCACCAAAATGTAATGTATGAAAAAGGGAACCCTAAGTTTTGTGCATAAAACCTAAGATGAATCTCTTCCTTTTTCAATGGTACATTAGGATGTAAATCAACAAGGTGAATAGATTGACTTTCAACCAAGAAGGTGAACCAATCAAACCTAGATCTACATCTATCTAGGACTTGGAAATGGATTGGAATTGATTTTCTTTATTATTTTAATTATACTATGTGCCCTAATACTAAAATCACAATATTCCAACAAATAATAGACTGAAACAATAGTTTGCTAGAAGATCTAGGAAGTACAAAGGATTTTATACATGTCTAGAAAGGTTGGTATCAATCAGTATAGGAGGAAAGAGGTTCCTAGGGGCATATGAGTCCTAGTAGGGGTGTCCTACTCTACTTTTGTTAAACACACCCTAGTACTGAGAGGGGGGTGAATCAGTATCTTCAAAAAATTAGACCCTTCAATACAATACAAATTTGATCTTCTAGCCAGATCAACAACTCTTAATCAAACCAATAACAATGAAAGATAAAGCAATGAACATATATGCACAAGATAACACTAGATATATAGGGAAACCCCACGAAGGGAAAATCCATGGTGAGAGTTAACTCACAATAAATGAAGCTCACTACTTATAATAATTACAATATGTTTTAAGGCTCACTACCTAATTACTTGCAAGATAAGGCACACAACCTTAGGTCAAGATACAAAAATACTTATAGGATGAAGTTCACAACTTTAGGGAAAGATATAAGGACCTAATAAGAATCACTATCTCATAGTAGGATACATGAATTTTTAGAATTACAACATATGTAAACAATACACTCTATTGACTGAGGCATTAAAGAACATCTGATCTATCTTCCACACACACTCACACTAATTTTTCATTATTTTCAACTCATTCCAAACTCTTTCACTTTGCATCTAATTTTTTATTCCATTTATATGCATTGCAACATCACAAAACATCACTTAGGCTGACCAAAATAGGATATAAATAATCATTCCAATAATTCAATGACCAAACATAAATGTGGTGTAAAGTGGTCTTATCTAGGAGATAGATAGGACCAAAAATAACTTACTACATCTTCAAATGTGATCCCAAACATCACACACGTTGGTGCATAGCATCCCAAGTTAGCAACATGGAAAAATATAGAAGAAAAATGTAGCACATTACCAACTGGCCCCCAAAACACATCTTCCTATTGAATCTACTCAATGTGGTTCACAATAGGATAGAGAAGGATGCTAAAACATCTTTAAAAAATCTTAATTATTGGTGAAAACCCAAAATCAAATAACACAAGAAAAAGAACATGTCTTGTCGGCCAGACATCCACATGTTTCTAAAAAGCCAACTCAAAATAGTATGTGGCACAAAAGAGATCAATCATGGATGTGTAAACCATAGGAAGACATTCCATAAACATCCAACAACACTTCTACATACTCCTTTCTCACTATCATGCCAAAAAAAGGTAGTACACAATAGACATAAATATAACACTTCATCTAGGAAGCAAAAAGACACAAAGATGAGATATAACATTTACAAATCAGCTTGTAGTAAACGTCATCACTTAAATGCTAAACTAAGACACTGCATAAAAAATAAAAGAACATCCACCAAGCTATAGGAGTAGAAACAACAATATATATAAATGTAGATAATTTTCCAAACCAATCCTTACAAGTAACAAAATTTCCAACCCATTGTAACTACTAGATACCTCCTCGACAACACTAGTGACTTGAAATGTTAGGAGTGCAATGTCTACATAGCATAGAAACTGAATCCCAAATCACAAGACCACATATTTAATAGCATAGGAATTTGTTTCATTATACCCAAAGAGTCTTCAATCTAACTTCCTACAACAAAAACCCTTGCCAACATTCAAAGATCAAAACCTCCTTATAGCAATATAAACTTCCTTAGGAACAATAGAAGAGAGCATACAACATACTGAAGACCATCAGAAACATCTCCCCAACATCAACATTACTTCTAATCCTCATCTTAATTCTTCTAATCCTAATCTTAATATATCAACATGACATCATCCCTGCTAATAAAAAATATACTCAATACTACTTCAATTGACATCAAACAAGTCATGGCATCCCACCATGAACACCAGTGACATAAATGATAACCTTAACATATGTACAACAATCTCATCAACATTCTCCCCCTTCGGTTAGTTCCTTTGAGGAGGACGATCTTCCTGAGCCTTCCAAGGACCCTCTTTCGGCTATCCCTGTTGTGAATCCTTATGTTGTCTTTGTTCCAGCTGATTCTGTTGTCGTTGTTCTGTCAGAGCCTATATGTCCTTTGTTGTTCAACTTTGTTAGATCTTTGCCAGTTCCTACCTCTATTGCTTTGCTGTCAGCTCCCTCATTGCATTGTGGCTCCTCTCTCAGGTTGACTATTGTGGATCTGCTCCACTCACCTTGCTCGTTGGCTCTGGATTTCGAGCCTTCTTGGTTGGTTGTGCTGCAGAAGAAGAAGGGTCTCCCCAAATCTATTGCCTCTTTCCGGCCTTGGGTTCGAGGAGTTAGTTTAGATCCCTTAGGTTCGTGGGTTGTCTAATTTTTGGTTGTTCTATAGCTAACAGTCAGTTGCTTCTGTATGTTTCTTCTAGTTCAAGTTTTGTTTGAACTATGCATTCCTTCGGCCCTTTGGACTTTCTGTGTAAAGGGTACAACACCCTGTAAATGTTGCTTATCTTTTCAAACACAATCTCATCAACATAATTATTAGTGAAAACCCAAGTTGAGTGTTCCCCGACTAAGTGTTGACATCAATGAAAACCAAAGGCAACATATGTGCAATGGTATGCTCCTTTGGTATTGATGGCAACACACATCTACTCATTCTTACCCTTTGACATAAAAGACAAAGGTAAAAAGGACTTCATTAAATCATTAGTACATTCTCAACAACTGCACTTTTCCTTCTTGCCCCCTATTAGCAACAACCAACCAACTACCTACTCCCCCTAAGGAGTAGCCCACATCAATCTAGGAGAAAAATATATGACATGAATTTCTCCCCTAGATAGATGCACTATCTATGCATCTAGCTAGAACAAGGAGAGGCAATAACCCCTAACTTTTGTGAGAGATACTCAAAATTATCCTTTGAAATTTCCTTAGTGAAAGTTTCTACAATCTGATCCTTAGTAGACACATAATCCAATTTGACTTCTCGCTCTACAACCTTCTTTCTTAGAAAGTGATACTAGATAGAAGTATGTTTGGTCCTTGAATGCATCATGAGATTCTTGGAATTTTTTATTGCACTGTATATCACATAATATGGGAATGGGCTCATCATACACCATGTTTATATCCTTCAGAGTCTACTTCATCTAGAGCACTTGGGTGTAGTAAGATACTGCAACAATATATTTAGCTTCTATTATGGATAAGGACATTGAGTCCTACTTCTTACTAAACCATGAGCCTAATATGTCTCCTAAGATAAATTCACTTCCATCGGTGCTTCTTCAGCCATGCACGCATCTTTCCCAATCAACATCAATATAGACACTCAAAGAAAATTTATTATCTTTCTTATACCACAAACCATAATCTAGAGTTCCCTTCAAATATCTGAAAATTCTTTTTACTGCCTTCTCATGAGTTTTCTCAGGATTATCTTGATATTTGGAAACCAAACATATTGCATACATAATATTATGTCTAGAAGCAGTTAAGTAAAATAATCATCCAGTCATAGATCGATAAAGAGTCTAGTCAACTTCAGGTGACTCATCATCCTTGCTCAAGTGACAAATAGTAACCATAGGAGTACATATTGGTTTGGAATCCTCCATGCCAAACTTCTTCAATATATATTTAATATACTTAGCATGGGAGATAAAGGTACCATCATTTATTTGAACAACTTGAAGCCAAAGGAAGAAAGACAACTCACCAATCATAGACATCTCAAATTATTTTAAATCTCTTCTGCAAACTTTTTGCACATGTTATCATCTCTAGCAAAGATGATGTCATCAACATATACAACCACTATCAAAATTGTGTCTTCCTCTATCTTAATGTAAGGATTATTATCTGTAGTACCTTTCTTGAAACCTTATTGAAGTAAGTACTATTCCAACTGAGAATACCAAGCTCTAGGAGATTTATTGAGTCCATACAAATATTTCTTTAGTCTGTACACCATGTTTGAATCTTCTAATAGCTAGAAACCATTTGGTTGCTCAATGTAGGCATCTTCCTTTAAATCACCATTCAAGAGGGTTGACTTTCCATCCATCTGATATACTTTGATATTTTTGTTAGTAGCAAAGGCATGAAACACCCTGATTGACTCCATCCTGGCATTAGATCAAAAGTCTCCTCATAATCAACACCTTCAACTTGTGAATAACCCTTACACACCAATCTTGCTTTAATCCTTACAACTTCACCATCTTTATTTGGCTTGTTCCAAAATACCCACTTTGTTCTCATAATATTCTTATCATTTGGTCTGGGAACTAGTTCCCATGTCTGATTCTTTTCTATCTAATTCAATTCTTCCATTGCCTTCATCTATCCTTCATCTTTGATAGTATCAAAAAAGGCTTTGGGCTCAACTTTTGATAGTAAGCACAAATTCACTTCCTCGCTTGATTTTGCAAGCCTTCACCTATTCTACACACATTCATTCGAATTCCCAATGATCTAATCTGTTGAATGGTTCCTTTGAACATACTTTGCTGGAGTCTTAGGGGTCTTTTCTAATTATTTTTCATTCTCTTTTTTTATCCTCCTCTTCTTCTTCTTCTTCAATTTAGGGAGGTATATCAGATCCATAAACCTTTGTCTTGTGATATCTAACACAAGTCTTCATATACCTTAACATTTGTGCTTTCAATAATCTTTCCCAATATCTTATTGTAGCATCTATAGGCCTTCCTTTTGGTTGAGTAACCAAAAAATATCCCTTCATGACACCTTGATTCAAACTTTCCAAGGTCTTCATCTCTCATGATATAGCATTTTATATGAAAGAAATTGAAGTAGACATCACACCTTGATTCAAAATTTCCAAGGTCTTCTTCATCTCTCCTTAATGTAGAAATTTTTTATTTCTTCATCAAGCCTTGATTTAAACTTTCCAAGATATTCTCCATCTCTCCACTACCCCATTCTATTGAGGGGTCCTAGGATTAGATATATGTCTCCTAATACCATAATATTCACAAAAAAAATTAAACTCATTTGAAGTGAATTCACCTCCTCTATTTGATCTTAAGAATTTGATCTTAACATTTATTGCATTCTCAACTTTTGCATTGAAAATCTTAAACTTATGAAAGGCTTCTAATTTTTCTCTTAAGAATGTAACCCAAGTTATTTGAGAGTAATCATCAACAAGTAACATGAAATACATTTCACCTTGTTGACTCCTTGTTCTTTTAGGTCCGCATAGGTTAGTGTGAATCAACTCCAATGGCATTGTAGAAGAATACTCCTTGCTTTTGAAATTTTTCCTTATCTTCTTTCCCATTTGACACTCCTTGCATAATGTGTTTGTAGGATTTGTTATCTTAGGAATGTATCTCATTGCATGAGTAGAATTTATCTTCACCATATTGTCAAAGTTGATGTGTCTCATCCTCTTTTTCCACGACCAAAACTCACCAGATTGAGCCGATAAATCAGTTCTTCCATTTTATTCCTTTAGATGATAAACATTTATATATGTCCTATTACCTTCTACAATTAATATTTCAGACCCCAACTTCCTGATCTCACAACCTTTGACATGAAATGTAAGATTTTATCCTTTATTGCACATCTGAATAATACTAAGAATATTATGCTTCTACCCTTTGACATTTAGGACATACTCCATCTTGTTCTTTCAATCAATGGTTATAACACCCTTTCCACAAATTTGTTTTGACTCATCACCACCAAAATTGACAGCTCCACCATTATACTTCTTAAGTCTAATGAACTTCCCCTTGTCACTAGTCATGTGGTTAGAGAAACCACTATCAATCACCCAATAATTTGATTCTTCTTTTTAATGAAAGGCAATCCACAAAACCATGAATTTTTTATTATTTTTATCAACTTGCAAGATACCAGACTCCTTATATTTTCCAACATCACTCTTTTTGTCATCAACTTATAGGGCCATGAAAAGTGTTTCATCATTTGAATCATCATAATCCTCATCTTTAGAAGAAAAATTACTCTCCATGGAATAAAGAATTATTTTGAACTTATCTCTATTGTTGCTATCCATTGATTCTTTAAAAGGAAATTTAGAGGAAATATGACCAACTCTTCTATAATTGAAGCACTTGAAAGGTAACTTACCTTTGTATCTTGCAATAACTTTCTTCAATATTCTCACAAATTTTTCTTCTACTTCATCAAGGTCATCATCTTGATTAGATACTTCATCTTCTATCCTCTTACTGACTTTGAATGGGGTTTCCTTATTCAGAGTATCTTTGTCAAGATCTCTCATTTTAAAGGTTATGGTGGCACCAAAAAATTGATCTACTAAATAGCTATCCAATTCCTTACACTCCCCAATAACAGATACCTTATGATAATAATATTTATGGAGAGATCTCAAAACCTTCTTTACAAGATCATCTTCTTTCACTTCTCCACCAAGACCTTTGATGCCATTAATTCATTCATCCACTTGGAGCATATAACCATAAATGACTTCATCCTCTATCATCCTCAGGGTCTCCAATTTTATCTTAAATATTTTCATCTTATCTTGCTTCACTTTACTATATCCTTCATCAATGCTACTAATTTTCTCCTAAACATCCTTACTAGAACTGTAATTCATTATCTTTAGAAGTTATGAATCAACTAATTCACTCATGATATCATTCTTTTTCTTGGAATTGTTTTCATAAAACCTAATCTAGATGGATCTATAGGATGAGTAGTGGGAGAAGTGTATCCATCCTTGATAGATTTCCAAAACACAAAACTCTAGAGAGGATAGATAGCCTTCCATCCTTAGCTTCCAAAAAGTGTATTTTTTTCCATCAAACTTAGGTTCCTTATAAGATCCATCATGTGCCATCCCAAACATTCCTCAAACAATTAAGTTCCGTCTAAGGACCTTGGATTTGATACTAATTTTTGAACACACCCTAATACTAAGAGGGGGGTGAATCAATATCTTCAAAAACTTAAACCCTTTAGCACAATGAAAATTCAATCTTCTAACAAAATCAACAAATCATCAACTCTTAATTGACTCAGTAACAATTAAAGATAAAGAAATGAACACACATGCACAAGATAACACCAGATATATGTGGAAAACCCAAGAAGGGAAAACAACGATGAGAGTTAACTCACAATATATGAATCTCACGTATTACAACAATTACAATATATTTTATGGCTCACTACCTCAAGACTTGTAGGATAAGGTGCACAACCTTAGGGAAAGATAAAAAAATATTTGTAGGATGAAGTGCACAACTTTAGAGTAAGATACAAGGACCTGATAAGACTCACTATCTCATAGAAGGATACATGAATTTTTGGAATTACAACATATGTCAACAATACACTTTACATTGGTTGAGGTGTTAAAGTGCATCTAATCTATCTTCGACACACAGTCACACTACTACATTATTCTCAATTAATTCCACACTCTTTCACTTTTCATCTAATTTTTTCTTCTATTTATATCCTCTGCAACATCACAGAATGTCAATTAGGTCAACCAAAATAAAAGATAAACAATACTTCCAACAAGTCAGCCACAAAACATAAATTTTGTGCAAATCAATCCTATCCAAGAGATAGAGAGGACCAAAAATAACTTATTAAATCTTCCAATGCGATCCTAAACATCACGCACACTAGCGCATAGAATCCCAAGTTGACAACAAGGAAACACACAGAAGAAACATGTAGCACATTACCAGTAGGCCCCAAAAAAAATCTTCCAATTGAATCTATTCAACGTGGTTCACAAAAAGATAGGGTAGGACCCAAACACATCTTAACACAACCTTAATTGTTGGCACAAACCAAAAATCACATAACGCAAGTAAGAGAACACACCCCGTCGGCCAAACATCCACAAGTTTACAAAAAACCAACTCAGAATAACATGCAACACAAAAGAGATCAACCATTGATGTGTAGACCATAAAGAAATTTTCCATGATCATCCAACAACACTTCCATATACTCCTTTCTCACTGTCATGCCAAAAATAGCTAGCGCACACCAAACAAAAACAAACCACTTCATCTAGGAAGCCAAAAGACATAAACATGAGATAGAATATTAACAAATCAACTTGCACTAAAATTCTCACTTGAAAGTTGAACTGAGATACTACACAAAAATTTAGAGCACATCCACCAAGCCATAGGAGTAGAAACAACAACGCTAAGAAATACAAATCATTTTCTGGACCAGTCTTGATAAGCAACTAAACTACCAACCCACTGCAACTACTAGAGACCTCCTCATAAATACTAGTAACCTAAAAGGATAGGAGTGCAATATCCATAGAACATATACACTGAATCCCAAACTACAAGACCAAATCTTCAATAGTGGAGGATTGTGGAGAATTCTCCCAAACAATCTTCAATCCAACTTCCTGCAACAAAAAACTTCACCAACATTCAGAGACTAAAACCTCCTTGTAGCAACATAAAATTCCTTAGGAACAATAGGAGATAACATACGACATATTGAAGACCATCAACAACATCTCCCTAACATCAAAATTAATTCTAATCCTCATCTTAATGCTTTTAATCCTCATCTTAATATATTGAAATGATATCATCTCTACTGATAACAAATATACTTGATACTACTTCAATTAACATCAAACAAGGCATGGAATCCAACCACAAACATCACCAACATCAATGACAACCTTAACATATGTGGAACAATCTCATCAACATAAGTATCAGTGATAGTTCAAGCCGAGTGTTTCAAAACTGAGTGTTGACATCAATGACAACCAAATGAAACATATGTGCAACAAATTTTATAGTCCTATGATGATATATCTGAGACCTTCATTTCAACTTGCAAAGTTTTTAGAATATTGTCAAGTAATTTTATAGGTGATTTTTCATAAGTTGATAGTATGTAGAGATTTGAATGATTTGTCTTCAAACTTTCCTCAATTCTCTTCAAAATTGAAACCTGCACATTAAAAGAGATGGAAAATGTTGGGCCATTTAGGGGCTTGCCTTAGTCAAACCCCATGTAAGTGTTTCCACATCCTTAAATGGCTTTCTTGAAGGACTGAAATCATGCATATCACCTGAAGGTCTTGGATCTTTCTTTCTTGATTTTTTGAATGCTTTGGAGACTTACAAAAGTGTCTTCAAAAGACAATGATAACATGAACACACAAAGGATTTGGCACATTGTTAGATCTTGAATTATTGCAATAAATCACTAAAATACTGCTCTTGAATTCTCTTGACAATAATGATCTTAATCATTTCACTTAGATTTCAAATGATGCAATAACTAGGTATTTGTATGCAATTATGCTAATTTACCAAAAATTAAATCCCAAAAGTTGAGATTGCAATTTGAATTTTGTATATTAAAATTTTGACATCGATATACTAAAAATTGGTCCTCGATAAAATAGGGGGACCCATACTCCCAAGGGTGTATGGGTCCTGGCCCTATTTTCTAGGACATTAAGTGTCGAGGGAAAAATCATAATTGGATGCATTTGTTCAATGCTTGCAATTTCATGGAAAGTGGTGCAAATGGTCCCGAGAATGTATAATTTAAGAAATTGGGTGGTCAATTAGGTCCAATAAATTAAGGGGGAAAAAACATGTGAAATTGTCAAGGGTGAATTTTTTTTATGCTACACATACTAATATCGTCCTTTAAGAAAAACAAAGATAGAAGCAAGTAGAATAATTCATTGTGTTCCTTAAGACCACATCATAAAGTTAAGAATGCAATATTTTCTCCTTAAGATAACTCATTTACACATGAGTCCTCCATTCAATGTCATTGACACATATATTAACATCAAACATACAACTTAAATAAGTATCATGTAAGTGGCCCCTACTGCCCAAGCACTCTTATGAGATATTGTGACTCTTTAACTTACACAAAGTTTCATGAACAAGTGTCAAATAAAACTTACAAAAAATTTAACAAAAAGTGAATGTCTAAATGAAAGAGAACACATTTAAAGATAATATTTGCACACCTAAAAACATAAATTAGACAAAAATAAATAAAATTATAAAATAAATAAAAAATAATTTTAATAATGATAGCTAAACTCCTCAAATGGTCTTATATTAATTATTATTTTTATATTTTTCCTTATTTAATAGGTTACAATTTTATATTATAATATTAAAGTACATTTTAAAAATGAAGATAAATTTTAAAACTATCTAGAAAGAAACTTTATAATATTTTATTTTAAAATTATAAATATAGTTTATGTATTATATATATTAAATATTATTATTTTGATATTTATATTTTAATTAATTTTTTATTTCTCTTTAAATTATATTAAATACATATGAAAAAAAATTAATATTTAATTAAAATGATTATTAAGTTTACTTTGAGAAGGCTTGAAATAAAAATTAGTTAAATTTATTTTTTAAATATTATAATTAGAAAAAAATTAAAATGTTATTGTTTAAATTACTTTAGATTTTAATATGTTTTATTTTGCATGCAGGTGTTTTGTAGTCCTATACATGAAACTCTCGATACAAAATTTTCTCGTATCAAGGAGAAAGAGTTTTCTTCATACAACATATTTATTCGATTTTCCCTACGTTTTATATATTTTACCATTAATACTTTTGTTGCAGCGATATTTCCATTTTTAGGAGACTTTGTCAACTTGATGGGATCTGTGTCTCTCATTCCATTAACTTTTATATTTCCAAGCATAATAATCTTAAAGGTAAAATATTTTAAATTTACAATATTGATTTATGCTTATTTAATATTTTAATAATTGAATAATCAAATAATATTTTATCTTAATGTTTATATATTCGAACTAATATTTTTGTGTTCTTTTACTAGGTGAAGGGGTCAAAAATCAACTTTTTTGAAATAATATGGCATTATCTTATAGTGATTATATTTTCTCTTCTTACAGTGGCAACAACAATATCATCTTTCTATTCTATCATAAATGATGCTAAAACCTATCATTTGTTTGCAAATACATAGATCGTATTATTAAGAGCATATACTATTCTATGAAACATAAATATACAAAAATGAAATTATGTTAAGTTCTTTTCAAGGTTTTAAAATCTTGAATTTTTAAGAGTATGTTGTAAAAATTCATTTTTGAATATAATGTATTTTTAATAGTTCATGTTGTATTTTGTAGATTTTGTAATGATTTATGTCTTTACTAAAAAATTAATGAGTGTATATATATGTATATTATACTACTTGTGAATGTGTTATTTGATCAAATTTTTAATGTTTACTTATGTTATATGGATACTTATATAATTGGTTGTGCAATATTATTTTATTTTAGTTATAAAATTTGGATGTATTTTATGGGTGCAATGAGTGTACAAGAAATAGGGGAATTCAAGAAAGGTAAATTCTAAGTGCAAAGTCCCGCATATTTAAACTATATATCACCCATAATTATTCATAAGGAGTTAAAAACAATAATAATAATAATAATTCATATTGAGGGAACCTACCATGAAATAATTAAATTATATTATGCAACACAAATATTTAATAATATTTTTTGTTCTACCAACCGGTGGTTCATATTTAATCTTGTGAGCTAAATTTGTTGATTTACACCCTTGTGTGTGACTTGAATAATTTTATTTTTTATTTGAAAGCTAATTTGGTCATTTTAGTTTTTCCACCTTTGACTTCTTAATGAGTTTTCCTAAACCATAAGCACACTAGGATTAATTTTATTTTCCTTTTTCTAGTTAGGGGCACAACATAGGTGAAATGTTCCCTTTCTAATTTATTTAAGTTTTGGAGAATTTGGGTCACTTTCCTAGTTTAGGTAGGATTTTAAAATTCCCATATTGACATCTCTTTCATCAATTCCCCATGCCTCCACTTTATTTTTCCTTCCCTCTCATGGGCCATCAAACTTGTATCTCCTTATTCCCCTAGCACCTTGATTCCTTGTCCCCCACTTCTCCACTCATAAATTAATTTTTAAAAAATGAGTTTTTTATGAAAGCCTACGTTTTCAAAAGTGTCAATAGGTATCTTGGACCCCAAATCCCTAAATTCCTATTGAATTTATATTTTGAACATGTGAATCCCCAAAACCCAACCATATTGCATCATAGAAACCTAGGTTCCTATTCCTCAAATTCCAAACATCAAACATTCAAAGTATTCTTTGCTTTACCTTGAAAAATACATTTCCCTATATCTCCATCTCCAAGCATTCCTTTTCATAGAACCCCACCATCTGAAATAGTAGTTTCATCTATCACCATGGTGAACTAGGGATGCCATTAATGGCCACAAATTTGAATGTGACAAAATTGAAAGAAAATGCAATCCCATGAGAAATTTTCAACCTTCATATAAAGGATAAATATCCCAACAATATTTTTTCTCAAAAACATATCATATGGAAATATGAAGGATGAAAAATATATGATAGTGGATGATCACCATTTTTTTCACTTGGAATTTTTTTTTTAGTTCTTAAGTCTAAGTTAGAAACAAAAGATTCTAAAATATTTGCATGTTTTTCTCAATGGGATGGACTAGATCCTTCAATAATTCAATATAAATAAGGGAGAGATTATCCTGCGTAAGTCTTAAGGAGAATGATCTTAGGCACATTAGAGAGTTCCCCACCTACCAATAGAATAAATTTGATTATAATTTTCCTCTAGGTTTACTATATCTATTACTTATCCTTGAGAAACATTGGGAGAGTGTGATCATGGAATTAATCACAAGAGTCCTACAAGTATATGATGAATATTACAACCATAATGTGGTGGATAGGATAAAAGAGTAATTTTACACTCTATTTCCAAAAATATTCAAATGATCATTTTAGATGTAAGACTTTTATATGATATTTTACCTAAGCGTCATTACACTACAGAACTATCCTTGTCTATTGGCCTAGTTGTGGAGTATGTCAATATGCTGGTTAGCAATTTTAATCATGCACATGTGAGGAATAAATAAAAAATGAATGGTATTGCAAAAAAAGGGAAAGGGTAGAGTGTAGGAAAGAGTAGGAAAAAAATATCAGGGAAGACTATAGGTGGGTGAGTAGAAAGGAATTCATGAATTAAGTAATTATATATAAATAAGAACAGATGAATGAAAATACATGATGGATATAGAAAAAAATAAAATTAAGATGTAAACTATTCAGGGATATAGATGAAAAGGAACTATTCCCCCAACACACAAATTAGTTCTGGCTCTAAATATAAGCCAACACTTCAACACTATACATGTTTTACCTTGATGAATTCAACTTTAGAGTGCATTATGTTTCATACATAATATTTGGCCCAACAATTATTTACCCATATAGATTACTATATTTATTTTACTGTGTTATTTGTGTTGGTTATTGTTTACCTTCTACTAGAAACATGCAATTTATTTATTATCATGTTCAGGGTATGTGCAGGATCATGATGGGCCAAAAAGTGGCAATGAGAAAAAATCATGTTTTGAATCGGTTCAAAAATGCAGAAATGGCCTAGTTGACTTTTCTAGGTTTGGGTGATAGTACTTCTACCCAAACCAAAAACCAAAGGTAGTTTCCACAAAATTTTTGGAAACTGTATATAAAAAAACAGCCGACTCTTTAATTTCATTTCTCACAGTTTGACGCGGGCGCAAGAGAAGAAACCCAAATCCGATATCTATTCTAATCCGATATCCGATTTGAAAGGTATGTATTTGGTTTGTTCGATCTTGTAATCGATTTTTCAATAGATTTTGTTAAGTTTAAGTAGGTTTTATTAAAAAAAATTCAAAAATACGGTTTTCTATTGATTTTTTTAAAAAAACTAGAGTTTACATTGATTTTTTATTAAAACTTAATGTTTTGAAATGGATCTTGATTAAAAATTAGTGTTGTTGATGTATTTTTATCAAAAATAAGAGTTTGTTATTGATTTTTGTGAAAAAGTATGGTTTTTTTTGGATTTTTATTAAAAACTAGGGTTTTTTTACAATAATTTCATTTATATTGTGTAATTTCAATTAGTTTAATTAGTTTTTAACTTTAATCAGGTATTATGGCTGTGAATGTAAATCCACAAATGCCAAATGCTCCACCACCTCCATAGCCAAATACCCCACCACCTCTGCAGCCACCAATTGAAGACTTAATTGGTGAAAAATTGGGGCAATTGAGGGGCATTTGTAAAATTTATCAGACAATGCCTCGATTGAGAGATATGACAAACACATTGAAAGAAATAATTAAAAATAGAAACCCTCTCCACCCAACATAATTCCTTTTATTCATGGCAAGAAGACATGAGGGAGTATTATCGATGTGGATTATCTTACGATGATGTGAAAGATCTCCAAATAACCAAAGCCCAAATAGCCTCTTTATTCATTGACACCCACACCGGTTTGCCAGTGAATTTTAATAGAACAAAACTTTCCATAAAATGGTGCATGCATAGGGACATTGTAGCTAACTTTTGGGATTGTTGGTGTATGGTTTTTGATAAACCACCGAACAATAATTCCGACATACCATTTTACTTTATTAAAAAATTATATGTTGAGTTTGTCTTAGGGCATCATGTCAAATACTTTGAAATTAAACCTTTCCAGGGCGTCAGTGGAGGTATGCCCCAGGATAGACCAGGGGTGGTTAGAGTAGTCCCGCGCACAAATGTTCCCCTTTCTCCCCTTCCTCCCCTTCCTCCGCCACCTCCAATATATCATCCAGAGATTATCGAGGATGCATCCACACAAACTATTCAGGCTATTCACTCTTTGAGTGGTCATTTGGTTTCGCATGCTTCTATAGTAGCTCAGCCACATTTTGGTTATGTTGGCGAAAGCTCGAGTGTTGTTGCATCATCCTCCTCAAGTCCACATATTTGTGTGCCACATGTTTGCACTATGTGCCGCCAGATGTGCTTGGGTCCTCTTGTACAGCCCATTGAGCATCCTTTGGACACTTCTGATTATGACCTCCATGATGTATACATTATAGATTAGTCACAAGGGAGTGGAGCGCACCCTACAGAGTCCTCTCCTGCTAGAGAGGGAGATGCTGGAATAGTGACACAGGTAAGATTTAAGTTGTAATTTCATAACTTGCATTTGTTTTTAAATGAATATTAATAAGAGATAGTATCAAGTACTAATATTTATTTACATGGTATATTTAACAGTTGATGTCTGAGGAGGAGCTCGCATGGGTGATTGATAGCACCCTTAGGGCCATTTCATTTGGCTTGGACACACACGCAGTATATATTTTCACACTCACTCGTTTATATTTTATATTATATACTTGCTTGTCATTTGAATTGTCATTAATGAAATTATATAATAGCTTATATGTTTATCTTGTTTTCCTCCTGTAGGAAATACCTAGTGTGAGTGAGGTGTAGCCTCGTCCAGACTATGGAGGCGCAAATCTAGATAAGGGGAAGGTAATTGAACTCAAATTTGATTGAATTAAGATTTTTAAGATCTTATATTGATTATACATACGTTGACATAGATTGGTAGTTTCATATGTACTTGTCAATTTTATTTACAGGCAATTATGAGCTTTACAAATATGTTGACAAGGGACACACCACCTAGAGGAGTAGTTTTTGGAACACCTCAAAGAGTAGGTGTTGAAACCCATCAAAGAGGAGGTGTTGAAACAATTGAAGGAGACAAAGAAAAAGATCAACCTAAAGAGGTACATGTGCTTATTTTATTTTGTGTTTGGTAAATAAGTTCTTATTACCAATAATCATATGCTAACTTGGATCAATTTTATGTTTTTGTTCACATATATAGATTGGCATTTCAAAAGTTGATTTGGTATATTCTAGGACTCCTGACCCTTTAAAGAGATGTATATTTTAGGGAATCAAGATTTCAATTTTAGAGTTCAGTTAAAATTCAATGTATATTGATTTTGATGTTAATTATTCGATTTTAAATTATATAGTATAACTAATCTCAATTGTGGTTTGAATTTTTCTTGTGCAGCTACCTTCAGAGCCAACGAGTGCTTCAAAGAGGCTCCATTTTGATGATCCACCAATAGTTTAGGATGAGATAGACATTTTGGCATGTAAATTTTGAATACATATTGAGATGGCATATGCCACATTTTGTAAAACTTTGTTTGAGTTGGCGTCGATGCCATTTTTGTATATGGACATACACTTGATTATTGGATAATTTGATATATAGAAGTTGACAATCTAAATTTAATTTGTTCCTCATGTGCATGATTAAACTCTTTGAAAATTTTATCTTGAGAAATGGTTAAATATCAATGTACAATAGCTTAAAACTGAATGGTTATATTATGTAGTTTATATTTATATCGATGATTACATTGCATTACACATCTTTCAAACTCAAATCATTAATTCACATTGCATAACTAACAACTAGATGTTCATAGATGAAAAATTTTCAATTACAATATAGTTCTTACAAAGTCAACCTAAGCAGTTATGCAAGATCTCCTTGGTGTCTTACTTCATCACCTTAACCTTTAGGACCTTCTTCATGTTTAGGTACCCCTGGTTCTCTTGGCCAACCCCACTACCATCACAAATCAACCTACCAAGTCAATCTTGGTGCAATGTCTCTAACTCTTCCTTAGCCCTTAATCTACCCTAAAGACTAACATTCTCCAAGAACTAAAGCCCTTAATCTACCCTTAATCAGTAAAATGAGTTCCAAAACTCATTAAGTGTTTCCACTCCTTATCCTCCTGATCACTCTTGATCAAGACATGTTCCTAAGCCTCTAACTCTATCTCAATGGTCAAAAGAAACGAACTAACTACAAAAGAATGCTTGAACTGAAGAAACTAGCAACCTACTGTTCCACAAAATGCTTGGAAGACAATTGCACTACATTCTACATAATTCATAGTGTCAGGATCACTCCATTAACACACAATTCAAAGCAAAAACTAGAAAAATTGCACAAATTTATCACTGTCTTCTCTTGTAATCATAAATTTCCAATAATGCAAAAGCTTCCAACCTTCCTCTCAGGTCGAGGCACACCCTATATAAGTCAACAAAAGTATTTATGCCTCCCCTTGGTCAGACATTGTAGTTCCCTTGTGGCAAATTTGCAAAAATGTACCATTTTGCACTTTTTGCCAATGTCTAGTAAAATGAGTTTCTAATCTCATCAATAAAATGAGTTCCAAAACTCATAAAGCCTTTCCACTCCTTATCCTCCTGATCACTCCTGATCAAGACATGTTCCTAAGCCTCTAACTCTATCTCAATGGTCAACATGACCTTCAAGGTAACACATCAAAAACAAAAATTCATCCTAGACTTCCTAATTGCCTAGTGTTTTCTAGGTGCTCCTGCACCATCGACCTTCCTTGATATTATTTTGTAATTTATTATTTTCAAGAGAGGCCGACCTCCTTGAAGAGTCACCTTATTTTGTATAAATACGAGGTGATGTTTGTTCATTTCCTCAATCAAGTTCATTCAACATAATTTGCAATCTAAGCAAATGTTTGCACTTGAGCAGCAACGCTTCATCTTGCAGCAGCAGGCCGATTTCAAGGAGAAGCATATTCGATTGTATCTTTGCATCTAGAAGAGGTGCTATTATTCTTTGTATCAAATTCAACCATGAGCTGGGCCTGAGTTGTAAGCAAATTTCTTGTTGTGTTTATTGTCTTATGTGTTTCATTTTTTGAGTGCTTTCAGTTGTATTATCTGATCTTTAAGTTGAAATGGTCATATTATTGATGACAAAGATTTGACCATGTTGGCTCTTAATGGTCTTCCTTCATCTTGGGAGTCTTACATTCAAGGAATCGACATGAGATCGAAACTTCCCAAGTTTGATCTGTTGAGGGCTTACTGTATTCAAAGGGAGTCAAGGTTGGTTGCGAGAGGTATTCTGCTCAATCCTCGAAGAAGGAAGGAAAAGGAGGAAACAAAAGATGCTTCAAGAGAAATGGAGATAAAGGGTCAGATGGTGCTCCTACATTCAAAATGAAGTGGGACCTCTATCGTGTTTACTAGGATACAATTTGCTCAAAGTCAGTCAAGTTGGATTTAACATTGGTAGCTCTGCAAACCTATTCAGAATAGAGTGATCTGAAGAGGACATCCCTAAATCTCGAACTCATACGACCCAACAGACTATTCCAACACATCTGGATGGGTATGTTTACGCTAGGTATGGTTCTCTCTTGCACCCAAATACATCGAATCGCTCTGAGCTGCATCGGAGCGGCGTTTTCCCTTAAGAGTCCAAAGTGCTAAAAGGCAGAAAACTTTGACGGACTATTTATCAAAAACCATGATGCTTACAGACTCTTCGTCTGAGGATATGGGATCATGTTGAGACCATATACAATAACCTCTCTCAGTTTTTTCTATCTCGAAGGTGTTTTCCCGTGGTGATGAAGTTTCAGTTGAGGGAAAAGTTGTCAAATACAAGCAGTGTAAAGTTGTCAAATACGTGCAACTTTCATTCTCAAACTCGTACGACCCAACAGACTGTTCCAACACATCCAGATGGGTATTTTTATGCTAGGTATGGTTCTCTTTTGCACCCAAATACGTCGAATCACTCTGAGCTGCATCAGAGCGGCATTTTCCCTTAAGAGTCCAAAGTGCTAAAAGGCAACAAACTTTGATGGACTATTTATCAGAAACCGTGATGCTTACAGACTCTTCGTATGAGGATATGGTATTGTGTTGAGACCATCTACAAGAAACTCTCTTGGTTTTTTCTATCTCGAAGGCATTTTCCCATGGTGATGAGTTTTCAGTTGAGGGAAAAGTTGCCAAATGCAAGCAGTGTAAAGTTGCAAAGTGGTGCAACTTTCATTCTTGAACTCGTACGACCCAACGGACTATTCTAACACATCTAGATGGGTACGTTTATGCTAGGTATGGTTCTCTCTTGCACCCAAATATGTCGAATCGCTCTGAGCTGCATCGGAGCGGTGTTTTCCCTTAAGAGTCCAAAGTGCTAATGTCAATGAAATGTGGGGGCAGAAATATTTAAGGTTGGATCAAGATTCTGCAAGTCCTAGCTCTTGCCCAATCAACTTGAATCAATTACATGGAAAATGAAATTCACAATGAACTTTTTACTTTTTTGTTTTTCGAAAAAGTGGCAAGCCACTGTAATTTGTTATATATAAATAGGAGATATTACAAAACCTGGTTCAAACGAGCATACCGATAGGAAAGAACCAGGAAGAAAACCTCCGGTTGTAGCTCGATTAAGTACAATGGTAGACATTTGAACCGTATTTCAAAAAACATCACAATATATAGATTATGCCTATACACAGTTATGACCTTTTTACATTGTTTCACATTTCAAAATTTAATTTTTACAAAATTTGCCTATTTGAGGCATTCAAGGCACAGTCTTTCACAAGAGTAGTATGTTGTCATTTTCGAGTGACAAGCACCTGTACAAACCATCAAGGTAGCAGTTAAACTACATACAATAGAAAATATGCTTAGAATAACCAATCAATATTATTGTAATTTGTCACATACCTCTCTGAAAGGATCAGAGTTGCCTATTGTTGCAGCAGGTCCATGAGCAATCGTGCCAGGAATATCACAAAAAAATTCAAATGATAAATCTATATTGTAACAACAAAAAATATGCTTAGACTAACAAATCCATATTAATGTAAACATACTGAATGATGATGAATTGGTAATGCAAACTATAAAAGATGCTTTGAATAACCAATCTATATTAAAGTAATATGTCGCATACCTCTTTGAAAGGATCAGAGTTGGCTATTGTTGCAGCAGGTCCATGATTAATCGTGCCAAGAATATCACAAAAAATTGTCAAATGATATATCTATATTGTCACAACAAAAAAGAGGCTTAAGCGTTGTACTTTCCATTCTTGAATATGCTATTCAAGTGTGCCTAAAGGGTCATCTCTTTGCTTAAGAGTATCCAATATTGCTTCATGATCAACATTACTAAGTGTCCATAGTTGTTTTGTCTTTGGTTTGGCATGATGCTTCAACAACTTAACATTTGTTGCTATAACAAGGTGTGAATACCTGAGAATGGTTTTGTGTTTCTCGTAGTCTTCAAATGCAGGTATGCCATTCTTTCTAATCATGTATGTTCACAACCAAGTTCCCACAACCACAATTGAACCTGTAGGACACACGAACCCATCATCATCTTCCATCGATTGTGTTAGCTTGTGCTTTACCCGCACACATCGAGCCAACCAATATTCTGATCTCTCTTCATTCCCCTACAGTGCAACAACTGTAAAAACATGTCCTAGATGTAGTAGATCTGAAAGCCAGTCGTAATCAAGTGAACTTTCCATTGTGTAATTTGTCATGGATATAGTTTGAGATAAAGGAGTTAGATGCTATGTAACCCATGTATCCACTCACTCACTTGAATAGCATTGATCCCACTCGCACTGAATACAACTTTGACAAAAACAAGCCAACCGTCGTGTCCAAATGGTCCATGTGCTTGCATCTGAGCTTTGAAATGAATGCATCTTTGAAGAATCTTTGATTGTATGACAATCCAATCTGCCTCCCATTGTACCCTCCTCAACCAACCAAAAGAATCTATGCACTGTTGAATCAAGTGTCCCTCCCTCTGACAATGTTGAACTACACCAATCAACAATAGAACATGCATCACTGAATTTTTCTCTTGAAATCTTCAATTGCTCCTTAACTAGAACTCTTTTTACACATGCACCTGCTCCATCATGCTCCCCTTTCCCATTTCCAGCTTCAAAAAAACTCCAAATATTAGGTACACCCCTCTCTACATGCATTCTACTCAACCAATAAAACATACGAGCATTCTTGAATTGACCTGTATAGTTATCTGACCAAATGAGATGTCGGCCCAGTGTTATATCATGCTCCTGCAAGAACTCAAAAAAATTCTTGAAACAATGTTGGACATACTCGGACGAGTGAGATCTATCATCACTCATATAAAAATGATACTCTCTAATTATCTTTCAATCCTCCTCTGTACTATCAGGTGCATGTCTAAACGTTATGTGGACAAAAATAGCAATCTGAATGGAATTTTAATACTGAGATTGTACCTTGTTTTGTGGTTGCAATGTGTAGTTTTCAGCAAAATCAACCACTAATATAATAGTGCCAATCGGAAAAGAGTCCTTACATATCCTGAATTTTTGATCCAACCACTGAGACCTATGACTATGCCTTGCATATTTGTAGAAAAGATTGTCCTTAAAATCTGAAATAATATCAGCAACACTGCATTCTTTTGTAACCAACTCGCATCTAGAACCTTCACCTCCACTCTGCAAAGTATATTTGACTATCTCATATCTCTTTTTCTCAACAAGATTCTTTCCAAACTCATGTTCCGAACCCTCATGAAAACATTGAACAAACTTTGACAAGCCACCACATTGTGAGCACTTTGCATTTAAACAATCATTTCTATAGAAAAAGGAACCATCATCCCTAGAACATAAAAATAGATCTAGCAAGTCCCTTGATGATTTCAGAAGATGCATTGCACCACACTCCTACAACATTTCATTAGTATGCAAAGTAGAATGGATATAGCATCATAGTTCATGGTACATTGAAAACTCCACATGGTATTTGCAACAACAAGTATTACGAATCTTAAGAGGCACACAAAAGAATGGCTTCAAACCTTCAAAAGTTCTTTGCGAGATTTCCATATTTGGATGTGTTTGATTAAATTTGTTGAAAAACATTGTTTGGCTTGATTCCAAGAAATTTTTAGGATGCGTTGTACGGTCTCGACTGCCAATTCTTAACTTTAAAACATCCTTTGCATTGGGTGATACTCTAGAGTTATCATGCCAAAATTGTTGAATTGCCTACTTTACATTATCGATTAGCTTCTTATCAACATGTGTAAGCCTTCCGGAAAAATTCCATGTATCATTTTGAAGAGGATCATCTATTCTTTCTCTTCTTGCAAGTGCTCTATCCAAAGTTTTACGATTTAAGTCAAAATCAATACAAGATTTAAGTCAAAATCAATACAAGTTTGTCTCATAAAGCGAGCCTTTTTCAATTGATGGCTTACTAGGGCCGTGGTAGTGACTCTTCGAGCAGCTCTCTTATCTTTTTCCTCATTATTTTTTCCAATAGACTTGAGAGCATTAAAAATATTTTTGACAATAATAGAATTTTTTTCGGCCCTCTTGTTCAGACGAATCTTCAATTTGGCTAGCAAAGGTCTCATATTTTGCATCTTTAGCAATTGTACAAAAAGTGGGCATTGCTCGGTCAATGTCTTATCGCTAAAATATTGGTTGAAAAGTATTCTAGCCCACAACTGAATAGTTCATGTTGACCTCTTGCCTTCAAAATGGTTTATAATGTTATCATCAATTTCAACTAACCATTTAGGGGTCCTTGAAGGTCTTGAATTTGGAATACCTCTTTCTTCCACACAAGGTTCTTCATTTCTCGTGTAATATGGTGAAACATAATTTACACTTGCTTCAATATTATGTTCAACATCTTCATTTCCAACATTTTCACCTTGAACATTATCAATATCAATTTAAACAATTTCATTCCCAATTTCAATATCATGTTCAACATCTTCAATTCCAACATTTTCATTATCAATTTCAAAATTTTCATTCCCAATTTCAATATCATGTTCAACATCTTCAATTCCAACATTTTCACCTTGAAAATTTTCAATATCAATTTGAACATTTTCATGCCCAATTTCAATATCATGTTCTACATTTTCACCTTGAACATAGTCAATTTCCTCTTCACTTGAAAGACCATAGGGCTGAGGTTCACCAATATTTAACATACTTTGTCTTTTCTTTCTATGACCTTCTCTATCTCTTTGTCTATATCCTTCAATTTGTTCTTTTGTCAGCTTTCTCTTACGTTTTTGCTTCCGACGACTGCTGCTCCCCATTATACCCAATAAAAGATGCTAAAAAATCATTATGTATGACAAATTTGAGTACAAGAATCTCCTAAAAGTTTATCTTTGTCTCTTCCTGTCTGAAACCACGCGTTTGTCGCCTACAAAGTGCTACAAACAGAATGCAGGGTCCATTGGAATGCACAAAAACTACCCACATGGGATTTTTCTATGGCCCACAAATCGGATATCTAATTTGTAAAACATGTTCTGCAACGGTAAGATTTAACCTCTGCACAATGGAGTTTCACAAATCGGATATCCAATTTGTACACATAGACCAAAGGGAGAGGGAGGGAGGGAGATAGGGAGAGGGAGGGAGAGGGAGAGGGAGGG
>CM021106.1:644999546-645059588 GCA_007115665.2 Sequoiadendron giganteum | reverse complement strand
TTTTAATCCTCATCTTAATATATTGAAATGATATCATCTCTACTGATAACAAATATACTTGATACTACTTCAATTAACATCAAACAAGGCATGGAATCCAACCACAAACATCACCAACATCAATGACAACCTTAACATATGTGGAACAATCTCATCAACATAAGTATCAGTGATAGTTCAAGCCGAGTGTTTCAAAACTGAGTGTTGACATCAATGACAACCAAATGAAACATATGTGCAACAAATTTTATAGTCCTATGATGATATATCTGAGACCTTCATTTCAACTTGCAAAGTTTTTAGAATATTGTCAAGTAATTTTAT
Organism: Sequoiadendron giganteum; assembly: GCA_007115665.2. NCBI lineage: Eukaryota > Viridiplantae > Streptophyta > Pinopsida > Cupressales > Cupressaceae > Sequoiadendron > Sequoiadendron giganteum. The sequence goes on along the minus strand of CM021106.1, from coordinate 645,059,264 downwards.
AGGTGATTTTTCATAAGTTGATAGTATGTAGAGATTTGAATGATTTGTCTTCAAACTTTCCTCAATTCTCTTCAAAATTGAAACCTGCACATTAAAAGAGATGGAAAATGTTGGGCCATTTAGGGGCTTGCCTTAGTCAAACCCCATGTAAGTGTTTCCACATCCTTAAATGGCTTTCTTGAAGGACTGAAATCATGCATATCACCTGAAGGTCTTGGATCTTTCTTTCTTGATTTTTTGAATGCTTTGGAGACTTACAAAAGTGTCTTCAAAAGACAATGATAACATGAACACACAAAGGATTTGGCACATTGTTAGATCTTGAATTATTGCAATAAATCACTAAAATACTGCTCTTGAATTCTCTTGACAATAATGATCTTAATCATTTCACTTAGATTTCAAATGATGCAATAACTAGGTATTTGTATGCAATTATGCTAATTTACCAAAAATTAAATCCCAAAAGTTGAGATTGCAATTTGAATTTTGTATATTAAAATTTTGACATCGATATACTAAAAATTGGTCCTCGATAAAATAGGGGGACCCATACTCCCAAGGGTGTATGGGTCCTGGCCCTATTTTCTAGGACATTAAGTGTCGAGGGAAAAATCATAATTGGATGCATTTGTTCAATGCTTGCAATTTCATGGAAAGTGGTGCAAATGGTCCCGAGAATGTATAATTTAAGAAATTGGGTGGTCAATTAGGTCCAATAAATTAAGGGGGAAAAAACATGTGAAATTGTCAAGGGTGAATTTTTTTTATGCTACACATACTAATATCGTCCTTTAAGAAAAACAAAGATAGAAGCAAGTAGAATAATTCATTGTGTTCCTTAAGACCACATCATAAAGTTAAGAATGCAATATTTTCTCCTTAAGATAACTCATTTACACATGAGTCCTCCATTCAATGTCATTGACACATATATTAACATCAAACATACAACTTAAATAAGTATCATGTAAGTGGCCCCTACTGCCCAAGCACTCTTATGAGATATTGTGACTCTTTAACTTACACAAAGTTTCATGAACAAGTGTCAAATAAAACTTACAAAAAATTTAACAAAAAGTGAATGTCTAAATGAAAGAGAACACATTTAAAGATAATATTTGCACACCTAAAAACATAAATTAGACAAAAATAAATAAAATTATAAAATAAATAAAAAATAATTTTAATAATGATAGCTAAACTCCTCAAATGGTCTTATATTAATTATTATTTTTATATTTTTCCTTATTTAATAGGTTACAATTTTATATTATAATATTAAAGTACATTTTAAAAATGAAGATAAATTTTAAAACTATCTAGAAAGAAACTTTATAATATTTTATTTTAAAATTATAAATATAGTTTATGTATTATATATATTAAATATTATTATTTTGATATTTATATTTTAATTAATTTTTTATTTCTCTTTAAATTATATTAAATACATATGAAAAAAAATTAATATTTAATTAAAATGATTATTAAGTTTACTTTGAGAAGGCTTGAAATAAAAATTAGTTAAATTTATTTTTTAAATATTATAATTAGAAAAAAATTAAAATGTTATTGTTTAAATTACTTTAGATTTTAATATGTTTTATTTTGCATGCAGGTGTTTTGTAGTCCTATACATGAAACTCTCGATACAAAATTTTCTCGTATCAAGGAGAAAGAGTTTTCTTCATACAACATATTTATTCGATTTTCCCTACGTTTTATATATTTTACCATTAATACTTTTGTTGCAGCGATATTTCCATTTTTAGGAGACTTTGTCAACTTGATGGGATCTGTGTCTCTCATTCCATTAACTTTTATATTTCCAAGCATAATAATCTTAAAGGTAAAATATTTTAAATTTACAATATTGATTTATGCTTATTTAATATTTTAATAATTGAATAATCAAATAATATTTTATCTTAATGTTTATATATTCGAACTAATATTTTTGTGTTCTTTTACTAGGTGAAGGGGTCAAAAATCAACTTTTTTGAAATAATATGGCATTATCTTATAGTGATTATATTTTCTCTTCTTACAGTGGCAACAACAATATCATCTTTCTATTCTATCATAAATGATGCTAAAACCTATCATTTGTTTGCAAATACATAGATCGTATTATTAAGAGCATATACTATTCTATGAAACATAAATATACAAAAATGAAATTATGTTAAGTTCTTTTCAAGGTTTTAAAATCTTGAATTTTTAAGAGTATGTTGTAAAAATTCATTTTTGAATATAATGTATTTTTAATAGTTCATGTTGTATTTTGTAGATTTTGTAATGATTTATGTCTTTACTAAAAAATTAATGAGTGTATATATATGTATATTATACTACTTGTGAATGTGTTATTTGATCAAATTTTTAATGTTTACTTATGTTATATGGATACTTATATAATTGGTTGTGCAATATTATTTTATTTTAGTTATAAAATTTGGATGTATTTTATGGGTGCAATGAGTGTACAAGAAATAGGGGAATTCAAGAAAGGTAAATTCTAAGTGCAAAGTCCCGCATATTTAAACTATATATCACCCATAATTATTCATAAGGAGTTAAAAACAATAATAATAATAATAATTCATATTGAGGGAACCTACCATGAAATAATTAAATTATATTATGCAACACAAATATTTAATAATATTTTTTGTTCTACCAACCGGTGGTTCATATTTAATCTTGTGAGCTAAATTTGTTGATTTACACCCTTGTGTGTGACTTGAATAATTTTATTTTTTATTTGAAAGCTAATTTGGTCATTTTAGTTTTTCCACCTTTGACTTCTTAATGAGTTTTCCTAAACCATAAGCACACTAGGATTAATTTTATTTTCCTTTTTCTAGTTAGGGGCACAACATAGGTGAAATGTTCCCTTTCTAATTTATTTAAGTTTTGGAGAATTTGGGTCACTTTCCTAGTTTAGGTAGGATTTTAAAATTCCCATATTGACATCTCTTTCATCAATTCCCCATGCCTCCACTTTATTTTTCCTTCCCTCTCATGGGCCATCAAACTTGTATCTCCTTATTCCCCTAGCACCTTGATTCCTTGTCCCCCACTTCTCCACTCATAAATTAATTTTTAAAAAATGAGTTTTTTATGAAAGCCTACGTTTTCAAAAGTGTCAATAGGTATCTTGGACCCCAAATCCCTAAATTCCTATTGAATTTATATTTTGAACATGTGAATCCCCAAAACCCAACCATATTGCATCATAGAAACCTAGGTTCCTATTCCTCAAATTCCAAACATCAAACATTCAAAGTATTCTTTGCTTTACCTTGAAAAATACATTTCCCTATATCTCCATCTCCAAGCATTCCTTTTCATAGAACCCCACCATCTGAAATAGTAGTTTCATCTATCACCATGGTGAACTAGGGATGCCATTAATGGCCACAAATTTGAATGTGACAAAATTGAAAGAAAATGCAATCCCATGAGAAATTTTCAACCTTCATATAAAGGATAAATATCCCAACAATATTTTTTCTCAAAAACATATCATATGGAAATATGAAGGATGAAAAATATATGATAGTGGATGATCACCATTTTTTTCACTTGGAATTTTTTTTTTAGTTCTTAAGTCTAAGTTAGAAACAAAAGATTCTAAAATATTTGCATGTTTTTCTCAATGGGATGGACTAGATCCTTCAATAATTCAATATAAATAAGGGAGAGATTATCCTGCGTAAGTCTTAAGGAGAATGATCTTAGGCACATTAGAGAGTTCCCCACCTACCAATAGAATAAATTTGATTATAATTTTCCTCTAGGTTTACTATATCTATTACTTATCCTTGAGAAACATTGGGAGAGTGTGATCATGGAATTAATCACAAGAGTCCTACAAGTATATGATGAATATTACAACCATAATGTGGTGGATAGGATAAAAGAGTAATTTTACACTCTATTTCCAAAAATATTCAAATGATCATTTTAGATGTAAGACTTTTATATGATATTTTACCTAAGCGTCATTACACTACAGAACTATCCTTGTCTATTGGCCTAGTTGTGGAGTATGTCAATATGCTGGTTAGCAATTTTAATCATGCACATGTGAGGAATAAATAAAAAATGAATGGTATTGCAAAAAAAGGGAAAGGGTAGAGTGTAGGAAAGAGTAGGAAAAAAATATCAGGGAAGACTATAGGTGGGTGAGTAGAAAGGAATTCATGAATTAAGTAATTATATATAAATAAGAACAGATGAATGAAAATACATGATGGATATAGAAAAAAATAAAATTAAGATGTAAACTATTCAGGGATATAGATGAAAAGGAACTATTCCCCCAACACACAAATTAGTTCTGGCTCTAAATATAAGCCAACACTTCAACACTATACATGTTTTACCTTGATGAATTCAACTTTAGAGTGCATTATGTTTCATACATAATATTTGGCCCAACAATTATTTACCCATATAGATTACTATATTTATTTTACTGTGTTATTTGTGTTGGTTATTGTTTACCTTCTACTAGAAACATGCAATTTATTTATTATCATGTTCAGGGTATGTGCAGGATCATGATGGGCCAAAAAGTGGCAATGAGAAAAAATCATGTTTTGAATCGGTTCAAAAATGCAGAAATGGCCTAGTTGACTTTTCTAGGTTTGGGTGATAGTACTTCTACCCAAACCAAAAACCAAAGGTAGTTTCCACAAAATTTTTGGAAACTGTATATAAAAAAACAGCCGACTCTTTAATTTCATTTCTCACAGTTTGACGCGGGCGCAAGAGAAGAAACCCAAATCCGATATCTATTCTAATCCGATATCCGATTTGAAAGGTATGTATTTGGTTTGTTCGATCTTGTAATCGATTTTTCAATAGATTTTGTTAAGTTTAAGTAGGTTTTATTAAAAAAAATTCAAAAATACGGTTTTCTATTGATTTTTTTAAAAAAACTAGAGTTTACATTGATTTTTTATTAAAACTTAATGTTTTGAAATGGATCTTGATTAAAAATTAGTGTTGTTGATGTATTTTTATCAAAAATAAGAGTTTGTTATTGATTTTTGTGAAAAAGTATGGTTTTTTTGGATTTTTATTAAAAACTAGGGTTTTTTTACAATAATTTCATTTATATTGTGTAATTTCAATTAGTTTAATTAGTTTTTAACTTTAATCAGGTATTATGGCTGTGAATGTAAATCCACAAATGCCAAATGCTCCACCACCTCCATAGCCAAATACCCCACCACCTCTGCAGCCACCAATTGAAGACTTAATTGGTGAAAAATTGGGGCAATTGAGGGGCATTTGTAAAATTTATCAGACAATGCCTCGATTGAGAGATATGACAAACACATTGAAAGAAATAATTAAAAATAGAAACCCTCTCCACCCAACATAATTCCTTTTATTCATGGCAAGAAGACATGAGGGAGTATTATCGATGTGGATTATCTTACGATGATGTGAAAGATCTCCAAATAACCAAAGCCCAAATAGCCTCTTTATTCATTGACACCCACACCGGTTTGCCAGTGAATTTTAATAGAACAAAACTTTCCATAAAATGGTGCATGCATAGGGACATTGTAGCTAACTTTTGGGATTGTTGGTGTATGGTTTTTGATAAACCACCGAACAATAATTCCGACATACCATTTTACTTTATTAAAAAATTATATGTTGAGTTTGTCTTAGGGCATCATGTCAAATACTTTGAAATTAAACCTTTCCAGGGCGTCAGTGGAGGTATGCCCCAGGATAGACCAGGGGTGGTTAGAGTAGTCCCGCGCACAAATGTTCCCCTTTCTCCCCTTCCTCCCCTTCCTCCGCCACCTCCAATATATCATCCAGAGATTATCGAGGATGCATCCACACAAACTATTCAGGCTATTCACTCTTTGAGTGGTCATTTGGTTTCGCATGCTTCTATAGTAGCTCAGCCACATTTTGGTTATGTTGGCGAAAGCTCGAGTGTTGTTGCATCATCCTCCTCAAGTCCACATATTTGTGTGCCACATGTTTGCACTATGTGCCGCCAGATGTGCTTGGGTCCTCTTGTACAGCCCATTGAGCATCCTTTGGACACTTCTGATTATGACCTCCATGATGTATACATTATAGATTAGTCACAAGGGAGTGGAGCGCACCCTACAGAGTCCTCTCCTGCTAGAGAGGGAGATGCTGGAATAGTGACACAGGTAAGATTTAAGTTGTAATTTCATAACTTGCATTTGTTTTTAAATGAATATTAATAAGAGATAGTATCAAGTACTAATATTTATTTACATGGTCTATTTAACAGTTGATGTCTGAGGAGGAGCTTACATGAGTGACTGATAGCACCATTAGGGCCATTTCATTTGGCTTGGACACACACGCAGTATATATTTTTGCACTCACTCGTTTACATTTTATATTATATACTTGCTTGTCATTTGAATTGTCATTAATGAAATTATATAATAGCTTATATGTTTATCTTGTTTTCCTCCTATAGGAAATACCCAGTGTGAGTGAGGTGCAGCCTCGTCCAGACTATGGAGGCGCAAATCTAGATAAGGGGAAGGTAATTGAACTCAAATTGGATTGAATTAAGATTTTTAACATCTTATATTGATTATACATACGTCGACATAGATTGGTAGTTTCATATGTACTTGTCAATTTTATTTACAGGCAATTACGAGCTTTATAGATATGTTGACAAGTGAAACACCGCCTAAAGGAGTAGTTATTGGAACACCTCAAAGAGTAGGTGTTGAAACCCATCAAAGAGGAGGTGTTGAAACACCTGAAGGAGATAAAGAAAAAGATCAACCTAAAGAGGTACATGTGCTTATTTTATTTTGTGTTTGGTAAATAAGTTCTTATTACCAATAATCATATGCTAACTTGGATCAATTTTATGTTTTTTTTCACATATACAGATTGGCATTTCAAAAGTTGATTTGGTATATTCTAAGATTCCTGACCCTTTGAAGAGACGTATATCTCAGGTAATCAAGATTTCAATTTTAGAGTTCAATTAAAACTCAATGTATATTGATTTTGATGTTAATTATTTGATTTTAAATTATATAGTATAACTAATCTCAATTGTGGTTTGAATTTTTCTTGTGCAGCTACCTTTAGAGCCAACGAGTGCTTCAAAGAGGCTCCATTTTGATGATCCACTAGTAGTTTAGGATGAGATAGACATTTTGGCATGTAAATTTTGAATACATATTGAGATGGCATATGCCACATTTTGTAAAACTTTGTTTGAGTTGGCATCAATGCCATTTTTGTATATGGACATACACTTGATTATTGGATAATTTGATATATAGAAGTTGACAATCGAAATTTAATTTGTTCCTCATGTGCATGATTAAACTCTTTGAAAATTTTATCTTGAGAAATGGTTAAATATCAATGTACAATAGCTTAAAACTGAATGGTTATATTATGTAGTTTATATTTATATCGTTGATTACATTGCATTACACATCTTTCAAACTCAAATCATTAATTCACATTGCATAACTAACAACTAGATGTTCATAGATGAAAAATTTTCAATTACAATATAGTTCTTACAAAGTCAACCTAAGCAGTTATGCAAGATCTCCTTGGTGTCTTACTTCATCACCTTAACCTTTAGGACCTTCTTCATGTTTAGGTACCCCTGGTTCTCTTGGCCAACCCCACTACCATCACAAATCAACCTACCAAGTCAATCTTGGTGCAATGTCTCTAACTCTTCCTTAGCCCTTAATCTACCCTAAAGACTAACATTCTCCAAGAACTAAAGCCCTTAATCTACCCTTAATCAGTAAAATGAGTTCCAAAACTCATTAAGTGTTTCCACTCCTTATCCTCCTGATCACTCTTGATCAAGACATGTTCCTAAGCCTCTAACTCTATCTCAATGGTCAAAAGAAACGAACTAACTACAAAAGAATGCTTGAACTGAAGAAACTAGCAACCTACTGTTCCACAAAATGCTTGGAAGACAATTGCACTACATTCTACATAATTCATAGTGTCAGGATCACTCCATTAACACACAATTCAAAGCAAAAACTAGAAAAATTGCACAAATTTATCACTGTCTTCTCTTGTAATCATAAATTTCCAATAATGCAAAAGCTTCCAACCTTCCTCTCAGGTCGAGGCACACCCTATATAAGTCAACAAAAGTATTTATGCCTCCCCTTGGTCAGACATTGTAGTTCCCTTGTGGCAAATTTGCAAAAATGTACCATTTTGCACTTTTTGCCAATGTCTAGTAAAATGAGTTTCTAATCTCATCAATAAAATGAGTTCCAAAACTCATAAAGCCTTTCCACTCCTTATCCTCCTGATCACTCCTGATCAAGACATGTTCCTAAGCCTCTAACTCTATCTCAATGGTCAACATGACCTTCAAGGTAACACATCAAAAACAAAAATTCATCCTAGACTTCCTAATTGCCTAGTGTTTTCTAGGTGCTCCTGCACCATCGACCTTCCTTGATATTATTTTGTAATTTATTATTTTCAAGAGAGGCCGACCTCCTTGAAGAGTCACCTTATTTTGTATAAATACGAGGTGATGTTTGTTCATTTCCTCAATCAAGTTCATTCAACATAATTTGCAATCTAAGCAAATGTTTGCACTTGAGCAGCAACGCTTCATCTTGCAGCAGCAGGCCGATTTCAAGGAGAAGCATATTCGATTGTATCTTTGCATCTAGAAGAGGTGCTATTATTCTTTGTATCAAATTCAACCATGAGCTGGGCCTGAGTTGTAAGCAAATTTCTTGTTGTGTTTATTGTCTTATGTGTTTCATTTTTTGAGTGCTTTCAGTTGTATTATCTGATCTTTAAGTTGAAATGGTCATATTATTGATGACAAAGATTTGACCATGTTGGCTCTTAATGGTCTTCCTTCATCTTGGGAGTCTTACATTCAAGGAATCGACATGAGATCGAAACTTCCCAAGTTTGATCTGTTGAGGGCTTACTGTATTCAAAGGGAGTCAAGGTTGGTTGCGAGAGGTATTCTGCTCAATCCTCGAAGAAGGAAGGAAAAGGAGGAAACAAAAGATGCTTCAAGAGAAATGGAGATAAAGGGTCAGATGGTGCTCCTACATTCAAAATGAAGTGGGACCTCTATCGTGTTTACTAGGATACAATTTGCTCAAAGTCAGTCAAGTTGGATTTAACATTGGTAGCTCTGCAAACCTATTCAGAATAGAGTGATCTGAAGAGGACATCCCTAAATCTCGAACTCATACGACCCAACAGACTATTCCAACACATCTGGATGGGTATGTTTACGCTAGGTATGGTTCTCTCTTGCACCCAAATACATCGAATCGCTCTGAGCTGCATCGGAGCGGCGTTTTCCCTTAAGAGTCCAAAGTGCTAAAAGGCAGAAAACTTTGACGGACTATTTATCAAAAACCATGATGCTTACAGACTCTTCGTCTGAGGATATGGGATCATGTTGAGACCATATACAATAACCTCTCTCAGTTTTTTCTATCTCGAAGGTGTTTTCCCGTGGTGATGAAGTTTCAGTTGAGGGAAAAGTTGTCAAATACAAGCAGTGTAAAGTTGTCAAATACGTGCAACTTTCATTCTCAAACTCGTACGACCCAACAGACTGTTCCAACACATCCAGATGGGTATTTTTATGCTAGGTATGGTTCTCTTTTGCACCCAAATACGTCGAATCACTCTGAGCTGCATCAGAGCGGCATTTTCCCTTAAGAGTCCAAAGTGCTAAAAGGCAACAAACTTTGATGGACTATTTATCAGAAACCGTGATGCTTACAGACTCTTCGTATGAGGATATGGTATTGTGTTGAGACCATCTACAAGAAACTCTCTTGGTTTTTTCTATCTCGAAGGCATTTTCCCATGGTGATGAGTTTTCAGTTGAGGGAAAAGTTGCCAAATGCAAGCAGTGTAAAGTTGCAAAGTGGTGCAACTTTCATTCTTGAACTCGTACGACCCAACGGACTATTCTAACACATCTAGATGGGTACGTTTATGCTAGGTATGGTTCTCTCTTGCACCCAAATATGTCGAATCGCTCTGAGCTGCATCGGAGCGGTGTTTTCCCTTAAGAGTCCAAAGTGCTAATGTCAATGAAATGTGGGGGCAGAAATATTTAAGGTTGGATCAAGATTCTGCAAGTCCTAGCTCTTGCCCAATCAACTTGAATCAATTACATGGAAAATGAAATTCACAATGAACTTTTTACTTTTTTGTTTTTCGAAAAAGTGGCAAGCCACTGTAATTTGTTATATATAAATAGGAGATATTACAAAACCTGGTTCAAACGAGCATACCGATAGGAAAGAACCAGGAAGAAAACCTCCGGTTGTAGCTCGATTAAGTACAATGGTAGACATTTGAACCGTATTTCAAAAAACATCACAATATATAGATTATGCCTATACACAGTTATGACCTTTTTACATTGTTTCACATTTCAAAATTTAATTTTTACAAAATTTGCCTATTTGAGGCATTCAAGGCACAGTCTTTCACAAGAGTAGTATGTTGTCATTTTCGAGTGACAAGCACCTGTACAAACCATCAAGGTAGCAGTTAAACTACATACAATAGAAAATATGCTTAGAATAACCAATCAATATTATTGTAATTTGTCACATACCTCTCTGAAAGGATCAGAGTTGCCTATTGTTGCAGCAGGTCCATGAGCAATCGTGCCAGGAATATCACAAAAAAATTCAAATGATAAATCTATATTGTAACAACAAAAAATATGCTTAGACTAACAAATCCATATTAATGTAAACATACTGAATGATGATGAATTGGTAATGCAAACTATAAAAGATGCTTTGAATAACCAATCTATATTAAAGTAATATGTCGCATACCTCTTTGAAAGGATCAGAGTTGGCTATTGTTGCAGCAGGTCCATGATTAATCGTGCCAAGAATATCACAAAAAATTGTCAAATGATATATCTATATTGTCACAACAAAAAAGAGGCTTAAGCGTTGTACTTTCCATTCTTGAATATGCTATTCAAGTGTGCCTAAAGGGTCATCTCTTTGCTTAAGAGTATCCAATATTGCTTCATGATCAACATTACTAAGTGTCCATAGTTGTTTTGTCTTTGGTTTGGCATGATGCTTCAACAACTTAACATTTGTTGCTATAACAAGGTGTGAATACCTGAGAATGGTTTTGTGTTTCTCGTAGTCTTCAAATGCAGGTATGCCATTCTTTCTAATCATGTATGTTCACAACCAAGTTCCCACAACCACAATTGAACCTGTAGGACACACGAACCCATCATCATCTTCCATCGATTGTGTTAGCTTGTGCTTTACCCGCACACATCGAGCCAACCAATATTCTGATCTCTCTTCATTCCCCTACAGTGCAACAACTGTAAAAACATGTCCTAGATGTAGTAGATCTGAAAGCCAGTCGTAATCAAGTGAACTTTCCATTGTGTAATTTGTCATGGATATAGTTTGAGATAAAGGAGTTAGATGCTATGTAACCCATGTATCCACTCACTCACTTGAATAGCATTGATCCCACTCGCACTGAATACAACTTTGACAAAAACAAGCCAACCGTCGTGTCCAAATGGTCCATGTGCTTGCATCTGAGCTTTGAAATGAATGCATCTTTGAAGAATCTTTGATTGTATGACAATCCAATCTGCCTCCCATTGTACCCTCCTCAACCAACCAAAAGAATCTATGCACTGTTGAATCAAGTGTCCCTCCCTCTGACAATGTTGAACTACACCAATCAACAATAGAACATGCATCACTGAATTTTTCTCTTGAAATCTTCAATTGCTCCTTAACTAGAACTCTTTTTACACATGCACCTGCTCCATCATGCTCCCCTTTCCCATTTCCAGCTTCAAAAAAACTCCAAATATTAGGTACACCCCTCTCTACATGCATTCTACTCAACCAATAAAACATACGAGCATTCTTGAATTGACCTGTATAGTTATCTGACCAAATGAGATGTCGGCCCAGTGTTATATCATGCTCCTGCAAGAACTCAAAAAAATTCTTGAAACAATGTTGGACATACTCGGACGAGTGAGATCTATCATCACTCATATAAAAATGATACTCTCTAATTATCTTTCAATCCTCCTCTGTACTATCAGGTGCATGTCTAAACGTTATGTGGACAAAAATAGCAATCTGAATGGAATTTTAATACTGAGATTGTACCTTGTTTTGTGGTTGCAATGTGTAGTTTTCAGCAAAATCAACCACTAATATAATAGTGCCAATCGGAAAAGAGTCCTTACATATCCTGAATTTTTGATCCAACCACTGAGACCTATGACTATGCCTTGCATATTTGTAGAAAAGATTGTCCTTAAAATCTGAAATAATATCAGCAACACTGCATTCTTTTGTAACCAACTCGCATCTAGAACCTTCACCTCCACTCTGCAAAGTATATTTGACTATCTCATATCTCTTTTTCTCAACAAGATTCTTTCCAAACTCATGTTCCGAACCCTCATGAAAACATTGAACAAACTTTGACAAGCCACCACATTGTGAGCACTTTGCATTTAAACAATCATTTCTATAGAAAAAGGAACCATCATCCCTAGAACATAAAAATAGATCTAGCAAGTCCCTTGATGATTTCGGAAGATGCATTGCACCACACTCCTGCAACATTTCATTAGTATGCAAAGTAGAATGGATATAGCATAATAGTTCATGGTACATTGAAAAATCCACATGGTATTTGCAACAACAAGTATTACGAATCTTAAGAGGCACACAATAGAATGGCTTCAAACCTTCAAAAGTTCTTTGCGAGATTTCCATATTTGGATGTGTTTGATTAAATTTGTTGAACAAAATTGTTTGGCTTGATTCCAAGAAATGTTTAGGATGCGGTGTATGGTCTCGACTGCCAATTCTTAACTTTAAAACATCCTTTTCATTGGGTGATACTCTAGAGTTATCATGCCAAAATTGTTGAATTGCCTGCTTTACATTATCGGTTAGCTTCTTATCAACATGTGTAAGCCTTCCGGCAAAAGCCCATGTATCATTTTGAAGAGGATCATCTATTCTTTCTCTTCTTGCAAGTGCTCTATCCAAAGTTTTACGATTTAAGTCAAAATCAATACAAGTTTGTCTCATAAAGCGAGCCTTTTTCAATTGATGGCTTACTAGGGCCGTGGTAGTGACTCTTCGAGCAGCTCTCTTATCTTTTTCCTCATTATTTTTTCCAATAGACTTGAGAGCATTAAAAATATTTTTGACAATAATAGAATTTTTTTCGGCCCTCTTGTTCAGACGAATCTTCAATTTGGCTAGCAAAGGTCTCATATTTTGCATCTTTAGCAATTGTACAAAAAGTGGGCATTGCTCGGTCAATGTCTTATCGCTAAAATATTGGTTGAAAAGTATTCTAGCCCACAACTGAATAGTTCATGTTGACCTCTTGCCTTCAAAATGGTTTATAATGTTATCATCAATTTCAACTAACCATTTAGGGGTCCTTGAAGGTCTTGAATTTGGAATACCTCTTTCTTCCACACAAGGTTCTTCATTTCTCGTGTAATATGGTGAAACATAATTTACACTTGCTTCAATATTATGTTCAACATCTTCATTTCCAACATTTTCACCTTGAACATTATCAATATCAATTTAAACAATTTCATTCCCAATTTCAATATCATGTTCAACATCTTCAATTCCAACATTTTCATTATCAATTTCAAAATTTTCATTCCCAATTTCAATATCATGTTCAACATCTTCAATTCCAACATTTTCACCTTGAAAATTTTCAATATCAATTTGAACATTTTCATGCCCAATTTCAATATCATGTTCTACATTTTCACCTTGAACATAGTCAATTTCCTCTTCACTTGAAAGACCATAGGGCTGAGGTTCACCAATATTTAACATACTTTGTCTTTTCTTTCTATGACCTTCTCTATCTCTTTGTCTATATCCTTCAATTTGTTCTTTTGTCAGCTTTCTCTTACGTTTTTGCTTCCGACGACTGCTGCTCCCCATTATACCCAATAAAAGATGCTAAAAAATCATTATGTATGACAAATTTGAGTACAAGAATCTCCTAAAAGTTTATCTTTGTCTCTTCCTGTCTGAAACCACGCGTTTGTCGCCTACAAAGTGCTACAAACAGAATGCAGGGTCCATTGGAATGCACAAAAACTACCCACATGGGATTTTTCTATGGCCCACAAATCGGATATCTAATTTGTAAAACATGTTCTGCAACGGTAAGATTTAACCTCTGCACAATGGAGTTTCACAAATCGGATATCCAATTTGTACACATAGACCAAAGGGAGAGGGAGGGAGAGGGAGAGAGGGAGAGGGAGATAGAGTGAGATAGTGAGAGGGAGAGATGGAGAGAGAGAGGGAGAGGGATAGAGGGAGAGGGAGAGGAGAGGGAGAGATAGAAGGAGAGGGAGTGAGAAGGAGAGGGGAGAGTGAGAGAGTGAGAGGGAGAGTGGGGGGAGGGAGAGGGAGAGTGGGAGAGGGAGAGAGGGTTTAGAGTTGAGGGAGAGGGAGAGATAGAAGGAGAGAGGAGAGAGAGAGAGAGAGAGAGGAGTGATTGAGTGAGAGACTTGAGAGAGATAGAGGCGGAGAGAGCGAGAGGGAAAGAGATAATATTTAAATATTTTATAAATTTGTAATATATATATTTAATTATTTATGGATTAAAAATAATGAAAATAATATTAAAATATTTATAGATTAACTAGAATATTGAAATAATATTTAAATATTATACATTTAATAATATATTATATATTAAATACATAATTCGGTAAGAGATTACCATAAATTGTATATTAAATATATTACATTATAAACTTTATTGGATATTATATATATTAAATTATAAACTTAATTGCATTTTAAAATAATATATTAAATATTGTATAAATTGTTTTAAAACTGATCTAAAAGATATCATATATCGAATTCAAATCCGATATTCTGACACAAAATTTAATGCCTTGGTGTTAGGCTCGAGATTTGGTTCGGACCTGCCAATCCTAAAAGTCAACACATAAAACGTGTTTAACAACTTACCTTGTTTTTCCAGACTTCGCCCATGTGGCTGATGACTTTTATTTTACCTAAAATTGATAAAACGAAAAGGGTTTGTAAAGGAGCTTCTCAGCTTTCTACCAGTCTAAATTATATTTTCTTTAGAATCTAATAAATAATAATTATTTATTTTTTATTAGAATTACGACTAAAGTCCTGATTGATAGTCTGATAGAAAAACATCTATAGCTTTCAAACGGTATCACATTTTTTGAATCGAAAACATGCATCATATTCTGTGCTTCGCATACTATAGGATTAAAAAAAAAAAAAATGAATTCCATTAAGTTTTGACCAAGTTAAGGTGGTCAGACATACGAGTTTTAATATTTTTAAAAAGTTGTAATAACAAATTTATAATTAATTATTTATTTGAAAAAAATTACAAAAAAATATGCATCACATCCGGACATGGGTCCTCTACTTATATCTAAAATTTTATAAAAAAAATATTATGATTTTATTATGGTTAGGGTGGTCAGACAGACACCTACTTTTTATTTTTTCCCTGAAATTTTAGTACTACTGCATTGAAATTTCAAATTTTCACCAAATAGATTTTTTTTTTACAAAAATTAACCTAGTAGTTTAGAAACTACATTCAATTTTCCACAGATTCTATTCTTACATATTTTTGAAATAATATAGATAACTTACTCAAATTTTTATGTCAAGTTGCCCAACTTTGATTTTCTGAATTTTCATTGCCACTTAAGGACCTGTTTTTTCCATGATGATCCTGCACATACCCTTCACATGTATATTATGGTTGAACTTACATTTTGATAATTTTCATTAGTTTTTGACTTCATTATTTGATTATTTTTCCTCTTTTTGTATTGTATTATTAAGATAAACTAGGCTATAAAAGGAATAAAAATATGTACTCATCTAGTAACTATGGTGCAAATATTCTCAAATAAACATGATTAAATGAAATGTTACACATTTGGAGGGTTATTATGGGATAGCCCTACCATACATACCCATATTACAATATTTTATTCAACCATTTGAAAGGTGTTGAGGGATCAATAATACTAGTAAGATTATATTATGCACTATTGAGTATATCTACATGGAGGGTTCTAAGAGTAAAATCTTTATCATTTTAAATTACTATTTTGTTTTCATATAATACTGAGGGGGCATCCCTACCATTATTAAATACTAAAATGCATGATACATGGCTAATTTTGATTTTGATAAGTTTCAATCTAATCAAGATGACACCACTCCCTCTCATTATTTTATAACTTGGTTTTATGCATGTGTCTCCTGTGTATTTACTTCCATGTTTACAATTTTATAGTGTGGACTTATTTCTTATGTTTATTTAGCTACTATATGGAACTTAGAACAACTCTCATCTCAATTGTAGTGATAGTTATTGGTTTGATGACACAATAGGTTTGGTAGAGATTATTAAACATTATTTAATTTTATGTCTTACCTATGGAAATTAGTTTGGATTTGTGTTTTGATACATAGGATTAATTACAAATTATGAATTGATGTACTCAAATGATAACTTAAATAGTTGTATAGTTAATGTGTTATAAGGTTTGGTATTTCTAAAGTTAGTAACAAAAATATGAGTAATGCATTTAACTCAAGACCTAATTTTCTTGTAAAGGCATGAATCTAAACATTAATTTGATTTTAAGGTTTATTAATATATTTTATACACATTTAGCTCTACAAAATTACAAGATTATAATATAGAAAAATAGGTATATGTTGTTCTAAATTTATATATATTAATATATATGTGTGTGCGATAGATTAATATATTACAAAAAGTAAAATAAAAATATATATATTAATATATTAATACATTAATATATATTAATGATATTAATAATATATTAATATATAAATGATATATTAATAATAATAATATGTCATAGTAATATATAAATGATATTACTATGTCATAATATTTTTTTTAGTTTATAGTGACAAAAATATATATTTGTTTCTGAGAGGATTATAAAGCTCTCCAGAATGGATATCCATTATGGAGAGCAGTTTAATGTTTTCATATATGACATGATAGTTAATATTCATATATTAATAATATATTAATATATATTAATGATATATAAATATATTTTTTACTAGCATAAAACAAGTTTTGAAGGGGGCCTGAAACCTTGTACAAAAGAAAAGATGACACAAAGATAAAGAAATTAAGCCACCCCACAAAAAACACTAGGCTAATTAAACAACAATCAGTCAACCATCAACATAAGGAAAGCATAAAAGCCAAAATAAAAACAAAAAAACAAAAACTAAGCAGTGACTAAAGAAGTTCTTTTAACATCCTTGCTACTTCCATATCCTTTGTTATCACCTTATCGCGCATCTCCATGATTTCTTCGACATCTTGCATCAACACCACATTATTCTTTTTTATTTTACTACGAGTACGAATGCTCAGTCCAAACCCCAAATCAATTGCCTACTTACCCATCTCAGCATCCTCACCACCAACCTGCTTCACCGAATCATTGAATAGGGATTTACTAGTCCATTTTCTTGCTTTTTCGTTTAGAAACACTAGACCTTCAGCAGAGAACTTGAGTGACTCCTTGTTGAGATTAATCAAAGCATTGAGATCTTTACACATCTGCAAGGAATTCATTTCCAAAGAAAAAAATCTTGGAACATGGTCTCTTTTCAAATTAGCAACATCCTCCACCATTAGGCTAAGATTAGAGTTCAACGACCTAACCATTCTAAAAATAGAGTCCATATCCCTTAAAATTATTAGGGTAGAGATGTTGCAGTGAGCTATCATATCATACTTACCATGGAGGTCCTAGACCTCTTGAACAAGCCACATGAGAAAATTAAAAAAGATGTCTATCCCTTCCTTTACCAACCTTTTGGCTTGAGTAAAGTCCATTTCACCCCAATACAAACCCCTCCCCTGATGGGAGCTCATTGGAAGGTCTTCTTCTTGGAAACCATTAGGCAGAACAACTTGTTCTTTTCCCTTGTCTTTAGAAGCTGACATTGCAGGGGATTCCTCCAAATCAACAAAATTATTCACCTTCCCAATAGCTGGGACCCCCTCTTCCCCACCATAGTCCTAAATATTCTCCTCATTAACATTATCTGCCACCTCACAAACCTTATTAACCCAATTTCCTCAAGAAAATTTTCCACCACATCATAGGAACTCATCGACCCCTGCTTCAAAGTCTTCCTTCTACTTCCTTTTTCCTCCAAAACCACCTCTTCACAAGCAACCTAAATTTTATGTTTTGCATGCGAGGAAGAGGGATTATCCTTTTTCATAGAGATTTTCTTAACCCAAATAGATGGGTTATAATCCAAGTCTGAATGGTAACCATCCGACCATGCCGAAGATTCATCCTCCAATTCTGTTTCAACATCATCTTCCTCCTCCTTCAACTGAGATTTCCCACTCATCTTAGCCTTCTTCTTGGAATTTTTGGGATTACTAGGAACATGGGACACAATAAAATATCTAGATTTTATATGCTCCACAATCAACAACATCAAACCCTCATGTAAAAAGGGATTTTTGGGATTCTTTCTAAAATTCGAAATCCCATTTTCCAAAGATGAAAGAAGATAGAAAGGGAACGAGACCATCTTACCATGGTGGAAATAATTTAGCAGCACAAAGTGGTGCCCATAAAGATTTGTGTACCTCTCATCCAAGGTAAAGTACCACATCAGAACCATGGCCACCTCACCCCAAATAGGCGTAATTTTGGTGTGATCAAAACCACCACACTAGAGTCTAGCAAATTTTAGCCTCTCCTTATCCCTTAGGAAGTTCATTCTCGCCAACCCCGACATGGATTTTTCTATGAATAATTTCCTCCCCTGAGTCGACAACCCAATAACTTCCACTATAAACTCCTCATTTAGAGTGATGTCCATACCAAACAAACTAAGCACCTAGTCATGTTAGGCTTCCACACACTCCTACAAGAAATTCAACTCAAACCCGCACAATTTCTCCATGAATGGAGTAACCCCTCCTTTCTATAGAATCTTCCACACATCACCATTAGCTTTGATCTCAGCACATGAGAAGGGATCTATCCTACATCTATTACCCCCCATCTTCAATGACACCAAGCACTTTGTAGGAAAGAAATCCCACATAACACAAATACAAATAATTAAGAAGTTTAAGGATAAAATTACACTCAAAAAGAATGCAAACCTGCCTTTCGAGGTACAAAAAAGGATAATGGCTAGATCTATCGTGAAGATACAATTCATCCTCCCATAAATTTCCAATGAATGCCAAAACCATCAAGTGTCTAATCAACATCATATGGTAATTATTAACTCGCCATCCCTTGACTTCACCAGAAGATACGAGCCCCTCCAAAAAATTAGATTATATCATTGTTAAGCAAGGATATAATCTCCATCGTTAGGTTATCATTAATCTCTCGTGACCTAGCTGAAGACACATCGAGATTCGCCAAAAAAATTGCAACCCCATTATCCTCATGAAAGGCATGGGAAATATAAAATTCTTCAAAGTCATTTAACAAAGAGAGAGCATCCATGATAAATCTTTCAATAGACCAAGAAGGAGGAGAGAGTTTTCTAAGGAAATTGATAATATTCAAAGAGTTCCCTTCTACCCAAATTTTGGAAACCCCCTTCTCTCGAGCCAATTTCAAACCATGATAGGTTGTCGAAACTTCAACATAGTGGTTTGTCTGGATCTCTAATGGGAGTTCCACTGCCAAAACAAGCCTACCATTATGATCTCTTGACACTCCCCCACAACCAACAGGTCCTGGATTGCCTTTAGCAAAACCATCAAAGTCGACTTTAAACCACCCAGGAGGGGGTGAATACCAAATAACCCCTTCTCTATCTGACTTGGATTTTTTCAAAGGCTTTGAAATGTCAAAGGAAAGCTTCCACTTATCAGCCACCCAAAAATCATAACCAAAAACCACCACCTGACCAAGGAAATTAGCATTAGCAACAACCTACAAGAAATTCTCCTTAATGGGTTATAAGATTTTGAAAAAATAGGAGATCGGGGAAAGAGCAACATCCCTAAAAATTTTATTATTCCTCTCCTTCCAAAGACCCCAAAAAACATGAGGAAGAATAAGGGACTAGAGTAGACACAAAGAGGGATTGGTGGATTGTGCCTACCATTGGATCCAGAGCTCCCAAACCGAAGAAGGGAATATCCACTCCAACTTCCAAAGATTAATAAAAAGCATCCACACCTCCCAAGCAAATCTGCACCCTATAAACTGATGATGGTAGTCCTTTGAGTCCTCCTCACAAAGATAGCATCTATTAGGCAAGGAGAAGCCTCTTTTCCAAATATTGTTAATATTCATGATTTTATCTTGCACCAGTAAACACAAAAAGATATTGATCATTGGAATCATATTTGAAGACAAAACAAGAGCCCAAGGGGATGCAGGCCCATAATATTGTTAAGAGAGTGAAAAGAAGATGCCATAGAGAAATGACCTTGTGGGAGCAACCTCCAAACCACCCTATCCCTCTGAGGAACAATGAGAATATGAACTTGTCAGAACACCATAAAGAGTTTATAGCTCTTGAAACTCCTCATGAATTATTTTCCACACCCCATCCACAATATAATTAGCAACAATAACCCCATATTACCAAATACAAATATCCTTGAAGGGATCCCCAAACAACATCTCAAAGAGGACTATGACCAATCCACCAGTCATCCCAAAAGAGAACATCTCTACCATTGCCAACCGACCACTAAAGACCAACAAAAACAATACTTCTAACCTTGACCAAGGAATTCCAAAAGAAATATCTCGATGGCGGAATGCAATATTCCCTAAACTTATCAACTCCATAGAGGTATTTATAAGAAAGAATAGTCATCCAATCCTTTTCACTAGCCAGAAGAAACCATAACTACTTCACCATAAGAGAAGAATTGAAAACCTTAAATTTCTTCAGTCCTAAACTACCTTTTCCTTAAGACTAACACACCTCCTCCCAAGAAACCAAACTCATCCTTTTATTTTCCTCCACACCAAACTATAAGAACCATTTCTAAATACTTTCAATCCTTTCCTAGAATTTTCGCAGGATTTGGAAAAGGCTTAATGGATACACCAAGAGATTCTGCAATGTAGATTTGATTAAAACCAACTTATCAGCCTGAATAAGAAGAGCACCTTTCCATCCATAAAACTTAGTGTTGAACTTATCAATCAGTCCATTCCAAAATCAAGAACCATATTAGCACTAAGTGGAAAACCCAAATAAATGAAGGGAAAAATCCCAATAGAACATTGAAGGATACCAACAATTCTCTACTTCTTTCTATATAAAGTGGTCAAGAAAAAAAGAGTGCTCTTAGGAAGACTCACCAATTGGCCAGAGGTAGCTTCATAACTCTACAAAACCGATTTGATGGCTTTCGCTTCCACCACAGACGACTCTCACATAATAATCGTGTCATCAATGAATTGTTGATGTGAACAAGGAGGAGAGAAAGAGGTGGGACGAAGCCCCTTAATGACACCAATAGATACCTATTTTTGAAGAGATCTCCCAAGAGCTTTTGTCATGTCCCCTAAATCGTGACAGTTAGATAAAAAGTATATTTAAAATTATTAACTATTTGATATCGTTATAATTACAATTGTTAGAGACAATATTATAATTATAATTATTATATTATAAATATTAGAGTATAAATGTTAATAGATATTAAAATATATAAAATTAATAAAATAATATAAAATTACATTGAGTAGCTTGCTAAGGATCGTAACACACTGAAATACAAATAAATAGGGAAAAATGACAAAATGCATATTAAACAATTTAATTAATCAAAATTATAATATTGACATCTTAAATGTCATTATAAATTAAATAAATATAAGTAACTTCCATTTAATTATTATTATATTATAATTATAGTAATATGAAATAAAATAATTAATATTATCAGTAATAAAATAATATCCAGAAGAAACTAATATAAAAATAAAAATAAATATGTTAATGGAAGACATTGGAAAATAAATACATCATCGCATATGACAGTGACAGATTCATCAAGAATAGGGAGGCGATTCTAAGAAATATCTAAGAGTGTTGGGAACTGCTTATTATCTTGCCGCTACTCATAGTAGAGTCGCTAACCCCAAGGAGAAGATTAATACGGTGACTCAAAACAAACTTGTGAAATGAATTCGATTATATTATGATTGCGATAGTGATAAATGGCAGCTGGAATAACAAAGTCAATCCTTATAACTGAAGAAGACAAGATAGACTAAATATTGTTCGATGGCTTTCGTATTCCTTATACTAGCTCGATATCACCCAGTACATTGGCGTCAGGATAAGGAAAGTCCCTATCATTCCTCGTCAAACTCATGTTGAACACCGATAGAGGCTGCGTTGGTATGTCACACAACGATTATTCTTAGCAGATAATAATTAAGTCTAAACGAAGAGTCATGACCATTGGAATGGTCAACCCGATCCAAAAGGGGTGTGTCTCTTGTGAATGAGACATAAACATATAAAATAGTAATGAGAAATGAAGGGACGGGGGGA
The DNA here is from genome assembly GCA_007115665.2 of Sequoiadendron giganteum. NCBI lineage: Eukaryota > Viridiplantae > Streptophyta > Pinopsida > Cupressales > Cupressaceae > Sequoiadendron > Sequoiadendron giganteum. Next base: position 645,036,552 of record CM021106.1, on the reverse strand, counting down.
AGGAAATAGGGTGGAAAAAATGAGTTCAGCCTCTCTAAGCAGATCACATAAATTAGAGGTATCAATTAGACACAGCAATGAATTAATCACTCTCAGAAAATATACAGAGCAAACTCTATATCTGGAAATGGAAAATACTAGTACAGTCTAAAGAAGATGGGGGAAATAGTCTGGGAAAATATTTATCTTTTATAACAGATCAAGAGGAGTGGATTTTCACCTAAGGAATAGTAGACCCGGGGCTTGAGGGAGTCGACCAGACTGGAACAGAAGTAGCCTCCTTACATGATCAGACCATTAACTAATATTAATCACCAATGTTGTTATTTAAATGAACCAAGGGAGCAACATCTTTTATATCTCTCAAATTTTATTGTTTATTGGCATATTGGATATCATTATCTATAGATAAAAGGCAAGCTTTTAGATAAACTCGCAAGGGGACATTACAGTGGTATCAGAGGATAATCCTGCCATCCTGTGGAAGAAAGGTCAAATAAGAGGATGCAAGACTTTGGAGACTCCTCACAGTCATACACAATAATTTGAATTTCAAAACATTTGCAAACATTTGAAAAAGCAACAACGTATGACAAGTGGGAAAAGGAATTATATGAGAACCAGGGCACCAATGCAGTCAAAAGGACCTTACAAGAGTATTGCAAAGGGAGATAGCAATGAAGACCTCTTCTAGATACGCCACCCAGGAGGGGACAAGATGATCCCACTTGGGCCAAGGGGGTACTTGCCTCTGGGGTATCTGAGGGTACTGCCTTTGGGTCTAGAGGAGTTGAGCCAACAAGACAATGAAGACCGCTTCTAGATATGCTACCCAGGAGGGGACAAGATGAGCCCACTTGGGCCAAGGGGGTACTTGCCTCTGGGGTATCCGAGGGTGCTGCCTTTGGGTCTAGAGGAGTTGAGGCACTAAGTGTCCTATAATGGTGGTCATTACGATCGATGTCGGACATTGCGTCCGATAATGGCAGTCATTGCGACTGATGGCGGACATTGCATTTGATAATGGCAGTCATTGTGACTGATGGTGGACATTGCGTCCGATAATGGCAGTCATTGTGGCTGATGACGAACATTGCGTCTGATAATGGCGGTCATTGTGACCGATGGCGGACATTGCGTCCGATTATGGCGGTCATTGCGATCGATGGCGGACATTGCGTCCGATAATGGCAGTCATTGCGACTGATGATAGACATTGCATCCGATAATGGCGGTCATTATGACCGATGATGGACATTGCGTCCGATTATGGCGGTCATTGCGACCGATGGTGGACATTGCGTCCGATAATGGCAATCATTGTGATCGATGGTGGACATTGTGTCTAATAATGGTGGTCATTGCGATCGATAGTGGCAGTCATTGCCATTGATAATGGAGAACTTTTTTTCTATAAGGGAGGGAACTAAGCAAACCCAAGAGGCTAAATCATAAGAGGAAGGGAAAGAGTTGGCATGATGGATCCTAGGCTCCCCATCAAGTCATGCTTCCTACACTCTCCTATGGTTGAACCCTCCAAAGATATTGGGATGTAACCTGAGGATTAACCACGAGTTACTAAGATTTAATAATCTACTTATAATTGGGCTCAGTGACTATGATTTGCTAACTAGTATTATGAGGGTGAATGATTCTAAATTATGTGCAAGCCCTCAAACATGACTTCAACCAGGTGGGGAAATATTTTCTAACCCCTTGTTTATTAGATCAAGGAAATTAATTTGGGGCATTCCCAATTGGAAGAATAAGGTGATTGATCATCCCAATCATAGGTTTGCTTGAGGACAAGCAAAATTTGGGAGGGGAGGATTGTCATGTCCCCTAAATCGTGACAGTTAGATAAAAAGTATATTTAAAATTATTAACTATTTGATATCGTTATAATTACAATTGTTAGAGACAATATTATAATTATAATTATTATATTATAAATATTAGAGTATAAATGTTAATAGATATTAAAATATATAAAATTAATAAAATAATATAAAATTACATTGAGCAGCTTGCTAAGGATCGTAACACACTGAAATACAAATAAATAGGGAAAAATGACAAAATACATATTAAATAATTTAATTAATCAAAATTATAATATTGACATCTTAAATGCCATTATAAATTAAATAAATATAAGTAACTTCCATTTAATTATTATTATATTATAATTATAGTAATATGAAATAAAATAATTAATATTATCAGTAATAAAATAATATCTAGAAGAAACTAATATAAAAATTAAAAAAAATATGTTAACGGAAGACATTGAAAAACAAATACATCATCGCATATGACAGTGACAGATTCATCAAGAACAGCGAGGCGATTCTAAGAAAATCTAAGAGTGTCGGGAACTACTTATTATCTTGCTGCTACTCATAGTAGAGTCGCTAACCCCAAGGAGAAGATTAATACGGTGACTCAAAACAAACTTGTGAAATGAATTCGATTATCTTATGATTGTGATAGTGATAAATGGTGGCTGGAATAACAAAGTCAATCCTTATAACTGAAGAAGACAAGATAGACTAAAAATTGTTCGATGGATTTCGTATTCCTTATACTAGCTCGATATCACCCAGTACATTGGCGTCAGGATAAGGAAAGTCCCTATCGTTCCTCGTCAAACTCATGTTGAACACCGATAGAGGTTGCGTTGGTATGTCACACAACGATTATTCTTAGCAGATAATAATTAAGTCTAAACGAAGAGTCATGACCATTGGAATGGTCAACCCGATCCAAAAGGGGTGTGTCTCTTGTGAATGAGACATAAACATATAAAATAGTAATGAGAAATGAAGGGACGGGGGGAAGGAAATAGGGTGGAAAAAATGAGTTCAGCCTCTCTAAGCAGATCACATAAATTAGAGGTATCAATTAGACACAACAATGAATTAATCACTCTCAGAAAATATACGAAGGAAACTCTATATCTGGAAACAAAAAATACTAGTACAGTCTAAAGAAGATGGGGGAAATAGTCTGGGAAAATATTTATCTTTTATAACAAATCAAGAGGAGTGGATTTTCACCTAAGGAATAGCAGACGCGGGGCTTGAGGGAGTCGACTAGACTGGAACAGAAGTAGCCTCCTTACATGATCAGACCATTAACTAATATTAATCACCAACGTTGTTATTTAAATGAACCAAGGGAGCAACATATTTTATATCTCTCAAAGTTTATTGTTTATTAGCATATTGGATATCATTATCTATAGATAAAAGGAAAGCTTTTAGATAAACTCGCAAGGGGACATTACAGCTTTGACCAAAATGATGAAAAGGAAGGGTAAAATAGGATCACCCCATCTCACCCCCTAGAACTCCTAAAGAAATCAAAAGGAGAGTCATTCACCAAAACAAAGAAAAAAACCGTTGAGATGAGAATCAAAATCAGCTTCAATAAATTATCGAAGAAGCCAAAAGCAGATAAAAATTTAACCAAAAATTTCTAGTTCACTCAGTCATATGCCTTCACAAGATCAAGTTTCAACAAGAAACAAACCTTATTATTAACAATCAACGAGTGGATATTTTCATGAACTGTGATGATAGGATCAAGGATTTGTCTGTCAGAAACAAAGACACATAATTGCTGAGAGATAATCAAGGGAAGTAACCTTTGCAGCCTTATAACAAAAGCCTTTGAGAAGATTTTATAGATAGAGTTGCAAAGGCTAATAGGATGAAACTCATTAAAGGCATATGCACTAGGAATCTTTGGGATAAGAATAATGAAGGTGGAATTTAGCTCCTTCAATAGATTTTGGCTACCAAAAAACTCCTTGATAGCATCCACCACATCTCTAGAAACAATTGTCCAGAATTCTTGAAAGAAGAACATGGGGAAGCCATCTGGACTAGAGGCTTTATTCCCCAAAAAATATAAGATAGCATTCCTAACCTCCTTGGAAAAATGGATAGTACACAACATGTTATTTAAATCCTCAATCACAATTCGAGGAATAAATTCCAACAATTGGTCTTGAACAACTAGAATAGGAACAAAATTGTCAAACAAGAGATCAAAAAAGTAAGCGGAAGCCACTTGTCAGATTTCCCTATCATTCTCAATCAACACGCCATTGTGACAGATACAATTAATCTGATTAGAGGCACGATGCTTCAAGGTAGTGATATGGAAGAACTTCGTGTTCCTATCACTCTAGTTGACCCAAACCGCATAGGATCTCTACTTCCAAAACTCTTCCTCCTTATCCACAATATTGTGCAAACTCAAGATAAAAGAACACTCTCCTCATTAGCCAAATTAGCATTATACCCTGAAGCTTGAATGGTCTGCTGCAAAAGATCCAATTCCTCCTTAATACAAGATTTCTCTTGAAAGATATGCCCAAAGGAAGACTTATTCCAAATCATCACATTAGACTTCACTGACACTAGCTCTTATCAATTCTATACATTGTCATACTGTCAACCTAGATATTCGACCAAGCAGAAAGTTTATCTTTAAAATTAGGATGTGATACCCATATTTTTTCAAACCAAAAAGGGAAGGAGTGCCTTCTACCAACCGAGTTAGTCGATAAAGAAGTAGGGAAGTGATCTGACCCCAATCTAGTGAGGGTGGAGAGGGAGCGGGAATAATGAACCATATAATCAGGAGAAAGGAGGGCCTTTCCCAACTTCACATGAATCAGTACATCACCAACTCTACAGTTCGACCAGGTAAAGGAGGCCCCTCGCAAGTTGACATAAAACAAAGCATTATCATTGATAAACGACATCAAATCAAATCTATTCTCGGCATCCACCTGGGAACCCCCCATATTTTCCAAGCAACTCAAATGAGTATTGAATTTTCCCATTACCAACCAATGATCAATAGGATGACAAGATTTGAAGGAATTTAAATTCCCCTAAAACTACTTACGAGCACCCTTCAAAGTAGGGGCATAAATGTTAGACAAGATCCATGAAAAAATATCCTTAATATGATGAAAAGAGGTATCAATATGGTTAGATTCTCCAAATACATCCCTCCCAATCACCACATTTTAATTCTATAAGGTCTCTACACCACCAGAAGCTCCCTCTGCATCAAAGACATGAAGCCCAAATTCTTTGAAAAACCTTTTTTTTTTACTTTCCAACCTATCCATAGGAATTTTAGTTTCTTGAATCAAAATAATATCTAGTTTATGATCCCTTACCAAATTAGCAAGGAGATCCTGCTTGTGAGGGTTGTTCAACCTTCTGGTATTCCAAGAAAGAATCTTCATAAGAGATTCTGAGATATTCTCTTCAAGCACAACTCAAACATGGATTTTTGAGAACCATCAACAATTTCCTCTTTGCTTTCTTTCTCCCTATGTTGTTGTAGAGAAGGTCTTCCCCTACCCCTCAGCTCTAACCCAAAATTATCTTTTTGGTGGTTCCTAGTTGCAACACCCTGAGGGGAAGCATGTTTCTTCCTATTCCTAGTTTTAACAAGCAAAAAAGGAGGCTCCTTCACAAGAAGAAAGCTACCCAAGTCATCCCCAATGATAGAAGAGGTGAGCATCGTATTTGGTTTAATAGGAGAAAAAAGGAAATTTGTACCTAGGACATGCAAACTCCACCAGCTTAGAGGACTTCAGTCCCTTACCTTCATCCACCAGAGGAGAATCCCCTCCACTTCCTAACTCATCAGGCACACCAAGAGAGTTATTCGTTGAATGAGCATTCAACTCCCCTTCTTCGAAAACTAGCTCATCTCTCACAAGGACCTGATCATCCTCATGAGGGATTAGGTGATTGGACACCAAACCTGTCTCATTCACAAGGACATCTTTCCTTGAAACCACAAGAGCATCAAGACTCTTCCCCTGATCCCCCTCCTCCTTACTCAAGGAACCTTCCTTCACACTTTGGCCCACATCCTGCTTCGATGAGATAACAACTCTTCCATCATTAGCTCTTGTCTCCTCCTTTGATTTCTCCTTTTTCTTCCACTCCTTCAATGACTGAGAAGGGGTTGGTTTAGGCAGCTTAGAAGGGCATTTCCTTGCCCAATGCCCAACTTTCTTATAATGAAATAAAGCAAAAGGAATAGAATCATACTCAATCACTTGATTCCAAGCATCCAACTTAGAGTTTATCAATATTTTCTTAGGAAAATCCACAAATTGATCAAAAATCACACAAAAACGTGCATACATTAACCTTTTCCAACATGCCATCATCTGGTCAATAGAAAAAATATTCCCAAAATTATTTGCAATACCTACAAAAACCTGCTCATCCTAGAACTCCAATGGAAGAGCCGGGAGCCGAACCCAAATAGGGGCTAAGGAAAACAAGCATGAACTCGGATTAAATCCAACCTCCCACTTCTTCAGGACCAACGGGGATTTTTCAATCATCCACAGACCACTAGTTAAAACTCTAACCATATCCTCATCATAGGTGAAGGAAAACGAAAAGAAACCCCTAGATCCATTGCGATCACCCCCACCCGACCTTTCATCCTCCATCTCTTGAAGACAAGATTACGAACCAAATCAATGTTTGGATGAGGACCCACAAATTTTCCCACCAAGGATAAGTTTATGAATTCCAAACTCTTCTCAATGATACAGTTAGGAATAGACACCAAGCACTCCCTAGTAGATGGGTTTTCCAAAAAGCTAACCAGAGGAGAAGAACTCGTACCCTTAGGCTTAGTGCCAAAAATATTAGACTAATTGGGTCTATCAGACCCCCACACACTTTTGTCCTTCCCAAAAAATACATTCTCAAGAATCTTCGGACAAGGAGAAGAGGACAAGCTCACATTAAGAGGACTTAGAAAGTCCCCCACACATGGAACAAAATGAACACCATCCCCAGAAACCAAAGAGTTTGGAACAAAAGAAACTAAAGAGGACCCACCATCATTACCAATAGCTCTATTGTAGACTGACAAATCCACACCTTCAACAAACTCATCAACACACCTAGTGCCATTACCATCAAGAGGCAAGCCATATTTTCCCACCTTGAGACGATTTTGAAAAAATGGAGAACCACCTGAAGAGAGGTCCATTAAAGATATCTTAATATGTTAATCATACTATATAAATTATATTATTAATTTATTAATATATTAATATTATTATTAATGAATATGTATAAAAATATATTATATTATTATATTATATGCATGTACTCAATATCAAAAAAGTGTAAGTTTCCAATAATGGATATTTGATATAAATAGCGGATATCCATTATTAAAGCCAAGTAACTAATATCCATTATTTATATATCAGTTATTTGTTATAAATGAACACCTGCTTTTTAAAAAGCAGATATTCATTAATAATAGATATCCATTTTTCTTCGGTCTTTACCTTAGCAAAATGTACTTTTTACCAAACCAAAAAAAATTCAAACATGATTTTTGTGCCTTTCCCTTCCTCATGTCGCATTTTTTTGTTGCATCGCCACTATTTGGCCCCCCATGTTCCTGCACATGCCCATATAGGAAACATTTTCTCCTTCTTGTTGTCTGGAGGTTCCTTGTACTTCTTGTTGACCTAATATGTTATGTTTATTTGTATCTTTCAGAGGAGGAAAATTAGGTTCTTCATCAAGATTAGTGTTCCTCGAAGAGGATCCAACCATTTTACCTTGATCTTCTTTATATTGTGCACTTGTGTTCACTAAAGGAACTGTATCCTCATTCAACTTATCAGATTTTTATATCCCATCATCACCAGTTATATTGCTCTCAAAAGTAGATAAATCTATGTCTTGTGTAGACACATCGGGTATATCTTGCAAAATGGTGTCATCTGGACATGTTCCTCACTTTCCATCTCAACCTTCTTCATCTCCTCAAGGATCTTAGCTATCTTTTCTTCAGTCTCTTTCTCCATCCTTTCTATCTCATCTTTGTCACTTCCCATTAGAGTGTTTACTCTTTGTTTGGTCCAAAACTCTTGTGCTTGCCTTTGAGATAGTTTTACTCTTTCTTCATGTGAGATGGATGAACCAACCTTATTTAAAGCATGTTGTCTCATTTAAACTTCTTATGTAATGGCTTCATTTCCCTTGTTACTAAGAATTTTTTCAAGACTTGTTGAGAGTTGATCAATAATCTCACTAAGAGCTACATTAAATCTCATCATATACATAACTATGGCCTTTCCAATTATATCCTTGTAAGAAAAAAACTGTTTCATCATACAAATTGTTAGGATAGGTGACATTAAAATTGTTATCCTAAGTTCATTTATGTGTCTCCACATTCTATGGAAAGTGTTCTAGGGGACATGTGGGACAAAATATTTATTATCTATTTTCCTATGACAAATTTTAATTGCATTCAAAGAGGTGGACCCATTACGGTAGCAGTTACTAAGAATCTTGAGAGAATATTCCTCTTGGGCATCCAATTCTAGGTTGGGACCACTTTCAAGTGTGCATGTCCTTGCATGTCCTTGCATGTTATTTGCATATTTTGCATGCTCTTGCATGGTTGGATGCCCAAGTGTGCATGTTGGCGCATGATCTTACATGTAGTCATCAGAGCCGTTGAAAAATTATGGAGCAATCAGGTTTTCAACCAATTCCTATTAGCTGTGGGTTAGGCCTGTGTGAAGGCCATGTGATAATTTAATATTTTATTCCATGTTTATGGGTTTTCTAAAAGGGGTGGGGCATGAATTTTTTCAAGTGGTTTTCTTGTTGTTTTGGCATACCATTTATGGTATTATCTCCCACAAAGTTCTATATATTTGAGCCTTGAGATGATGGTTCTGTATGAGTTCTTTGTAGGTTGTCAAGATGTCAAAGTGCTACCAGATTGTAGAGAAGATTTTTGTATTGATGTACTTCCTTGAAGATTAATACAAACATTGGATCTCTTTGGGTGTGGATTTTTTTTCATGCAATGGTTTCTCCATGTATATCTTGTGTTACTTGTGTTGATGACTTGTGGTATTGCAAATTTTTCTTTCATTATTGCAATTGTCAATCACTTAATCAATTGTAATCTTTTAAACATAATTTCATATTTATAACCACATATTTAAGATCATATTGCTGTAAGTTATACCTTTATTTCCAACATTTGGTATTAGAGCTAACGGTTCTATTAAAAGGATGCCTTTCTTTTGGGTATTGAAGGTTTTTTGGTCGCAATGGGAGCTTGCACATTGTGGGTTTTATAGATTTATGAAGATTGTAAACCATGGCTTCTACCTCCTATTTGGATATTAAGAAATTCAATGGAACTGGCTATGATATGTGGAAGTTGAAGATGAAATATATCCTTGAAGAGAGATATCAATGGTTGGTAGTTTCAAATAAAAAGAAACTAGAATCAATGTCTAACCAAGATTCCAAAGAAAATGGACAAGAAGGCATGGGGAAACATTCAGTTGTGTCTTGTAGATTCTATCCTCTTGAATTTTTCAGAAAAATCCACCACATACAATTTTTGGAAGAGTATAGGTGATATCTATCAAACTAAAAGTCTTAGTAATAATTTGTATCTCAAAAGATGTTTCTATTCTTTGAAAATGAAGGATGGTGATTCTATTGCAAAACATTTAAACTATTTTAATACGATTATAAGTCATCTTGCCTTTGTAGATGTTGAGATAGAAGAGGAAGATAAATGTATTTCAGTGATTTTTTATTTACTCAAATCTTTGGAAATCTAATTGCTTTCATAAGTGGTGGAGGTACAAAATTGAAGATGGATAGTCTCATTGCAATACTTCTTTTAGAAGAGATGAAGAGAAATTCCATGAATGTAGGCTCCCAAGATGTCTTGCATGTGCGAGGAAGGTCCAAAGAAAAAGGAGGGCCTGAAGGGGACAAGAAGAGAGACAAGTCGAAAGGATGTTATAAAACCCTTGAGAAGAGTAGAGTAAAGTGTTAGAATTGTGGTAAGAGAGGACATGTGAATGAGTGTAGAAAAAAGAAAAAGAGTTGAGATACTTCCATGGAAAATTTCTCAAAAGATGGTGATTCTAATGCTTTGTTTATTTTTGCTAGCACTATTAGTGATGGTGTTTGGATTATTGGTTTAGGATGCTCCTACCATATGATTCCTCACAAGGAGTGGTTTACTTCATATTTAGATTATGATGGGGGAGAAGTTTTCCTTAGTGATAATAGCACAAAGAAGATTGTTGGTAAGGGAAAGGTAAAGTTGTGTTTTAGTGATGGAAGGGTTAAAAATATTGATCATGTTTTACATATTCCAAGACTTGCGATAAATTTACTTTCAGTATCCAAGTTGAATGATTCTAGAATGCATGTCACATTTGACAAGTTTGGTTGTAGGTTGGTAAGAGGGAGTTTGGTGATTGCTAAAGGATCTCAAGTAGGGACTTTATTTAGGCTTAATGCCTCTAATTTTGTATTTTTCCTAAAGTATTTGGAATTGAAAATGCATGTATGTTGTGGCACCATAGATTAGGTCACATAAGCGAAAAAGGTCTTAAGACTATTTTGAATAAAAAATTGGTTGATGGTATTTCTGATTATTCTATTGGTAAAAATGATTTTTGTGAGCATTGTGTGTTTGGTAAACAAAATAGATCATCGTTTCCTAATGGTACTAATAAAGCTAATAGATTATTTGAGATCATTAATTTGGTTGTGTTTGGACCAGTGGATGTTGACTGTTTTGTAAAATCTCATTATTATGTTAATTGCATTGATGATGTGTCAAGATACACCTAGATTTATTTTATGCATGGAAAATCTGAATTTTTCACCAAGTTTAAGGAATTTAAAGCCTTAGTTGAAAAGAAAACAAATGATAAGATAATGGTGTTGAGATCTGATAATGGGGGTGAATACTATTCTAGGTAATTTGATGAGTTTTGTAAGCATGTAGGTATTGTTCAGTAAAAGACTACACCTTATACGCCTCAAAAAAATGGTGTAGCAAAAAGAATGAACCAAACCTTAATGGAAAGAGTTGAGAGAATGTTGAGTGGTGCTAAGCTTGATATATGCTTTTTGGAAAAAGCTATACATACTACATGTTATTTGGTTAATAGATCTCCTTGTTTAGCTCTTGTTGATACAACACCTTATGAAGTGTGGATAGGTAGAAATCCTTTTGTTTCATATTTAAGGGTCTTTAGTTGTGAGGTTTTTTTTCATCTGCCTCAAGAGAAGTGCTCTAATTTGGATGCAAAAGCACATAAATTCATATTTTTTGGTTACAGTGAGAATGGAAAAGGTTATAAGCTTTGGATTCCACTAATCCATAAAATGGTTTTCTCTAGAGATGTAATTTCCAGGGAGTTTAGAGCTTACTCAAGTGAAGAACAACCAAAGGAGAAAGATAAGACAAAAATAGTGCACTTTGAGACAAAGATTGAAAAGTAGGAAGATGCACATGTGGAAGAAAAACTAGATGGATTTGAGGATGGAGAAGAAGAGGGTTCTGAGAGTTTAGATTATGTGCAAGATGAACATGTAGAAGAAGAAGAGAAACAAGAGACCCTTACTCCTACCTTGAGAAGATCCACAAGGCAACAAAATCTAGCCTATAGGTATAGCCCATCCAATTTCCATTGTGTATTTTCTTTGTTGAGTACTGACAATGAACCTAGATCCTATAGGGAGGCTCTTTTTTTAGAAGAGAGTGAGTCTTGGATACATGCTATGTAGGAGAAGATCATGGCTTTGGATAGTTGTGATACCTGGGATCTTGTAAGTTTTCCCAAAGGAAGGAATCCCATTGGATGTAAGTGGGTATTTAAAAAGAAATTTGGAGTAGATGGTTAATTAGAGTTGTACAAGGCAAGATTGGTGGTCAAGGGCTACTCCCAGAGAGAGGGAGTTGATTTTGGTGAAATTTTATCTCCTATTGCTAAGTTAACTTCTATTATATTATTATTATCTATTGCTATTGATTATGATTTTTAAATAGAGAAAATGAATGTTAAAACTACTTTATTATATGGGGATCTTGAGGAAGAGATTTATATGTGATAGCTTGATGATTTTGTTGTGAAAAGAAAATAATACTTGGTTTGCAAGTTAGAAAGATCTTTATATGGTTTGAAATAGTCACCCAAGATGTCATACCAAAATTTTGATGCCTTTGCATTGAATTTGGGTTTTGTTATAAGTGAGGAGGATCATTATGTTTATATTAAGCTTATTGATGATCAAATTCTAATCATTGTCTTGTATGTTGATGATATGTTGTTTATGGGTAACAACAAGGTGATGATTAAGGGGCCTAAGAATCAATTTTATAGCACATTTGATATGAAGGATTTGGGGGCTACAAAATAAATTCTTGGGATGGAGATCAGTAGAGATAGGGTTAACAAAAAGCTTTGGTTAAGTCAAAGTAAGTATGTTGATACCATTTTGTAAAGTTTTAATATGCTTGACTATAAACCAAAAAATATTCCATTTTCGGTTAGTACTAAGTTAATTTTAGACATGTGTCCTAATTCTAATTATGATTTTAAGAGATCTCTAACGTTCCATATGCTAGTGTCATCTATAGTTTACTGTATGCAATGGTTTTCACTAGACCAGATATATCCCAAGCAGTGGGATTTTTGAGCAAGTTTATGTCTAACCTTGGTAAAGAGAATCAGACTTTTGTTAAGAGGGCTTTTAGATATTTGCATGGTACTTTAGATTACCATTTGGTTTATCATGGCACTGATGATATGGATAAGTCATTGGACATACAGGGTTTTGTTGATGCAGATTGGGTAGGTGACTTGGATAATCGAAGGTCCACTAGTGGCTATGTTTTTATTTTGTTTGGAGGTGTAGTGATTTGGATGAGTAAGAGGCAACCTACAGTTGCATTATCCACCATTGAATCAAAGTATATGGAAACTACACATGCTTCTAAGGAGGTGGTTTGGTTACAAATACTTGGTAATAGAATTGATTTTGATTGTAGGATTGTGAAGATTGGATGTGACAGTCAAAGTACCATATGTTTAGCCAAAAATCCAATGTATCATGATCTTACTAAGCATGTTGATGTTCAGTATCATTTTTTGTGAGAAATGGTTGAGAATAGTAAATTTTTAGTTGAGAAGGTTGACCCTTTGAATAATATTGCAGATTCTTTCACAAAGCCAATGACCACGAATAAGTTCTATTGGTGCAGGAAGGCCCTAGGCCTTGATCACTGTACTTGATTATATGTTATATTTGTATCTCATGGATGTAATTGCAATGTATAATTTCAAGTGAGAGAATGATAGGATAGGTGACATTAAAGTTTCTATCCTAAGTTGATTTATGCATCTCCACATTCTTTGGAAAGTTTTCTAGGGGACATGAGGGACAAATTAAATATTATTTATTTTCCTATGACAAATTATAATTGCATTCAAAGAGGTGGACCCATTATATTGGTAGTTACTAACCGTCTTGAGAGAATATTCCTCTTCGGCACCCAACTTTCTATATTGGGACCACTTGAGTGTGCATGTCCTTGCATTTTATTTCCACTTTTTGCATGCTCTTTCATGGTTGGGCACCCAAGTGTGCATGTTGGTGCATGATCTTGCATGTATCCATCAAAGAGTTATGGAGCACTCAAGTTTGACCAATTCCTATTGGTTGTGGATTAGGCACCCATGTTAAGGCCATGTGATAATTTAATATTTTATTCTATGTTTATGAGTTATCCACAGGGGGGGCATGGGTTTTTCTAGGTTTTTTTAATTGTTGCTTTGGGATACCATTTGTGGTATTCTCTCTCATAAACTTCTATATATTGGATCCTTGAGATGGTGGTTTTGTATGAGTTCTTTGCAGGTTGTTAGAACGATGAAGTGTTGCAAATTGTAGAGAGGATTTTTGTATTCATGTACTTTCTTGAAGATTAATACAAACATTAGATCTCTTTGGGTGTGGATTTTTTCTTGCAATGGTTTCTCCATGTATATCTTGTGTCACTTATGTTGATGAATTGTGGTATTGCAGATTTTTCTTTCATTGTTGTAATTATCAATCACTTAATCATTTTATGGTAATCTTGTAAATATAATTTCAGATTTGCAACCACATATTTAATTTCATATTGTTTCAAGTTATACCTTGATTTCCAACATAAATCAGTTATCTCTTTCAATGCTCCATGCTCTGCAATAGCATTAACAGTTACATCAAGTTGTAGAGGCTCATGCTTAGGTGCTTCCATAGAAGCCTTCTTTGTCTGCTTTACTTTTTTCTTTCCTTTGTCTTTAGATGTTTCTTCTTCATCACCCTATTTTTATCTCTTTCCTCTTCTCTTAAATATAAAGGACTCCATTTTTTTTTTTTCATCCTCTTCATCATCCTCCACATTTACTAGAGTGAACTTCTCTCTTCTCGCCTACTATAGGCCTTGGTATTTTCTTCTCTATAGTTTTAAATTTCATAGGTGCATTGGTAGTAGCTCTCCTTCTACTAGGAGGTGATTGAGTAGGTTTGGAAGGCTTTGGAGGTGTAACAGTAGCATATGTAGACCTACAATGATTTTTTAGGTCTGTGTGAAGCTTGTGGAGTGGTAGTAGAAGCTTGTGGTACTACAATACTACCTTCATATACATTCCTTGATGAAATTCCATTCCCTTTGTAATTTATCTTTCATTTTCTCCACACTTTCTTTTGCTTTCTTCTTGATCATATTATTTGTTATTTCATCACAAGTTCCAAACCTCTCTACAGTTGGATCCTTGGGCTTTCTAAGTAGGATGCCAACATAGGCAATCCAATCAGCTTTAGAGAACTTATAAATAAATTTAGGTATCCATGAAGTTCATGGTTCAATTGCATCCATGTAGCAATTTTCTTTATCCACCATGAAAGTAATATCAGTCTTATATTTTTCCACCACTTTTGAGGGTATCATGTCCATCATTTGCATTTAATTTTGGAAATTCTCAAAGAATCCATTGCACATAATTTCTTATCATTTAACATCTGGAAAACTAAGCATATGATCCTTAATTTCATGTGCAATAGGAATATGTCCTTGCCAAACCACACTCCTCAAACTAGGTAATTCCTTTAAGAAATAAAATATAAGACAAATGATTAAGGAACTATACTAGAAGTTGTATCTTGTTTCCTCTGTTTTGTGTAGATTTCTCCAATAGCTACTGTTGCATAAGCTCACAAAGATCAAATTATTTTCCTTCCTTCACCATCAAATGTGTTTTCTAAATTATGGTGGCGGTAGCAAAGCCTTCTCTATTTGAGTAGTATATCTTGTATGAAATTCCCATTGTTGCATAATGGACCCCTAGGTATGATATGTCATCCATAGTGAGTGCCCTTTTATAAATTTAGCTCCAATTAGCATGATAAATTCTTCATTCTTGAAAAATTTCAATACAAGCATAGGTCTAAAGGACCACAAACTAGTTGCAATTCTAATAGAATTCTTTGTGATCATACAAGGCTTATCAAGGTAGATGAATTCTTCATGAATCTGGCTCAACATGGTTCTTATACATTCATCTTCAAGACTAAAATCTTAAAAACTCTTCCATGTATCTAATCTCTTCACTTGCACATTCCTATATTCTGCTTTTAGCAGGTGTAACATAGAAAATTTTATACCTTTACAACTTCACATTATTTTTTGTCCCCCTAATTTATTGGACTTAATTAAGCTTCTAATTTTCCAAATTATTCATTTCAAAGCCTAATTCTTTATGTTTTCCAAAAGGGGAACCAACATCAAACAAATGTATTTAATAATTAAATTGCCTTGGATCATGTGTGTCTTGGAAGTATAGGCCACGACCCATTCACCCATGGATGAATGGGTCCCCTTTATGAGTCGAGACCCAAATTCAAATATGTTTTTGGTGGCATTTTAATGTCCAAAATTCAAATTGGAAGTGTCGGATTTTGGAATCTAATTTTTGAGAAATTGGATAAACACCTATAAATACCTAGTATTTTATCATTTGAAATCTAACAAGCCTACTAGCATTCAAGAGCAACATTATCAGTCATTTGTAGTAGAAATCAAGATCCTAACATCATTTCAAAGTTTATGTGTGTTCATTTTGAAGGCTAACAAATGTTGTAGGTCTTCAATCATTCAAGCATTCAAGCAAGTCTATCAATCAAGATCCAAGATCCTTGAAGTGATGTTTTTGTCTTCAGTCCTTTAAGGCATCCATTGAAGGGTGGTGAGTTGCAACAAGTGTGTTCATTTATCATTTCCTTCCATTTCCATTAAGGCTTTTCATCATTGACATCTTGCCATAGTGATAGTGGGAACACTCTTCACAAGGTTTGATTGAGGCAAAACCCTATATGGCCTCAACATTTTATCTCTTTGTGTATGTGCAAGTTACATGTTAAGGAAGGATTGAAGAGATCTTGAAGAATGATTTTGCATTGTTGCATTTGTTGTCACCATTCTTGCCAAGATACTAAAATTGAGTTACAAAATTCATTTTTGACATTTTGACAAATTTGCAGGTGGAAAATAGAAGCTCAGATCTAACACCAAAGGACCAAAACTTTGATCAGGACCCCTATACAAAGACCAATTTCCCTTGGGAAAATTAGTCCTTGTAGGAACATCAAAATCAATTTTTCTAAGCAGGTTTATTGTCCTCTACACTTCACAGATCCACTTGTAAACTGTAGTTTCTATCTATTAGTTGTTAGGATCTTTCATTTTATGTATTAGGGAATATAGGATCATTAGTTTAATCATTCTAAAATATTTCCAATCCGTTACAATCCCCTCTTTATATGTAGATCAAGAACAATTGAGAAACTCATGTTTGTTGTCTATTTTGTCTGAATTGGATACTAGAGGCCAAATCTGTAAGAATTTGAACTAGAAGGTTCATTTCCAAATCCAACAAGTAACTGTCATTTCAGAGCATTCTAGGTCTTACCCTGCCATCATGTTCAGAAGGCTCGAAAAAGCTATAATTAACCATTAATTTGTCAATTTTAGTTGATTTTGCATTTTTTTTGTTAATCTAAACTTTATTTTTTAAAACAAAATTGTTTAAAAGAAAAAAAAAGAATATAAAAAATAAAAAAAGCTATGGATATGCAAGTACCCGCATAGGGTCCTGCACCCCATAAAGGTGTAGACCCATGGGACCACACATCTTTATTTGACCACCCATAAAAAAATTAAAAATACTTTCCATTTATTATAAAGTAAACTTTTATTTATTTAAAGCTCCACATTTAACTTCAATAAAGCTTTTCAAAAGCTTTATATTTAATGCACACGGGGCATGGGGCAGGCTATGACCCCCCACTTTATTATAAAGATTTTAAAAAGTTCTTTTAAAAAATATATTTTTTAAATTAAAGTTTTTTAAATATGTTTTTATTAAAGTTTTTTTAAATATGGTTTTTAATTAAATCTTTTATTATTTATTTTTAAAATCTTTAATAATTTTTATTAAAGTTTAAAAAAAAAAAAATTTAATTTATTTTAGTAAGATTATTAAAATAAATTAACAAAATGAATTTTATTTATTAATTTATTTTAATAAAAAATTCAATAATATTTTTTAATTGAGTTTTTTTTAAAAATATTTTTTAATAAGTAAAATTAGAAAAAATAAATATTGATTAACCACCACGCTTTGTATTGTATCATTCATGGTGTTCCTCCATTCAATAGCTAATAATGACTAGTTGTTCCTAACATTATGGCGACATCCTAATTGGAGGGAATATTTACTAGTCACATATGTTTGTCAACTTTAGAGTTGATTTCTACTTGACTTTTTCATTAGAGTTTCCAGATTTTCATTATTGATGTTGTCCAAATAACTCTTGTATTTAAAATATGTTGTAAATGCACTAAAATAAAGTGCCAAAATCTTGTCCTTTAGTGTAATCTACCATATATATTGTAAGCTTCTTAAGATTGATCTATGTATTAAGTGCCAGTTCCTATATACATAGTGAATGCAGCAGCTGGTTATCCATGCATTTCATTGTGATGGACTAGATACCATATAGACACTCTTGTTATGGAAACAATATCTATATATTCAGAGGGCTAGGTTTTACATCCAGAGATTTGGTACCTATATTTTCATCTAATATTTAATTGAGCAATGTCCAAAATTAGTGATACTCATACAAACTATGTACCAAATCTATAATTTCGAGTATTTGAGAGTATCCAATTGATACTCATGTAGTGGTCTCTTTGATTCTGATTTTATTCCTGTTGCAGTGTGGGATTCATCAACAATTATTCATCAACAGTTATAACTTCATCTATTTTTTAGATTTTGGACATCAGTGGTTAGGAGTTTAGTTCCCAATGGGCTTTCTCTTTTCCTAATTTTGTAAATGGGTATATTTATATCCTCTTGCTCCATCTTCACATTTATATGCTTTCATAGTGATAGATTATGTAGTTACTCATGAGTTGACAGTTTCAACTCGGTTTCCATTCATGTTTACATCTTCTATAGTGCTAATCGATTCTTTATATTAGTGCTTGTCATCATTTGGCATCTTTTGGAGTAGCATTTAGAGGATACCATCATCTTTGGTCGATCTCTACATCATTTCATATTGTTCTATATTGCCACTTTCTTCAGTTAAGATGGGAGTCTTGGCATTGTGACATTTGAGCCGATTCTAGAGACTTATTCCTTTCGAGAATGGGAATATATCTTGCATGTATCATTTTCTTCCTAAGGGGAGGAATGTTGTTTGATGATCTTGGACCATCTCCAGAGTTCTATGTTGAGCATCCACCATCAGTGCAGGTTATTGTACATTCAAGGGGGGTTCACTTGACCTTCTTTGTTCATTCTCTCTTATGGGGGGGGGAATTTTTCCTCACATGGGGTTTTTTCCTTCACATTCTTCTGAGAGCATTTTCACTATTTTTTCTCTCTTTTAGAGAGGATTTTTATCCCATTGGGGTTTTTCCTTTTCTCTATTTATGAGATATTTCTATGTACATGGGTACCTCATCAAGCCTAGTAGCCAAGACTCATATTTGCATCTTTGAATTGTATACTTCTCCCTAAGTTGCACTTAAGGGTGGGTGTTGTTGTGAAATGGGTGATTTATCTAGCTAATTCATTTCCTAGCTAGTTATCCACTTAGGTTCTTTTCACACATTATTACTTAAGTTTACTTAGGGTCCACATGAGATATTTATCACTTTGTGTCTCATATCATAAGATTAAGACACTTGTCACAATCTTATGATACTTATCCACTTTATGTCTCATATCATAAGATTAAGACACTTGTCATAATCTTATGATATCTTATGGACCTCACCTTGGCCTATATAACCAAGGGGTTCCCTTTGTAATCTCACACCATTCATTCCAATTCTCAAGCTCATAGAAACTTTGCATTCTCTTAAGAGGAATACAATTTATTCTTTCTCATCTTTTATTTTTGTATTTGCTTTCCTTCAGTCATTTGTATTTTTATTAGGCTATTTAGGAAATCTTACAATCTTCTACATAATCAGGTAATAATTCCTTCCCAAAGTTCCCTTTAGAAAATAAAATATCATAAAAAATAAAGGGGAGACCCATTTCTATTCATCTTGAGATAAATTATAAATAGTAGGAGGTTATAGAGACACTCATTGATGGTGTGACATCGACATCCAAAATATTCTCTTAGACTTTGAGAATAATTAAATTTCTTGTGTATACAGGGAGGGTAACAAATTTGTGGATGCATTGACTAATTTGGGAATCAATTTGAATTCCTTGAGATGCTAGAGGAACAAAGAGAATTTTCCAGAGAATATAAGATTCCTCCTTTTAAAGGAGCGAAAAAATATCACCCTTTTAAATCATGATATCTAGCTAGTAAAATAATTTTTATTTTATAATATATAATGTTGTATAATCTATTAATATCTAACCACCTTTTGAATCCCCACCTTTTGGGTTTGAAGGTGTTCTGGACAAAGAATTTGGAAATGGTGAAGTTGGTGATGACTAGGCTAAAGGTGCAAGGAAAATATCCTTTCATGTTTGCAAGGAATTTGAATCCTCATCCCATTTTGGGTTCGAAGGTGATGTAGAATAATAATTTTGAGGTGGGTTTGAATGAGAAAGTGTCATCGACAAACATATTTTAATGATTTCTAGGAGCATTGTTTTTGATGATGGGGCTTCTCATCAATGGGTTTTAATAGTTTTCCTTGCTCTTAATTACATTCCTAATGCTTACTCCCAAATATTTCAGTATGAGCTTTTGAAAATGGTCGATGGTGTAGGTTTAATTATAAATCTACATGACAAAGATTTGTGTAGGACTATGAATTTGTGAAGGTTGGATTTTTTTCATAAATTTGATGGTGCCAAGTAATAAGATTTATTACTTTGGAACATATCTTCATTTATTTTCCTACACTTGCAATCAATCCTCTTGCAAGGTGAAAATTACACCCGTCTCTAGTAATTTCCATTTTATATTAAGAAACCAAAATTTCATCTTGATCTAGTAGTCATCCTGGTATAGTGGTATCCTCAAAAAATTTAGTTTATAGTGCTACCGCTTGAATATTTTACCATGGGTGGTGATAGGGTTACAACTAAGATCCTATGATGAGTTCAGAAAAGATCCCCTCCTTTTGCACATATGTATGAAAAGGTAGATTACCCCATTCCTTGAATACCTTAATGGGCATGATGAAAATCTATCCATCCAATTTTCTAGTGCTTGGAATAAGTGTCAAGTGAGGATGAGTGGTATTTCCTTTGAAGTTGATGAGGAGGTTATCATCTAGGAAACTAGGATTTCATGTAAAGGATAGAATTTGAAGAGGCACAACAAAGTACCAAATAATGAAACCATGGCCTTGTTCTTTAAAGAGGGTGAGATTTTGGTGAAACTTTAGGGTGGATTTGATAGAGCAAAGCTTCCATAGCCATGAGATAAGGTATGTAATCTTCTTATGAAGTATGTTATGCTAGAAGGCAAGTTCAAGTGCTTTTACTTTTACTATTTAACCCTTTTAAACCAATTAAAAAATAACTCTCAACTTTCCTTTCTATCTGCTATCTTTGCTAGAGTCCTCTATGAAGGAATCCATTGAATTGGATACTAAAAACTCTGATAAACACCCTATCCCGTTTCACCAACTTGTCTCATTTTCCCCCTCTATCATTTCCACTTGGCCCTTTTCTCGTTGAAACCCATAAGGGCTTTTGTCATTGAAGACTCCTCACCTATTAGTCATGACGCCTCCACATAAAGGAAAGAATAAACTTGCTACCCCACAAAATATCACCCTTGTTTCCTCCCCAAATGAGGCTAAACCTACCCACCCATGAAAATTCCCCAAAACTCCCCACTCTTCATCCTAGAAGATTGTTGTGAGCCTTTTTTATTTAAAAAATATCCCTATAAAGAACCCTTCTTTGAATAAGCAGGGCCATACAGGTACCACAAAAATTCCTATAAATAAAAAGAAAAAGAAAGTATTTGTCCAATTCTTTGTGGGAGAAGCTAATATAAAAGGGAAGGAGGAGTATGCTAAATCTAACTCAAATGGAAGGGAAGAGACTGCTAAAATTATGTTTGACACTATGAATGAGATGAAGAGTCCCAAGCTAAAGATTAGGTGATCTAATAGGCTTGCTATCTACATGACCCCAAATTTTAATATTGATGAAATCGCCAATAACTATGGCTAGTATGAAGGAGAAAGAAGAACGAAAAAAACGAGGATGAAGATGATGATGAGGTCAACATTGATAATGAGGGTCCAAGCCTATTCTCAAAGATGAATTATCTTCTCTTAGACTCATAGAATTTTGACACCACCCCTAATGTTCAACCTACTCAAGAAAACTGCTCCAAGTGCAATCACACTATTGTTGAACTTGTTTCCCTCAAGACTAAAGTTGAAGACCTCAATGAGAAGATGAGAGTCATCTCTCACTTTAGTTTGAAAGTTATGCATCGCTCAACGACCACTCTTTGTACCTTGCTAGATGATGATCTCAAATGTCATGGAAGTAAGATGGGAGCTAGCACCAGTGCTGACAATAGAGAACTTTTCAAGTTCCTCAAAGAGGATTGGGGTCAAATGTTTAGTTAGTCTTCTGCTCTATGTTTCTGTTTTATTTTTGTTTACTTTGAACTCTGCTCTTTAAGCATTATTAATGTGATGTATTTGAATTGTGGATCTTTTTTAATCAGCCTTGGGGACCTTTTATGTTAAAGATTCAATACCCTATTTTACTACTTATATTATTGAAAACATAAATTTATTTAAAATAAATACTATTTTTTTAAATATAAAATTATATAATAATCAAACTCAAATAACTATATATAATTTATTCATTTATATAAACTCTAAATAATATATATAATCCCATTCTATTAAAATATTTAATAATTATCTTTCATTTTTTCCAAAGAAAAAAAATGAGAAACAAACAAGCTCACTCTATAGCTCAAAATAGACTTTGGGCCTCCAATCCCCCATGCCTGTCATAGGGCTGACTTCAAGAACTACTGCAGTAGCAGCTAAAAAGGAAAAAAACAGATACTTCCAACCACCATTACAGCTCTTATCGAACACAAATATATTACATTTTTAAGAACCTCCAACAAACCAACACAAAATCTAAAATCAGTGTTCTTGAAAAGATAAAAACTCTTGAATTGGTTAAAGCATTAAACATCATCAAGCAACTGTATTATAACACAAAGATCTTAGTCACTATTAAAAAATAATATTATTATACAAATACAACCCAAAGTATATAGAGAATACAAACAACTAAGTTTTCATGGAAAAAATATGTGAAAATACATATAAAAAAATTGTGGATGTACAAAAAAAAAAAAAAAAAACATGTTTTCTCCTATATAATTACATTCATTACATCTAAACACTTTCAAATTAGTTTATGATTTCTTATCCTATTAAACATCCTTTGTATGTCATGATCATTGAACGAGCCTAACAATATCTATCATTTAGCCAAATTCACACTTATCCTTTCCAACTCAAATTCTATCACTATCTATCATTTAACCAAATTCACACTTATCCTTTCCAACTCAAATTCTATCATGTATATTTTATTTTATATTAATAGAAACTGAAACCTATTCATCAAAAAAAAAACTCTTTTATCACTTAAAAAATCCCAAATCAAATCTCCATGTGAAAATATTTTTCATTCGAGCTACTGTTCCAACTAAAAAAGCTATTGAGATCACCATCATAGAATACATACTTTGATTGAACTCCATAAGTATAGTGCTCCTGGATTATCCCTGACAAATCATGGAGACCCACATGGAGATCCACTTACTGGAGATTCCTTTAAAAATATATGAATAGACCCATAACATTTATCCGAATAGGTTGCAAAACTTTTGTCCACTTACCTTTTTTTCAAACTTCAGTTATCTAATTATTATATTGGTACAGAATCTCACATGATATTTTTGGATCTCATAAAAACTATGGCGGCCAAGTTTTTAACTAAGATAACTTTACTTTTCCAGGCTTCTACTTAGGCATGCAGAAACTCCTTTCAAAGCCTCTACATGTTATTGATATTGACAAGGGACCCACAAGGGATTAAATAAATATCTTGTAGAAAAAAATAAGCCCACCATAGCTCCCAATGAGTTTAGTCAAGCACAGTAACTAATGGGATCACATGGATATGGTCTGGTTAAATACAAATTATTATAATATCCTATATTAAATCCTTTTATATCCTTTAAGTCCTCAACTTGGTGTTCTATGTATTGCTATCCTTTTTGTCTTAAATTGTCATGAATCTACTGTAATGATAACAGAAGTTCATTGAGCTTGTGATGAGCTGCTTGGCTTGACTTTATTGGGTATATATTTGTGTTTCTGATAGGCAGAAGTCATGGCCAAGAATGTTTCTGATACTGAAATGGGTGTTAAAGATTCTGCTGGCTCTGTATCCAATCATGGCAATGGTTCTCACTTTCATATAGAAGAGCCCTCATCAGTGATGCAGGATCAGCAGCAGGATGACCAGCCAAAAAGTGCACACAGAGTTGGTCATGGTGGGCATCATTACTAATACTGTGGTTTCATATAATTTATAGATCAAAAATTGTCTTTTTGACCTTAAAAATATCTGTGTAGTTGTATAGTAGATTGGTTAGGATCTGGATCTTTAGTTTGGAAATAAGGTATTTAAGTTTTGTTTGGTTATTTTATTTTGAGATTAATGATATCAAGTTTTCATAATTCATATTGTAATTCTGTATTGCTTCTGGATTCGATTGTGAAGAAAGTTTTTAGCATCAATGTTTCTGATAATAGCAGATTTGAGGAGAAAAATGGATAATAACAGACTTGATGGAAAAATGGATAATAGCAGACTTGATGGATCACAGAATGTGATCCGAAACATTGATGCTAAAAACTTTCTACACAATCGAATCCAGAAACAATACAGAATTATTTTAAGATTTCAAAAACTGTAAATTTAGCTGATTTGTAATGCAAGGAGATGGTGTAAAAAAGAAAGGATTGTATGATCATATGTATTCATTTTGTTTGTGTCTTTGACATATGACTAACTGTATACTCTAAAACTGTGTTTTAGATCCATGGTACCAGTTGGGTATTTTGCTTGCTGTGACTTTCAACAATGGGTATATTCTGGGATTCTCAAATCTTATCATGAAGCCCTTGGGATGGATATGGGGGCTGCTCTCCATGGCTGTTCTGGCTGTTATATCAGTCTATGCAAACTGGTTGCTTGCAAAGCTGCATATAATAGATGGAAGAAGATTCATTAGATACAGAGACCTGATGGGATTTGTTTTTGGTAAGTGTCACTGTGGGCACTTCAATATGTTCACTAGTTCAATCACTTGAATCTAAATTAGATGTTCAGTAGTCAATTTCAAGTAATTTTTTGAGAAATTTGTTGTACATGTTTGGAATTTTGTATTGCAGGAAGGAAGATGTATTATATAACCTGGATTCTGCAGTTCCTTATGTTCATTTTGGGAAATATGGGATTACTTATCCTCTCTGGAGGAGCTCTCAAGGTACTTTGGTAGCTTTTTAATTGAATTTAACTTACTTCTAGTATTACTGTTGGATTGGTCTTTCTTTGGTTTGCCTCTTATGAAATTACATTATTGAAAATATTTTTTATTGGCATAAAATCCCATTACAAATGTAGTAGCTGTATGGCCGCAGGCTCTAGCGGCAGGCATTAGCTATTTTTTTATCTTGTTAATAAAAAAAGAAAGGTAGTAGGTATTATTAGAAGATTCCTGACGTATACACACACGACTTTGACTCACTCACTAACTAGGGAGGGTTAGCTATAAGAATTTTTAATTGATTTTTTTGAATAATTTTATTATAACAATAAAGTATTTTTTCATAAATGTCAATGTTTTAGTTAATTTGTTATAGGTAGGAGAATTAATTTATTAGAGTATATTTATAAGTCAGTTTAATTTAGTTCTTTTAACTGTTCTATGATAATAAAAGAGAATCAAAATATTAAAATACATATACAATATGTAATAATTTAATTTATTATATTATTTTAGAATTATTTTATTTATTATAATATATATCTTACATACATTTATCAACAAGTGAACATAGATTCTGAAATTAATGTTATTTTAGTTTGCAATTAATTTTATTTTTTATCTAATTTTATTTTTATTTTTAAAATATCATTGTCTATTATTTTGATAATTCTTTCTTTTTCTTTTTATTTTTAATTTTTAAAAATATAATAAATTAAATTATTACATATACAGTATATATTTTAATATTTTGATTCTGTTTTATTATTATAGAACTATTGTATTTAAAGTTCAGTTAAATAAAACTAGCACTTGCATCTAAAGGAGGTTCAATGATTACGCCAACTACATGTATGTTAATATGTTAGAGAATGCATGTTTGTGCATGGATGCATTCCAAATTCTAGTTGCATGTGGTTGGATTAAACAATTATTAATAATAATTGTTAAATAATGAAATGAAATAAACTTAGACAAATCTAGATTTTTTCCTTTAAAAAATTAAGTATTATGGGATTACAAAATACAAATTTAAAACATAAACAATGCAAATGAAAAAAAAAGTTGCCATCAAATTGACAAAAACCACTACAAATGGAAATAGAATGTTCTCAATAGTGGTTTGCAAGCTGAGACTTGTTTAGGATAAAATCTCACACTATATGTAACCTATCAGCTAAACATAGTTTCATATTATTATTTTATTTTTATCTTAAATATATTTATCTAAATAATAGCTATGTACGCATCAAGCAAATAAAATTTATGATCTATTTTTTACTAGATTTGTGGCATAAGTACTTCAACAATGATACTTTCAAACTTCAATTATTAAGTTTTAATATTTTCAAATATTAAATATTTATGGAAAATAATGAAGAATGTTAAAAAGAAATTGAATAATTTTATAATAAGAATTATAAATTTTACTTAAGATCAATTGTCTAAAATATTAAAAATTATTGAACTAGTATAGATATCTTAACTACATTTATGTGTAAGAAACATAGAGAGATAATTTTAAGTTTTTTTTTAATATATATACAATATTTTTGTTTTTATGTACACAAAAGTGACATGATATTTTGCCACTAAAACTGATGTAGGAGCATCCAGTGGTGTAAGGGCAAATCCTCCATCACCCAAATATTTATTTACTTTCATTTAGCTTTTTGTAGATTGTTTTGCATTTTTGGATGTTTTTTTCGTCGAATAAGAATTCCCAACTTTCAGAACTACTTTTTTTCTTTTTTTGCTCAACTGCTATTTTTAGCAGGTGTGAATTTGAAGGAATGAGGAGGCAAAAATTTAAGTGCAGCTTGAGGACAGAAAAATAAACACTTTGGCGAAAAAATCAGGTCAAGATCATTCCCGATTTGAAAGTTATTCAAGTTTCAATTTCTACTTTTTGCCCTAAAAAATCATCTGAGTCCAGTTTGAGGCACTAAACGGTCTCGTACGGGCCCAAAAATCATTGAAACCAATAGAGTTGGTTCTTAGCACGTCCTTCACTTTGAGACCTTTCCAACGGTTCAAACGGTTCGAAAAATATTGACGATTTATGGGCCCGTACGGGATCGTTTAGTGCCTCAAATTGGACTCATAATATTTTTGAGGGCAAAAAGTAGAAACTGAAACTTGAATAACTTTCAAATCAGGAATGATCTTGACCTGATTCTTTCGCCAAAGTGCTTATTTTTCTATCTTGAAGCTTCCCTTAAATTTCTGCCTCCTCACGCCTTCAAATTCACACTTGCTAAAAATAGTAGTTGAGCAGAAAAAACAAAAAAATAGTTTTGAAAGTTGAGAATTCTTATTCGGCGAAAAGAGTATCCAAAAATGTAAAAATGTCTACAAAAAGCTAAATGAAAGTAAAAATATTTTTGGGTGATGCAGGATTGCCCTTACACCACTGGATGCTCCTACATCAAAAGCACCTCTCTCTATATATATTCATAAAAAAATGTATTGATTCATCTTCTCTAATATTATTAAGAAATCATCATGCAAAATTATTGATAATGTCAATTTCTTGTTGACATATAAATTTATAAGAAGACACTTTTTAATAATTATTTTATTGAAAATAAATCTCTTTTCTAAGTACTTTGATCTAATATAACTCATTTTAGAAATGAAAATTACAAATCAAAAAATTAATAGATCAATTAATGATAGCAGATTTTCATAATCCATAGAGAATATCGATGAATTACTTTGGTTTTTGATTGTGTAAGTAGTTTTTACATCAATATTTTAGATCTAAAACATTGATGCAAAAATTGCTTACACAATCAAAATTAGAAACAATTTAGAAATAATTAATAGATCATTATTCTCTTAAATTCTAAACATTTCTTTGATTTGGAATATCATAACCATTACAAATATACTTTTTAAATTATTAATATTAAACTATTAGACCCTCATGACTTTCTCTTAAACTAGAAAATATGATTTAACCTTCCACAAGTCTTTTCATGAGTTGTTGCTAATAGCACATTTTGTGCTAGTAGAGAATACATTATCACTATTAGAAGAAAGAGTGGATGGACATTAAATTTTCTATTTATTAAAGTTGGGCCAATGCATAAACAATATTTATTCCATCATTATAGACTTTTAAGGTAGCACATTTTGTGCTAGTAGAGAATACATCATCACTATTAGAAGAAAGAGTGGATGGACATTAAATTTGCTATTTATTAAAGTTGGGTCAATGCATAAACAATATTTATGCCATCAATATAGACATTTAAGGTTAGTTATTTTGTTATAGATCATGACACTTGCTATGATTCTTTTAATAAGGAAATCTTAGTGGTATATCCATGCTTTCTATATTATAGGAGATTTGATTAGAAATAGACCTAAGAATTAGAATACGAAATATAAAGATAGGGTGTTAGTGTTATGATTTGAAATTAGTATATGAGATAATAGTTCTTCTTAAGTAGTAAAGTTTAAGATATTATAGGTTAGATTTTTTTTGTTAGAGGAATCTAATGTGGAGATTATATATATTAAAATTAAATTTAAATTTGATATAAATAGATGGCTATGTAGAAAATATATTTTATAATAATTATAATTAAAAATATTAAAGATAAAATAAAATTTCATCAATATTTAAAGATTTAATTTCTATTCTTGTTTATAACATTTGAGTTATGATCGTTTCCTAAATCACCTATCTACTATCATATGTAACTTTTTTTATTTAAAAATTTTATTTTCAAAATAAAACTTATGTTTCCTATTCTCTTGATATAAATGTTCTATGAAAATGGATAATTCTTTTGATTTAGATAGAGTAGTGTCTTGGTCTTAAGAATATAGACAAGCTTAGAGGTTCTTTAAAAATACACATTGAAGTAACACTTGAGAACTAGAGGCCCCTTCTCTATATTATAAAGAGGAGAAAAAATATTTATATAAAAATTTATGAAAAGAAAAAACAAACCTCTAATCCTAACAGTAGAAAAAATGTGTTTAGAAAATATACACATACATAAATTAAATTTATTGAATGATTGTGCTAACTAGTCTCACAATATATAGTACTTTCTAATACTTCCTCATCTTAAGTCATGGATAAGAGTTTAGTAATCACAACATCCTAAGAAACAATTCTCCATTACTAGTGGAATAGGGATTAGCATGTGAATTGGACTCTTCCCTACCCTTAAAATTAGAAAATAATGGAATAAAAATAAGTAATGGAATGGCATATGTGAGAATATATATCATTATTCAAGTATTATAGATCCCATTAGTCAAATTTGTTGAACAAGCCCAAAGATTGAGAGGGGGGTGAATCAGTCTACACAAAAACTTAAGCCCTTCCGAAACTTGAACTCCTCAACACAATACAAACTTCGAACTCTTAAGCAGATCAATAGAAAGATATATCAGTTTAAGCCCTTAGCAACTTCAACAATGAAATAAAAATTATAACTCTAACTAGATCAACAACAATGATAAAAGAGACAAGAACACACATCCACAATATGACAGCAAATTTACATGGAAAACCCAATGAGAGAAAAACCACGGTGAGAGTCAACTCACAATATAAAGGCTCACTACCTCAACGCGATATACAAAGGACTTGCAGAACTGATGTAAACACAACTTCAAAATCAAGATAAAAGGACCTAATGAGATTCACTATCTTAGAGCAGGATACAAAGAATTAAAGAAAGATTACAATATTTGTCAATATCACTCTGTTGACTGAGGTGTTATCGCACATTTGGTTCTATATTTCATACTTTCACACTTCTTCTACAAGATTTTTAAATACAATCCACACTTTCTTGTTTGCACACTTTTACACTTATCCACCTTGTTGCATCTGAAATGATCTTGCATATATATCCACTGCAACACTTCAAAACTTCAATTAGTTTGGCTAGGAAGAAGATGAACAATGAATTTAAAAAGTTGATCACCAAATCATAATATGGTTCTATCCCAAAGATAGAGAGGACCAAAAATAAAATTAATACATCTTTCAATGTGATCCAAAACAATTCACACCGGCGCACATCAATGAGTTGGTATCAAGGAGACATGTAGATGAAGCGTGAAGCACATAACAAATCAGCTCAAAACATTCTTCCAATTGAATCCACTCAAGGCAGTTCTAACCAAGATAGGTCAAGACCAAAATATAACATAACACATCTTCAATTGTTGGGAAAACCCCCAAGAACACAACACAAGTAAAAGAACAAGCCCTATCGGCCAAATATCCATAAATAACCCAAACAACCAACTCAAGAAACAATGCAACACCAAAGTGGCCAATCAACAAAATGCAAATCACATGGGGATGTTCCATGAACATCCAAATACATTTCTAAAAGCTTCTTTCATACTGTTATGCCATCAACAACCATTAAAAACCAAACAAGAACAAAATACTTTATTCAGGAAGCACATGATACATAACTAGAGGATGCAACATTAACATCTATCAACTTGCGGATCACTTCAACACATGAAATTAGAACTAAGACACTACACAAAAATTGAGAGCACATTCTCCAAGCTGCAAGAGTAGAGACATTAATACAGAGAAATGTGGAGCATTTTTTGGACCAGTCTAGACAACCAACAACATTGCCAACCTTCTAAAATTCACAAGAATCTCCTTGGCAACACTGGTGACTTGAAAAGATAGGAATGCAACATCAACAAAATACTAAATTTGAATCCCAAACCACAAGACCAAATATTCAATAACAGAGAAATATGGAGCATTCTCCCAAATAGACTTCAATGCAACTTCCAAAAATAAAACCACTCAAGCAACTTGCGAAGGCCAAAACTTTATTTCAGAAACACATGCTTTATTAGGAACATCAGGAGAGAGCATAAGAAATATTGTAGACCTTCAACAACATCTCTCCACTGTCAGTAATACTTCTAATGCTTCTAATCCTCATCTTAATATATCATTATGAAACCAACTCTACTGACATAAATCCTATGGAATACTTCTTAGATAAGCCATGACATCTAACCATGAGCTTTAACAAACATTAGATAAGGCATGACATCTAACCATGAACTTCAACAACTTCACCATACATCAATGTTAGCCCAATACTTAATTTTGACATCCAACCATGAACTTCAACAATGAAATCCATTCATTATCAATCAAAGATAAATGCCAACAATCTCCCTTATATCATAGGTGCTGACAACAATGAAAACCACAAGACCAAGTGTTGTCATAAACTAC
Organism: Sequoiadendron giganteum; assembly: GCA_007115665.2. Lineage (NCBI taxonomy): Eukaryota > Viridiplantae > Streptophyta > Pinopsida > Cupressales > Cupressaceae > Sequoiadendron > Sequoiadendron giganteum. Next base: position 645,005,274 of record CM021106.1, on the reverse strand, counting down.
TGACAGTAAGCTCATCAACCACTACCAAACTTATAACAATCTTCACCAAGTGTTGACATCAAAGACAACCAATAATCAGTGTTGACGTCACTGACAACTACCAAAAATCTCACATAAATTTCCTCAAGTGTTGACATCAATGAAAACCACTACCAACAATCTCCCCTTTTGGCATTGATGGAAACATACATCTTCTCACTCTCCCCATTTGATATCAAGGACAAAGGGAAACACATTACTTGTATGTAGAAGGAAACAACACATTTTTTGACTTCAAGATAAAAGGGAAAAATATATTCAATTGAAGCAACAACACATTCTCCCCCTTTGACCAACATCACTTCTTCTTATGCATGCACAATATCTACACATTTGTACCAAACTCCCCCTTACTACCAGCTCCCTCTAAGTCATAGCACACAAATTAATCTAGGAGAAAAGGATATGAAATTAATTTCTCCCCCTAGACAGATGCACCATCTATGCATCTAGCTAGAACTAGCAATCACACCTTGGTGTGCAATGGGTACGCCGAAGAGGTTTGGAAGGTCAATCAGGATAAATTTTGGTCAATTTTTTATATAATTTTGTGCAAAACATGAGGTCAATTGGTAGGTCATTTAAAAAATGATGTTGTTTGTGCAACATAGGCTAATCAACATAAATATATAGAGAGAGTGAGATAAAAATATAAATATTGATATAGAAAGTGATATAGAGAGATTTAGAGAGAGGGTGAGATATAGGGGTAGAGAGATAATGAGATAGAGATAGAGAGAAAAATAGATATAGATATAAAGGTCTATGAAGAAGGAGAGGGAGAGAGATGGATGCATATAGAGAGGAAGATAGAGGTAGAGAAGAGCGAGATAAGAAGAGGGAGACAAATAGATAGAGGGATAGAGAAAGGTAGAGGTAGAGATATAGATAGACATGTATAGGGGGATAAAGAAGGAGAGATAGAGAGGAAGATATAGAGAGATATAGAGGAAGTGGGAGAGATAGAGATATATAGATGGTGAGATAGAGTGATAGAGAGAGATATAAGGATATAGAGATATAAGGATATGGAGAGAGAAGGGGAGAGGGAGATAGACATTTTTTTAGAAGTAGAAATAGACAAATATAAATCTTCTATATATATTTTTATTTGTCTTCTCTTTTATGCAAATTATATCTAGTATGTTTTATTAAATATAAATATAATATAAATTTATTTATTTATTAATATTTTTTTAATCCAACTACTATCAAAAAAATTATTTATTACCTAAGTAACAAATATATAAATATTAAATGTATAACATAGCTAATACAAATATATATTTTTATTATATAATGACATTTTTAAATAATAATCAATAATTTATATAATGTTAAATTAAAAAATTGTATATAATAATAAATAAATAAATTTAATATAAATAACAAATTTAGCTTCAAAACATAATTTGAACTTTAGTGGATTGTATAATCCCTCTCTATCTAAAAAGGAAATTAAATTGTTAAATTTATTATAAAGTAATTTAATAATACTAAATAATAAAATATATTATATTTATTAATTTAATTTAATAATATGTAATATGTAATAATAAATATAAGATATATATTATATAATTAAATAACATAAATCAATGATTCAACATATATTACAATAAAATATATTACATGTAATTTTTTTAATTTAATACATAGTAAAATAACTATAATGATTATATATATGTTGTTCTATACTATATAATATTAATATTATGCTTATTAATATCTATAATATATAAATAATATATACTATTAATAACTATAATATAATTAATAGCATATATTATAAATAATTATAAATAAATAAATAATTTAGATTTATGATTAATTAAATAGTATAAAAAATAATTATTTAATATATTGTTATTATATTAATTAATGTTGAATTACAATAAAACAAATAGTTATGAAGATTGAGATGATTTTAAATGATTAAATAGAAATAAGAACATACAAAATATTTATTTGTCTTAAAAATATTATATCAATAAAATGTATTTTGTAGCAAAATTTATTTTATCCATGTAATGTCTTAATAATTTCAACTTTCTATTATTGACATAATGTATTATTATGTCAATTGACATAATGTATTCTTATGTCAATTAATATGTAAATTAAATTGGTAAGATCTACTTAAAATTAATTTATTTAATATTTTGTTATAGTTTAGACCTATTTAAAAATTACTTTTTAATTTATCTAAAAGTTATTTTGATTTCCCCTACAATTATTCAAGAATATTTTTTTAACACACGATCTCTCATTTCATCTCTCTAAAAGATTATTAAGTTGTTAGATTTTTAATACATTAATTTAAATAATATATTATGTCAAATATATAAATATTGTATGTATCAATTCTATATTATAAATATTTAGTTTAAATAATATTATTTATAAAAATATTATGTATATAGTCTATATATTTAATAATGTGCACCAAATTTCATATAATATGTAAATAATAAATATAAAATTTTCTATATATTTTTAAATATTAAACACATAATGTATTTAATATTTTAATTAGTATTTTATATAAATTTATATTATATATTTAATAATGTATAATTGATATAAATATTAAATATAAAACTTTTAGATGTGGGTGGAAGGGCGAGCGACCCTCCATGCTGGCAGAGGGCACGCGGCCACTAAAGTCGAGGTGTCAGGTCAGATGGGCATGCAATGGGCTGAGGCGGAGGTGGGTCTTGTCGAAGGGGTATGAAGGCTAGTTGGTGGTCAATTTTGGCACTCATATCAAAGCAGGATTTGTAGTGCAATATCTCTCGAGGGATTTATTCCCTACTGAAAGGACAATTAGCACATTTGGAAGTGTTTAATTTGCTTGGGTGACGACAACCTTGTGTGTCATGTTGGAGCTATAATTATGAGTAGAAATGCAAGAGTTGTATAGCATCATAAGCTTGTTTATGGAGATTTAGTTTGGGTGCGGGTGGTGGCTAGGTGGTTTCCATTACCCTATGACCGAGAGGTACATGGGTGGTGATGGTTGGGCGTTCAAAGTTTATTATCGAAGTATCGATAGATGGCTTGGCATGGTTTGGGGCAGACACCCAAATTTCCCTGCAAACAAAGGCGAGACAGACTTCCTTCAGGGAAATTACTAGCCAAAGGTTGAAGTGAATTCTTCTCAATATTGATCCTCTGACTGTCGTAGCTGTCAAAATGATTCTGAGTTCTGGTCATCTAGAGTGCAAGGAGTATGGGTGAGATAATGTGAATGTCTCTTCACATTTTTTGGCTTCCCTTCTAGATAGTCGAGTTTCTAAGATGGAGGCGAAGGTGTTGTTCGTGAATCTTTTTAGAAAGTACTTGGTGGAAGGTGTTGAGGAGGTTTTAAAGGCAACGATTTTAGGCACGGGTATCCCATGGCCAGGTGATTTGGAGCTCTTGCATTGTATAGATGAGGTTGTGAAGTTTTATCCTTTTCTTTTGGACTTGTGTGGGCCAACTCTTATGCGTCATCGAATGATGGTGGTGGTTGCGGAGGAGTATATGAAGAAACTAATAGGGTTGATGGCTTTGAATGGGTAAGGAACTTTGAGGCCTTTGTAAAGGCCAATGGCTTCCTGTAAGTCTTGTTGCATCCTAGGTCATGTCAATATGGGTTTTTTGGGGTTTTGTATGACGGTTCTAGGATACTTGGTGGTGCTATGTTTAAGGTACTGATAGTGAAAATGCAATTTTGTATTCTAATTAGAGTCCTATTGGTATGGTCTGTGGGGCTGGTTGGGTTGGACGATCAAATTTTTGAGGTTCCCGCTGGATGGTAAAGACATTTGTATGTGAATTATAGGTTTGAAGTTTTTTGTTGAATTCTGGTTATCCCTGCTTAGCGGACGCTTGTATGCTTTGGTTTTTAATATTAATTTATTATAATCTTACGTATCAAAAAAAAAAAACTTTTAGATATTATAATATTATGTTAAAAGTATTTAAATATATACAAGTAATGTTATTTCATAATAATATTCAATTAATAATATTTTAGAAAATATATTTTATAATCTAAAATTATAATATAATATATTAAAAAATTGAAGACCAAAAACTCAAATCCAAAATCATTAAAAATGGTTGTGGGCAACTTTTAAAACTAATTTAATAAGAAACAAAGCAAAGCCAATGCAAGACTCCAGTAATTATCTATAGTAAGAAAAAATGTTTGCAAAGACCATTCAATAAAGGAAAAAATATTATCCAATTCCTCTATGATGTTAAAATTAACCTGAAAACTCCCATTTATCAATATTAATTGTAGTGAAAGACATTTGTACCGAATTGTGAGAGGACCACCTTATTACCCACGACATCAATTTTTAGGCACGAGAATTACAAACTGGTTATCAATTATGGGTGAGATATTTATGATGAGCTTTTAAGACTAGCAACAACAAAACTGAGTAAAAGGAATTCAAAAACAAAGGACAAATATAAATGAATGTGTACTTACACGATTTCTAAGAGTGTCAGGATCAAATGAACCAGATTAAATTAATGGTCGTGCATACTTGCTGCATAAATTTGAGACATTGATTTAAAGATTTGGCTGAGATTTTACTGAGGAGACTCCATCGATGGAATGCCTTTGACGTAACAAGGAGGGGCAATGACCCCTAAATTCTTCCAAAGATACTCAAAAGTATCTTTTGAAAGTGCCTTAGTGAAGATATCTAAAATTTGATCCTTGGTTGGAACAATTCCATTTTGAATTCATGCTTTGTAACCCTCTCTCAAAAAGTGATACCAAATAGACATGTGTTTCTTCTTTGAATGCATTACCAAATTCTTGGAAATATTAATTGCACTTGTACTTTTACACAATATAGGAATAGGTTCATCATAAACCACCTTCACATATTTTAAAGTTTACTTCATCTAAAGCACTTGGGTTGAGCAAGATGCTACAACAATGTATTTAGCTTCTGCTATGGATAAATATAACGATTCTTTCTTTTTACTGAACCAAGAGACCAATTTGTCTCCCAAAAATAATGCACTTCCACTTGTATTTCTTTGATCATCCACACAACCATCCTAGTCAATATCAATATAAGCACTCAAAGAAAAGTTATCATCCTTTTTATACCACATTCCATAATCCAGAGTTTCCTTCAATATCTAAATATTCTTTTCACAACTTTTTCATGAGATTGCTTAGGATTGGCTTGAAAATTGGCAACCAAACATCAATCTTGAAAAATAATGAGAGATGTAGAATGTCCACATAGGCTCATATAGATGAACTTTCATATACACCAACTAGCAAGTACCCAAATATATGTTTTGAAGATTAGATAGGCATCCAAAACTATCTATAGTACACAACCATTTGAAATTGTACTTGTAGACCCCTAAAACATCTAACACAACAAAGTCGCATGTATTTAATGTAGTAAAATATGTCCACAAGAGTGTATGGAAAATATATTCTTTCTTGAGGAATGTAGAGCATTCTAACAAGCCTTCATCATCATTTTACTCTGCTAGGGCACAAATGTTGGAAGTTGAGGTTGTGTTGCTGATATGTGGTTGTCATTGATGTCAACACTATTAGCATTGATGATTCTGAAGGCTATATATGTCGAGGATATTGAGAAAATTGTAATGAATATATTGTAGGAAGATAGTGAAGCTGAGAAGGTCAAAGTAATGGAAA
>CM021106.1:644906234-644999446 GCA_007115665.2 Sequoiadendron giganteum | reverse complement strand
GAAGTTTGTTGAAGAAATGTAGAAGAAATTTGAGATATCTATGATTGGTGAGTTGTCTTTCTTTCTTGGTCTTCAAATTGCTTAGCGGAATGATGGTTTCTTTTTTTCTCAAGTATGTCAAGGAGATGTTGAAGAAGTTTGGAATGGAATATTGTAAACTAGTTAGTACTCCCATGGTTATTGGTTTTCATTTGAGCAAATATGACGAGTTTCCCTTGGATGATCAAAAGCTATATAGATCTATGACTAGAAGCCTATTATATTTATTTGCTTGAATACCTAATATCATAAATGTGGTATGTTTAGTTGTAATATTTCAAGCTATACCAAAAGAAACTCATGTGAAGGTAGTCAAAATAATTTTCAAATACTTGAAGAGTACTCTAGATTATGTCTTATGGTTATCCAAAAGGTAATGAATTTGATCTAAATGCTTACACTAATACTTATCGCGTTGGTTGTGTGGATTAGAAGAAGTACAAGTGGTGGTGCTTTATTTTTAGGAAGAAGATTGGTTCCATGCCATAGTAAGAAACAAAATTTAGTATCATTGTCCATTGTAGAGGAAAATTATATTGCTACAATATCTTGTTGTACACAAGTGTTGTGGATGAATCAAACACTGAAGGATATCAAGATATAGTATGATGAGTCTATTCCTATTTTGTATGATAATACAAGTGCTATCAATATTTCAAAGAATTCGATGATGCATTCTAGAACCATGAATATATCAATCAGGTATCACTTTCTAAGAGAGAAGGTTGCAGATAAAGAATTCAAATTGAACTAATGTCTCTACAAAAGATCAAATTGCAAAAAAAATCGCAAAGGCTCTTGTAAAGGATACTTTTGAGTATCTCCGATAGAAGTTAGCGGTAATTCCCTCTCCTCCTTATTAGATGCATAGTTGGTGCATTTGTTTAGGGGAGTAATTCAAGCCATATGCTTATTTCTAGATTGATGGTGGCTACCTATCAAGGGGATCTAGTAGTGGTTGTTGTTGGTAGGGGGAGCTTGTATGTTGTTGCAAGGAGAGAATTTACATCAAAAGTGGGAGAAGATCGAAGAGGAGAAAGTATGCTTAAAAAAGAAGAGAAAAAGTTACCCTTTGTCCTTGATGTCAAAGGGGGAGAAAAGTGTAGTCTAGTTGTCATTGAAGTAAAAAGTGTGAGTATTGGTTTTCATTGATGTTAGAAATATGTTAGAGTTGGTTGTAGTGTGGTTGTCATTGTTGCAATCTGGTTGATTGGTTGCTAGAGTCCCTAAGAAATTCTCCACATTTCTCCATTGGTGATGTTGTGCTCCTATAGTTTGGAGGATAGATTCATGATGTGCCAAATCATGTGTCATTCAAGTTTCAGATCAATTATGGTTTGGAAAGGTGGTTTTGTAAGTAATAGTTTTAAGACAATGTTGTTTCTGTGAGGATGCTCACAAAGGTACAAATTTTGGATTTGCATTCCTCTACATTTATAGATATGGTTGTGTGGTTCAGAAGTTATGTTTAGCATATTTTGAAAGTGCTACTTCAAAGTTTTCATATCTTTTATCCTTTTGTAGAGAAAGTTTGAAGTGACATAGTGCATGACTATTTTGTCTAGTGGTTGGTTTCAATGTTTGTTGGCTTGCACCAACTTGTTGCTACTTGAAGTTGTAAAAGGATTGTATGAAAGTGTTCTTGAAGATCTTGTGATGCTTTTTGTTGCTTCGAATAGTGTTTTATGTTCTCTCTGAAATAGGTTGTGATCCAAAATGAGGATGTTTCTAGGTTATGTTTTTGCCTAGCTGACTAGGGTATGTTGAAGGTGTGCACCAAGAATTCTTATTTGTGTGGAGTCTATGACGTGTTTAAATATTTTATATGGTTCATGCTGACTCATCTGGGAGAAGCATAAGTAATTTTTAATCTTTCATGTATACCACAAAGTTGTAATGGCCGCCATGCTACAAGTTTCATATTTTCTCACTTAAGGCCGACCTAAATTGAATGTGTGAATCGTGTTGATATTTTTCTTTGAAGACTTATTTTGTGAAGAATTTTTAGGACCAAGTTAAGCATGTGTTGGAATTTTCAAGGTGTGTTCCTTTTCTTAGTAATACATGTAGTTCATTTGGGTCTTGCCATCTACACATTTCTTGTTGTTATTTGATCTTTGGTTGACTTGTAAATGCAATATTCTTTGTTATAAGACAACATGTAATATAATCAATGTAATATCATGTATAAATTGTAAACCTAGTTCATCTAGGGTGAGTGGTTGAAGTTGAGTGTGTGTAATGTATTATGATGTTTATTGTAAGTGACTGAAAGAGAAAGAGAAAAAGTTGTAGATTCTATCTAGATTCAATTTGATCACATTTTTGTGACAAAAGAGAAGTGAAGAGTGTGCCTAACTAATTGCTAGAGTCAATGAGCCAAAGGGAAAAATTCTTGAAGGCTAAAAGTAGCGAGTCAATAAGCTATAGAGAAGACATTTGAAGAAGTTGTCAAAGTAGAATTGCAATATAAAAAGAGAAGGGAAAAAGAAAAATTGTAATCATTAAAAGGATTGAGCTTCATTGTCAGATTCAGATAGTAGAAGGACTGCCATGCTGTAACATTTTTTGAGTTTGTTCTCAGTTTAGGGAGTAGTTGCTTCCTTAGGTTGTAGCCCTAAAACAAAGTTTGCAAGGAGTTGTAGCTTCCTTGGGAGTGACCCTAAAACCTTTCTACAGGGAGTAGTAGCTTCCTTGTGTTGTAGCCCTAAAACAAAGTTGTAACTGTGATTCATTTGTGAGGCTGGATTAGGATAGTAGCTCCTAACAACTTTTCTCATCATGATTTTTCCCCTTGGGGTTTTCCATGTACATCTAGTGTTGTGTGGTGTTGTGCATTATGTCTATCTTTCATGTTCTTTAATGTGTTGTAAAGTTTAAGTTTTAGTTTTCTCTGGAGGGTTTGATATTTGATAGAATATTGATTCAGCCCCCCTCTTAGTATTCTAGTGCATGTTCAACAAAAAAATATTAAAAAAATATGAAAACTTGACATTTCAAGTTTATGGACCAGTTTCCTCATAAATGGATTAAAAAATAGAAAATTATTCTAATAATAAAAAATTACATATTTGAAAACTAGACATCATCATCTATAATGGGTTTTAACTTCACAAAATAATTGAAAAATAAAAAGCCCATCAACCATATTGCCAAAGTCATTTTTTCTCTTGACATTGACATGACCTTGTATTTGCAAGTATAAGGATAAGTGTTGGATTACCATGCCTTTTCTAAGCCTAAAACCAAATGAAAAACAAGGATTGTGAGCTTCAAATAATTTTGGAACAAGTACCCACTTTAAAATGGGTACTTATTCTAAATAATGAATGGGTATCTGTTTTAAAGCTGAAAAATGATATTTCCCCTAAAACTGGACCCAAATTCTTGCATTTACTCATAGATGTTTGTAAACAAGTGTTGTATACCTCTATTAATGATTTGGAGTAAAATTGATGTGATTTAGGACTAAACTAGACAAGTAGAAGGTAATTGGGAAGTGTTGCCAACTTCAAGTGGTCAATAGGGTGACCTTGCCTTGGTTGGGGTGGCCTTGAACTTTCAGATAGAATCCTTAAAAAGTATGTTCACTTGAAACAATAAATTTGAATGGTATCTATTATTTAGATTTAAAAAAATTCATTAAAATTTAAAATTTTGGGACCCTATCTTTCCATCAGGATTTGATCACTTTAGTAAAGATAAGAGTTTTCACTTTATGTTTTATTTTCCCATTATCCATTTACCTAAAAGTGAATTCTTGAATTCATAAGTTCTTGATAAACCATCAAAGTCATTTTATTTCTATTTTTTGTTAGGTTTGCTAAATCTTACTTTACAAATTGAAAATAACTTATGTTTCTTAAAGTACTTTCATATATTGTACAAATTACAACATTTTTTTGAAGTTTTGAATGACAATGTGTAAACCCTAATGATTCTTTGGAACTATTTCGCGAGCATTAATGATTCTTATGCAAGTTAGTTTTAAATCTCAAACCAACCCATTTTACTCATACTTTTCCATTTCTCACTTCATAACTTGCTCTAATTCTTTGGTGACCTTATCCTCTTGTCAATTTCCTACTGTTTGATTGATTTCTTTTAGTGAATTTTACGCTTACCCAAATCCTTTTCCATTGATATTTTTGGGAAGTTTATAGTTATAGAAAAAAAGGATTTTTTTCATTTTATCTTTATTTAAATGGATCATTTCCTATAATCCTTGTTGCAATCATACTGCAAGTCAACACTGCCAACCGACGTGCAAGGGGAGATTGGTAAACATCCATACTTATCCAAATTTTAATCCCTCAAAAACGACAAGTCGACACCAATAATTAAAATGCAAAACTTCCATGCTAAAAGCCAACGTCGCATGCAAGGGGAAGCCTTGACCAACACTTTGCCACGTGGTGGATCGGCACTAACTACTGAATTGAATACTTTATATATTGAACAAATAGTCTATTCTTAGAATATTTTAACATGATGCAAACTACAAGTCAACAATGCGAGCTAATGTGCAAAAATATCAATTTAAAAGTCTTGTAATATACAAGATGAAAATTGAACTTAGTTAATTCAAAAATCTTCCAAAATGTAAGCCAACATTGACTTGTGGTTTACATGAAAGCATACTTTGTCAACTTTTTACGATGTACAAGAAACATGTCAACACCATGGGTAGGTGGGAAAAAGACCCCATTTTAAAAAATTGTAACTTGTAATTGGGGCATGTATGCTACATCATATTTGGGAATATCAAGAGACTTTGAAATTTGCAAGTATATAAAAGTTTCAAGTCAGCATCAAACCCTAGTAGTGCAAATTGGTGGCCAAGACTAATTTACAACAATATGACAAAGTATTCAAATTGAAAGTCTTAACCTCTAGGATGGAGTTTTTTAGGACTTCTAGAAATATCTCTTAAATTATATTAAAAGGAATGGTATCTATGAGAAAGATGGAATATAAGTTTAAGGAAGTTGTTCCTAGTTTCAAGTTATGTTTGGACTTGAGATTATATTAGGTATAAACTTGGGACATGTCATTTTATAAGAATTTTATGTAAGGTTGATAATGGATGCAATAGGCATTTCTACCAAAACATAGAACATTAAAGCTAGTAGATTGGTTGAAGCAACATGTTTCCCATTTTTAGTTCAATCAATAGACTTTGTATTAACATACATCCAATATATTATAATTTTAATCAAAGGGAAATCAAGGATGTTAGTAGTAACCCCAATTTATTAATTCAACCTCAATACATAGAAGATATTTACATTATCTACACATGACTAATATATAAGTACTTTTTTATTCAACCCCAAAAAATACTTATTTATTGGTATTTAGTAATTCTATTCCCCAAATTCTCGTACATCAAAGTGGGAGGATGTGATAAGGCTATATGAGCTTCCTATTAGAGCAGAAGGTATTTTTTAATTAATTACTTATTTAATTATTATGTGCCTTTTCTTCTAATTACTTAAGCTTACTTAGGTCATGTTCTTTTTATGTCTCATGTCATAGGATGTGGACATATGTGATGATCTCACTTTATCCTTCTATGTTAATTATCATTTTATAAGGATTCTCTTTTATATATAATCATCAAGATATACATTCATAATGATTCATTCTTTTTTGGATCAATAGCTCTTGTCCTCCATAGCTTTGCTATTCTCTTTTTTTGTGATAGGTGTTTGATTGTAGGTGATCCTTGAGAATTGTGTAGTTGATTTTTCTCAACTTCAACATGGTATTAGAGCTCCAGATCTGTAATCCTCTCTCTTTATTTTGAGAGATTTCATGTCTTAAACTATCATTCGGTGCATCTTAGACCAGAACAATGTTTTCCATTGAATTCTGAGTTGTCAGAAAAATTAGTTTTTCCTTTTGTTCGGCCTGATTTGGACTCTAGAGGTCCTAGATCTATAAGGGTTTGAAATAGTTGTTTTTTCTAGATCTAGAAGGTAGCTGCAATTTCAGAGCATTTTGAGCCAAGAAGAACCTCATAGTTGCATTCAAGAGGTCGATTCAATGAATTTTGATATAAAATGTGCTCTATTTTGGAGTTGAGAGCTTCTGAGGCAAATTATTTTCCCAAAGAAGTCGCACGACCTCTCCAACATGCAGGTCAAGGTAAAAAAATAAATTAAAAACCCTTTTTAAAAGGGATGACAAGGTTCTTGCAATTTAAAAAAAAAAAAAATTTAAAATGTGATTTAAGAAGAGGGTATCGGGTACTGCCCCCTTGTATGAATAATTTTTTTGCAAATAAATTTGCACCTGTATTGTACTTGGAGATTTTTTTTCTCAGAGGTCTAAATTTGGCGGACTTCCACATTTGGAGGTGTTTTTGACAAATTTGGTGAAGATCCTCTTTTCTTTTTGCCCAACAACCCCTCTCCATCGAGCTTTCATTTTCACACCCCTTCTTCCAAAGGCAATATTTTGGCCTTATAGTGATCTTTTTTAGTGCGATTTTTCAAATTAGGGTAGAATTTTGTGCTCTTCATAGTGGTCCAGGTGGTTTTTAATTTTGGCTTTTGTTTTTTTTTCCAAAAATCTATTTTCTCGGTACTGTTGCTATGTAGGTTTCATTTTGGAGACTTCGACAAGCCATATCTTCTACATCTAGACTCCTTTTTGGGTGTCATTTTTTTTAAAGTGCGTGCTTTTTCATTTAACTCATCATGGTGCTATTAGTTTCCTTTTTTGCACATTGTCCCAGATTTTCATTCTAAGCACTTCCCATTATGTAAACGTACTAAAATAAAGTGTCTATATATTGCACATATATTATTGGGATGTTGCACATTATTTTGTGCCTTATTGTACTCACACTATGATATAATGTGTCATGGAGGGTTGATATTTTCTTTTGTTTATCATCACACCTTTGTCAAGTGAGTGTGCCTTCCACAACAAAAGAAAATTACATTGATTCTTACCTCATGTGTGTGTTACTTCTGGTTTTCACACCCTTTATCTTTGGGTAAAAACACAAACCTGTGTCACATTTTATAAAGGAATCAACCAAAAGCAAAAAAAAATCTGAACTTCGATCACATAAAAGTGGTCTTTATGTTTTGAATTTCAAAATGGTTTAAATTAATGAAATGTATAACTTTTGATGAAGTTTATTCCTATATATTTTTTTTAATTTTAAACAATTGTTTTCATTATGTTTTCATCAATTTAAAGACAAATTTTGGAATGCTGAAAATTTCAGAAAAGAGTGACTTCACGGATCGTCAAGAAACAAATTGAAACAAACTTCATTTTTCTCTAATTTTTTTCTCCAAATAAGTAACTTCAATATCTTTTGCATGGAAAAATAATCAAATTTTGATGTATATTTTTCTCGTAATAATGTTTTAAAGTCAAACATGTTAGAATTTGAAAGTTTTCACGGGCCATCAACTATTTTCAATTTTTTTAGTCATTTTCAAAAAACAAATTATACCTTTTGAAGAAGACTCTCTTCTCTACTGCCCCATATAAGTTTTAATTTTTTCAAATATGTTTTACTATTATTTTTTAAATTTCTAATCAACTTATTTTTTAATTTTAACAACCTACTTGCATTATTTCAAAACTAAAATATTAAAAAACTAATCAAAATATTAAAAAACATATATATTTGGATTTCCCACTCCGAGCTCTACAAAAAGGTATTTTTCTTTTTTGCAACAAAAAACATTCTAACTAGAGAAATACTTAGTTAAAGTCGAATGTTCCAAAAAATTCTGCAAAATGTTGAGTTGGCTACCAACTAGGATGCCAACTAGATAGTTTCAGTCGAAAGGGTTTCTATTAGAAGGGTTTCGACCAAAATAATTCCAATAGAAACCCCATAGATATAATAAGCCATTTTGAAAGTCAAATTCAAAGTTTTGAATTTTTTTTTTTTTTGGTTTCGACCAGAACCTATTTGGCCGAAACCTTGTGTGCCACATATACGCCACATGGTTTCGGCTGAAACCTATTCGCCCGAAACTTTTTCGATCAAAAATAGTTCACTCAGAACTATTTATTTGGTTGAAAGTGTGACACAGGTTTGTGCTTTTACCCCTTTGTTGGTACTTTCATGTTTGCACATTCAAATGTTCTTGATTGTTCTTCATGCATTTCATTTTAGCATCCAGTTTCAGTGGATTTGTCTTGGCTCTCCCTTGTTAGCATTATGGGGGGTTTCTATTGTTGGTACTAATGATTCCTTGGTTTCACATTGGAGTGAGCTATGTATCTATTACTTGTTCCTATGCATACTAGGAAAATGCAACATACATTAGTGGCTAGTTACCCATGCATTTTGGTGAGATGGAGCATTTACCATTTAGACACTCTCGCGTTCCTATTTTTTTGGAAGCGACCTTCCATTTTCACTTGATCAGTTCTTTAGACTATTGGTACCTATGCCATCTATATCTTCAAGTTCCAATTTTTTTTCCTTTATTTTCCATCCAATTCGAGTAGTGTCATTGGGGGCACTCAAGCAGATTCTTGTCTTCTTGATCTTGACTATCATTTTTTTTAAAGGAGGTTCTTCTTTCAACACTATAGAAATCATTCTTTGATAGAGTTTTTAGCTTCTTCATGCTTCAATGGTGTTCCTCATGTTCATCTTTTGTTCCTACTTTTTTGGGATAATCTTGTTTTGGAGGCTTCTCAGTCCTTCACTCTTTTTTGGAGGCTTCTTTAGTCTTTCACTTGTATTTCTCTCTTTTGGAGAGAAGTTTTCTCCCATAGGGTTTTCCTCCTTTTCTCTAGTTTTGAGAGATTATTTGATTGTTTGTACATGGTTACCTCACCAACCGTTATTTTTCAAGACCGATAATGCATTCATCTATATAGGTTTGAGCTTCTCCCTAAGTTTCACTTAAGGAGGGTGTTAAAGTAAAAGGTATTTCCTAAGTAATTATTTATTTAATTATTAGGTTCATTTTCTTGTAATTACTTAAGCTTACTTAGGTCATGTTCTTTTAATGGTTCATGTTATAAGATGAGGACACATGTCATGATCTTATTTTATTCTCACCTAGGGTTTCTAAGTTAATTATCCCATATCACTGAACTAGGCTCTTGTGATGAATTAAAAAAAGATACCCTCCTTTGGTACATATGTATTGAAGGGGAGATTACCCTATTCCTTGAATGCCTTAATGGATACAATGAAAATATGTCCATCTAATTTTCTAGTGCCTGGAATAAGTGCCAAGTGAGGATGAGTGGTATTTCCTTTGAAGTCGGTGAGGAGGTTATCACCCAAGAAAGTTCTAGGATTTCATGTAAAGGACAAGAGATGAAGAGACACAACAAAGTACCAAATAATGAAAGCATGGCCCTCTTCTTCAAAGAGGGTGAGATTTCAATGAAACTTTAGGGTGGGTTTGATAAAGTGAAGCTTCCACAACCATGAGATAGGGTATGCAATCTACTTATGAAGTATGTTATGCTAGAAGGCGGGTTCAAGTGTTTCTACTTTTACTATTTACCCCTTTTTAACCACTTTATAAATAAGACTCTCATTAGCTTTTATTTTCATCTGGTATCGTTGCTAGAGTCCTTTGTGAAGGAAGCAATTACTTGGCTATTGAAAACCCTGATAAACCCCCTATTCTGCTTCACTAAGGTCCAGTTTTACCCTTCTATCATTTCCATCTAGCCCTTTTCTCATTGAAACCCATAAGGGCTTTCCTCTATGAAGACTCCTTGCCTGTCAGTCCCTTAATTTTTATTTTTTTTATTCCCCCATGGGGGAACCCATGAAGCCTCCCCACAAAAGAAAGAACAAACTTTCTACCCTACAAGATGTCACCCCTATCCCCCCCCCCTCACCAAAGATGAGGCCAAACCTATTCCCCAAAATTCTTCACTCTTCATCCTAGAAGATTGTTTCAGTGAGAATTTTTATCTAAACAATAGCCTTATAAAGAACCCCTTTTTGGGTAAGCAAGGCCATATAGGTACCACAAAAAATCCCATAAATAAAAATAAAAAGAAACTCTTTGTCTTATATAGAGATTGCTAAGAGTATCTCTTCCACTATGAATGAGATGAAGAGCCCCAAGTTGAGCATTAGGTGGTCCAATAGGCTTGCTATCTGCATGACCCCCAATTTCAATATTGATGAAATTTCCAATGACTATGGCTATGAGGGAGAAAGAAGAAGAAAATAAAACAAGGATGAAGATGATGATTCAAGGTGTATGTTGATAATGACTATCCAAGCCTATTCTTAGAGGTGAATGCTCTTCTCTCAAACTCTAAGAATTTTGACACCACCTTCAATGTTCAACTTTCTCAAGAAAATTGCTCTAAGTGCAATTGACTATTGATGAAGTTGTTTCCATCAAGGCTAAAGTTGAAGACCTCAAAGGGAAGATGAGAGTCATCTCTCACTTTAGTTTGAAAGTAAAGCATCACTCGATGACCAATCTTTATACCTTGCTAGATGAGGATCTCAAATGCCATGAAAGTAAGATGGGAGCTAGCACCAATGCTAACCATGGAGAACTTTTCAAGTTCCTCAAGGAGGATTGGGGTCAAATGTTTAGTTAGTCTTGTGTTCTATGTTTTTGTTTTATTTTATTTAGCTTGAATTATGCTCTTTAAGTGTTGTTAGTGTGATGTTTTTGAACTGTGGACCTTTTTTCATCTACCTTGGGACCTTTTATGTTAAAGATTCAACACCCTATTCTATGGATTATATTATCAAAAACATAAATTTATCTAAGATATATATACTAATTCACTTATTTTTAAATATAAAATTATATAATAATCAAACTCAAATAATTATATATAATTTATTCATTTATATAAACTCTAAATAATATATAATTCCATTCTATTTAAACTATTTAATAAGAATATTTTGTTTTTTCCAAAGAAAAGAAAGAATGAGAAACAAACAAGGTCACTCTATAGCTCAAAATAGACTTTGGACCTCCAATCCCCCATGCCTATCACAAGACTAACTTCAAGCACTACTATATCAACAATTAAAAAGAAAAAATAGATACTTCCAATCACCATTACAACTCTTATTGAGCACAAATATATAACACTTTTAAGAACCTCCAACATACCAACATAAAATCTAAAATCAATGTTCCCAAAAAGAAAAAAACTCTTGAGTCGGTTAACGCATTAAAAACATCATCAAGCAACTATATTATGACACAAAGATCTTAATCACTATTAAAAAATAATATTATTATACAAATACAACCCATGCATAAAGCATTTAGAGAATACAAAAAACCAAGTTTTAAAAACATGTTTTCTCCTACATAATTACATCTAAACACTTTCAAATTAGATCACAATTTCTTATCATATTAAACATCCTTTGTATCTTGATCACTGGACGAGCCTAAAAATGTCTATCTTTTAACCAAATTCACACTTCATAATAATCTCACTTATCCTTTCCAACTCAAATTATTTCACGTGTATTTTATTTTATATTAATAGAAATGACACCTATTCATCCAAAAAAAAACTCTATCACTTTGAAAAGAGATCCCAAAAAGAAACTAACACCTATTCTTCAATCCTTCACTTGCATTTCTCTCTTTTGGAGAGGAGTTTTCTCCCATAGTGTTTTCCTCTTTTTCTCTAGTTTTGAGAGATCATTTGATTATTTGTACATGGGTACCTCACCAGGCATTATTTGTCGAGAACCATCATACATTCACCTTTATAGGTTTGAACTTCTCCCTAAGTTTCAGTTAAGGGGGGTGTTAGAGTAAAAGGTATTTCCTAATTATTTATTTATTTAATTTTTAGGTCCATTTTCCTCTAATTACTTAAGCTTACTTAGGTCATGTTATTTTTATGTCCCATTTCATAAGATGATGACACATGTCATGATTTTGTTTTATCCTCACCTAGGGTTTCTAGGTTAATTATCCCATATCACTAAACTAGGCTCTTGTGATGAGTTCAAAAAAGATCCCATCCTTCGTCACACATGTATGGAAGGGGGAATTACCCCATTCCTTGAATGCCTTAATGGGTACGATGAAAATATGTCCATCTATTTTTCTAGTGCTTGGAATAAGTGCCAAGTGAGGATGAGTGGTATTTCCTTTGAAGTCGATGAGGAGGTTATCACCCAAGAAATCTCTAGGATTTCATGTAAAGGACAAAAGATGAAGAGACACAAAAAATTACCAAATAATGAAAGCATGGCCCTTTTCTTCAAAGAGGGTGAGATTTCAGTAAAAATTTAGGGTGGGTTTGATAGAGTGAAGCTTCCATAGCCATGAGATAAGGTATGTAATCTACTTATGAAGTATGTTATGCTCGAGGGTAGGTTCAAGTGTTTTTACTTTTACTATTTACCCCTTTTAAACCACTTTAGAAATAAAACTCTCATTAGCTTTCCTTTTCATTTGCTATCCTTGCTAGAGTCCTTTGTGAAGGAAACCATTGACTTGGCTACTGAAAACCCTGATAAACCCCCTATTTTGCTTCACTAAGGTCCCATTTTAGCCCTCAATCATTTCCATTTGGCCCTTTTCTCATTGAAACCCATACGGGCTTTCCTCATTGAAGACTCCTCACCTATTAGTTCCTTAAAAAGAATAATTTTTATTGCCCCATGGGGAAATCCATTAAGACTCCCCACAAAGGAAAGAATAAACTTGCTATCACCCCTATTTCCTCCCCAAATGAGGCTAAACCTAGCCCCCAATAAAAATCCCCCAAAACTCTTTGCTCTTCATCCTAGAAGATCATTGTTGTGATCACTTTTGATCTAAAAAATGTCCCTATAAAGAATCCTTTTTTAGGTAAGCAAGGCCATATAGGTACCACACAAAGTCCCATGAATAAAAATAAAAAGAGAGTCTTTGTCCTATAAAGAGAATACTAAAAGTATGTTTGCTACTCTGAATGAGACAAAGAGCCCCAAGCTGAACATTAGGTGGTCTAATAGGCTTGCTATTTGCATGACCCCCAATTTCAATATTGATGAAGTTTCCAATGACTACGACTATGAAGGAGAGCTTGAAGAAGAAGAAAAAACAAGGATGAAGATGATGATGAGTTGGATGTTGATAATGAAGGTCCAATCCTATTCTCAGAGATGGATGCTCTTCTCTTAGACTCAAAGAATTCTGACACCAACCCCAATGTTCAACCTGCTCAAGAAAATTGCTCCAAGTGTAATCGCATTATTGCTGAAATTGTTGCCATCAAGACTAAAGTTGAAGACCTCAAAGGGAAGATGTGAGTCATCTCTCACTTTAGTTTGAAAGTCATGCATTGCTCGGTGACCACTCTTTGTATCTTGCTAAATGAGGATCTCAAATTCCATGGAAGTAAGATGGGTGCTAGCACCAGTACTCAGTTCTTCAAGGAGGATTGGGTTCAAATATTTAGTTAATCTTGTGCTCTATGTTTCTATTTTGTTTTTGTTTAGTTTGAACTCTGCTCTTTAAGTGTTGTTAATGTGATTTTTTTGAATTGTAGACCTTTTTTAATCTTCCCTGGGGACCTTTTATATTAAGGATTCAATACCCTATTTTACTGCTTCTATTATCAAAAACATAAATTTATCTAAGATTAAATATATTACTTATTTTTTTAAGTATAAAATTATATAATAATCAAACTCAAATAATTATATATAATTTATTCATTTATATAAACTCTAAATAATATATATAATTCCATTCTACTAAACTATTTAATAATTATCTTTCATTTTTCAAAAAAAAATTAAAAAATGAGAAACAAACAAGCTCACTCTATAGCTCAAAATAGACTTTGGACCTCCAATCCCCATGGCTTTCATAGGGCTGACTTCAAGGACTACTGTAGTAGCAGCTAAAAAGAAAAAAAAACATATACTTCCAACCACCATTACAGCTCTGATTGAGCACAAATATATTACAATTTTAAGAACCTCCAACAAACGAACATAAAATCTAAAATCAGTGTTCCTGAAAAGACAAAAACTCTTGAGTTGGTTAAAGCATTAAATATCATCGAGCAGTTGTATTATGACACAAAGATCTTAATCGCTATTAAAAAATAATATTATTATACAAATACAACCCATGTATAAAGCATTTAGAGAATACAAACAATTAAGTTTAAAAAACATGTTTTCTCCTACATAATTACATCGATTACATCTAAATACTTTCAAATTAGATCATAACTTCTTATCATATTAAACATCCTTTGTATCTTGATTATTGAACGAGCCTAAAAATATCATTTAACCAAATTCACACTTCATAATAATCTCACTTATCCTTTCCAGCTCAAATTCTATCACGTGTATTTTATTTTATATTAATAAAAAATGACACCTGTTCAAGAAAAAAAACATCTTTTTAAAAAAAGTCCCAAATCAAATCTATATGTGAAAATATTTTTCATTGGAACTACTGTTCCAACTAAAAAAAGCTTTTGTTTCCACTATAAAGAGATCACCATCATTGAATACATACTTTGATTGAACTCCATAAATATTGTGCTCCTGGATTATCCCTAACAAATCATGGAGACCCACATAATGGAGATCCAATTACAGGAGATTTCTTTGAAAAAATATGAATAAAGCCATCACATTTATCCTTATAGGTTGGAAAACTTTTGTCCACTTACCTTTTTTTCAAACTTCAGTTATCTAATTATTATATTGGTACAGAATCTCACATGATATTTTTGGATCTCATAAAAGCTATGTCGGCCAAGTTTTTAACTAAGATAACTTTACTTTTCCAGGCTTCTACTTAGGCATGCAGAAACTCCTTTCAAAGCCTCTACATGTTATTGATATTGACAAGGGACCCACAAGGGATTAAATAAATATCTTGTAGAAAAAAATAAGCCCACCATAGCTCCCAATGAGTTTAGTCAAGCACAGTAACTAATGGGATCACATGGATATGGTCTGGTTAAATACAAATTATTATAATATCCTATATTAAATCCTTTTATATCCTTTAAGTCCTCAACTTGGTGTTCTATGTATTGCTATCCTTTTTGTCTTAAATTGTCATGAATCTACTGTAATGATAACAGAAGTTCATTGAGCTTGTGATGAGCTGCTTGGCTTGACTTTATTGGGTATATATTTGTGTTTCTGATAGGCAGAAGTCATGGCCAAGAATGTTTCTGATACTGAAATGGGTGTTAAAGATTCTGCTGGCTCTGTATCCAATCATGGCAATGGTTCTCACTTTCATATAGAAGAGCCCTCATCAGTGATGCAGGATCAGCAGCAGGATGACCAGCCAAAAAGTGCACACAGAGTTGGTCATGGTGGGCATCATTACTAATACTGTGGTTTCATATAATTTATAGATCAAAAATTGTCTTTTTGACCTTAAAAATATCTGTGTAGTTGTATAGTAGATTGGTTAGGATCTGGATCTTTAGTTTGGAAATAAGGTATTTAAGTTTTGTTTGGTTATTTTATTTTGAGATTAATGATATCAAGTTTTCATAATTCATATTGTAATTCTGTATTGCTTCTGGATTCGATTGTGAAGAAAGTTTTTAGCATCAATGTTTCTGATAATAGCAGATTTGAGGAGAAAAATGGATAATAACAGACTTGATGGAAAAATGGATAATAGCAGACTTGATGGATCACAGAATGTGATCCGAAACATTGATGCTAAAAACTTTCTACACAATCGAATCCAGAAACAATACAGAATTATTTTAAGATTTCAAAAACTGTAAATTTAGCTGATTTGTAATGCAAGGAGATGGTGTAAAAAAGAAAGGATTGTATGATCATATGTATTCATTTTGTTTGTGTCTTTGACATATGACTAACTGTATACTCTAAAACTGTGTTTTAGATCCATGGTACCAGTTGGGTATTTTGCTTGCTGTGACTTTCAACAATGGGTATATTCTGGGATTCTCAAATCTTATCATGAAGCCCTTGGGATGGATATGGGGGCTGCTCTCCATGGCTGTTCTGGCTGTTATATCAGTCTATGCAAACTGGTTGCTTGCAAAGCTGCATATAATAGATGGAAGAAGATTCATTAGATACAGAGACCTGATGGGATTTGTTTTTGGTAAGTGTCACTGTGGGCACTTCAATATGTTCACTAGTTCAATCACTTGAATCTAAATTAGATGTTCAGTAGTCAATTTCAAGTAATTTTTTGAGAAATTTGTTGTACATGTTTGGAATTTTGTATTGCAGGAAGGAAGATGTATTATATAACCTGGATTCTGCAGTTCCTTATGTTCATTTTGGGAAATATGGGATTACTTATCCTCTCTGGAGGAGCTCTCAAGGTACTTTGGTAGCTTTTTAATTGAATTTAACTTACTTCTAGTATTACTGTTGGATTGGTCTTTCTTTGGTTTGCCTCTTATGAAATTACATTATTGAAAATATTTTTTATTGGCATAAAATCCCATTACAAATGTAGTAGCTGTATGGCCGCAGGCTCTAGCGGCAGGCATTAGCTATTTTTTTATCTTGTTAATAAAAAAAGAAAGGTAGTAGGTATTATTAGAAGATTCCTGACGTATACACACACGACTTTGACTCACTCACTAACTAGGGAGGGTTAGCTATAAGAATTTTTAATTGATTTTTTTGAATAATTTTATTATAACAATAAAGTATTTTTTCATAAATGTCAATGTTTTAGTTAATTTGTTATAGGTAGGAGAATTAATTTATTAGAGTATATTTATAAGTCAGTTTAATTTAGTTCTTTTAACTGTTCTATGATAATAAAAGAGAATCAAAATATTAAAATACATATACAATATGTAATAATTTAATTTATTATATTATTTTAGAATTATTTTATTTATTATAATATATATCTTACATACATTTATCAACAAGTGAACATAGATTCTGAAATTAATGTTATTTTAGTTTGCAATTAATTTTATTTTTTATCTAATTTTATTTTTATTTTTAAAATATCATTGTCTATTATTTTGATAATTCTTTCTTTTTCTTTTTATTTTTAATTTTTAAAAATATAATAAATTAAATTATTACATATACAGTATATATTTTAATATTTTGATTCTGTTTTATTATTATAGAACTATTGTATTTAAAGTTCAGTTAAATAAAACTAGCACTTGCATCTAAAGGAGGTTCAATGATTACGCCAACTACATGTATGTTAATATGTTAGA
Organism: Sequoiadendron giganteum; assembly: GCA_007115665.2. Taxonomy (NCBI): domain Eukaryota; kingdom Viridiplantae; phylum Streptophyta; class Pinopsida; order Cupressales; family Cupressaceae; genus Sequoiadendron; species Sequoiadendron giganteum. Next base: position 644,982,235 of record CM021106.1, on the reverse strand, counting down.
GAATGCATGTTTGTGCATGGATGCATTCCAAATTCTAGTTGCATGTGGTTGGATTAAACAATTATTAATAATAATTGTTAAATAATGAAATGAAATAAACTTAGACAAATCTAGATTTTTTCCTTTAAAAAATTAAGTATTATGGGATTACAAAATACAAATTTAAAACATAAACAATGCAAATGAAAAAAAAAGTTGCCATCAAATTGACAAAAACCACTACAAATGGAAATAGAATGTTCTCAATAGTGGTTTGCAAGCTGAGACTTGTTTAGGATAAAATCTCACACTATATGTAACCTATCAGCTAAACATAGTTTCATATTATTATTTTATTTTTATCTTAAATATATTTATCTAAATAATAGCTATGTACGCATCAAGCAAATAAAATTTATGATCTATTTTTTACTAGATTTGTGGCATAAGTACTTCAACAATGATACTTTCAAACTTCAATTATTAAGTTTTAATATTTTCAAATATTAAATATTTATGGAAAATAATGAAGAATGTTAAAAAGAAATTGAATAATTTTATAATAAGAATTATAAATTTTACTTAAGATCAATTGTCTAAAATATTAAAAATTATTGAACTAGTATAGATATCTTAACTACATTTATGTGTAAGAAACATAGAGAGATAATTTTAAGTTTTTTTTTAATATATATACAATATTTTTGTTTTTATGTACACAAAAGTGACATGATATTTTGCCACTAAAACTGATGTAGGAGCATCCAGTGGTGTAAGGGCAAATCCTCCATCACCCAAATATTTATTTACTTTCATTTAGCTTTTTGTAGATTGTTTTGCATTTTTGGATGTTTTTTTCGTCGAATAAGAATTCCCAACTTTCAGAACTACTTTTTTTCTTTTTTTGCTCAACTGCTATTTTTAGCAGGTGTGAATTTGAAGGAATGAGGAGGCAAAAATTTAAGTGCAGCTTGAGGACAGAAAAATAAACACTTTGGCGAAAAAATCAGGTCAAGATCATTCCCGATTTGAAAGTTATTCAAGTTTCAATTTCTACTTTTTGCCCTAAAAAATCATCTGAGTCCAGTTTGAGGCACTAAACGGTCTCGTACGGGCCCAAAAATCATTGAAACCAATAGAGTTGGTTCTTAGCACGTCCTTCACTTTGAGACCTTTCCAACGGTTCAAACGGTTCGAAAAATATTGACGATTTATGGGCCCGTACGGGATCGTTTAGTGCCTCAAATTGGACTCATAATATTTTTGAGGGCAAAAAGTAGAAACTGAAACTTGAATAACTTTCAAATCAGGAATGATCTTGACCTGATTCTTTCGCCAAAGTGCTTATTTTTCTATCTTGAAGCTTCCCTTAAATTTCTGCCTCCTCACGCCTTCAAATTCACACTTGCTAAAAATAGTAGTTGAGCAGAAAAAACAAAAAAATAGTTTTGAAAGTTGAGAATTCTTATTCGGCGAAAAGAGTATCCAAAAATGTAAAAATGTCTACAAAAAGCTAAATGAAAGTAAAAATATTTTTGGGTGATGCAGGATTGCCCTTACACCACTGGATGCTCCTACATCAAAAGCACCTCTCTCTATATATATTCATAAAAAAATGTATTGATTCATCTTCTCTAATATTATTAAGAAATCATCATGCAAAATTATTGATAATGTCAATTTCTTGTTGACATATAAATTTATAAGAAGACACTTTTTAATAATTATTTTATTGAAAATAAATCTCTTTTCTAAGTACTTTGATCTAATATAACTCATTTTAGAAATGAAAATTACAAATCAAAAAATTAATAGATCAATTAATGATAGCAGATTTTCATAATCCATAGAGAATATCGATGAATTACTTTGGTTTTTGATTGTGTAAGTAGTTTTTACATCAATATTTTAGATCTAAAACATTGATGCAAAAATTGCTTACACAATCAAAATTAGAAACAATTTAGAAATAATTAATAGATCATTATTCTCTTAAATTCTAAACATTTCTTTGATTTGGAATATCATAACCATTACAAATATACTTTTTAAATTATTAATATTAAACTATTAGACCCTCATGACTTTCTCTTAAACTAGAAAATATGATTTAACCTTCCACAAGTCTTTTCATGAGTTGTTGCTAATAGCACATTTTGTGCTAGTAGAGAATACATTATCACTATTAGAAGAAAGAGTGGATGGACATTAAATTTTCTATTTATTAAAGTTGGGCCAATGCATAAACAATATTTATTCCATCATTATAGACTTTTAAGGTAGCACATTTTGTGCTAGTAGAGAATACATCATCACTATTAGAAGAAAGAGTGGATGGACATTAAATTTGCTATTTATTAAAGTTGGGTCAATGCATAAACAATATTTATGCCATCAATATAGACATTTAAGGTTAGTTATTTTGTTATAGATCATGACACTTGCTATGATTCTTTTAATAAGGAAATCTTAGTGGTATATCCATGCTTTCTATATTATAGGAGATTTGATTAGAAATAGACCTAAGAATTAGAATACGAAATATAAAGATAGGGTGTTAGTGTTATGATTTGAAATTAGTATATGAGATAATAGTTCTTCTTAAGTAGTAAAGTTTAAGATATTATAGGTTAGATTTTTTTTGTTAGAGGAATCTAATGTGGAGATTATATATATTAAAATTAAATTTAAATTTGAGTTATGATCGTTTCCTAAATCACCTATCTACTATCATATGTAACTTTTTTTATTTAAAAATTTTATTTTCAAAATAAAACTTATGTTTCCTATTCTCTTGATATAAATGTTCTATGAAAATGGATAATTCTTTTGATTTAGATAGAGTAGTGTCTTGGTCTTAAGAATATAGACAAGCTTAGAGGTTCTTTAAAAATACACATTGAAGTAACACTTGAGAACTAGAGGCCCCTTCTCTATATTATAAAGAGGAGAAAAAATATTTATATAAAAATTTATGAAAAGAAAAAACAAACCTCTAATCCTAACAGTAGAAAAAATGTGTTTAGAAAATATACACATACATAAATTAAATTTATTGAATGATTGTGCTAACTAGTCTCACAATATATAGTACTTTCTAATACTTCCTCATCTTAAGTCATGGATAAGAGTTTAGTAATCACAACATCCTAAGAAACAATTCTCCATTACTAGTGGAATAGGGATTAGCATGTGAATTGGACTCTTCCCTACCCTTAAAATTAGAAAATAATGGAATAAAAATAAGTAATGGAATGGCATATGTGAGAATATATATCATTATTCAAGTATTATAGATCCCATTAGTCAAATTTGTTGAACAAGCCCAAAGATTGAGAGGGGGGTGAATCAGTCTACACAAAAACTTAAGCCCTTCCGAAACTTGAACTCCTCAACACAATACAAACTTCGAACTCTTAAGCAGATCAATAGAAAGATATATCAGTTTAAGCCCTTAGCAACTTCAACAATGAAATAAAAATTATAACTCTAACTAGATCAACAACAATGATAAAAGAGACAAGAACACACATCCACAATATGACAGCAAATTTACATGGAAAACCCAATGAGAGAAAAACCACGGTGAGAGTCAACTCACAATATAAAGGCTCACTACCTCAACGCGATATACAAAGGACTTGCAGAACTGATGTAAACACAACTTCAAAATCAAGATAAAAGGACCTAATGAGATTCACTATCTTAGAGCAGGATACAAAGAATTAAAGAAAGATTACAATATTTGTCAATATCACTCTGTTGACTGAGGTGTTATCGCACATTTGGTTCTATATTTCATACTTTCACACTTCTTCTACAAGATTTTTAAATACAATCCACACTTTCTTGTTTGCACACTTTTACACTTATCCACCTTGTTGCATCTGAAATGATCTTGCATATATATCCACTGCAACACTTCAAAACTTCAATTAGTTTGGCTAGGAAGAAGATGAACAATGAATTTAAAAAGTTGATCACCAAATCATAATATGGTTCTATCCCAAAGATAGAGAGGACCAAAAATAAAATTAATACATCTTTCAATGTGATCCAAAACAATTCACACCGGCGCACATCAATGAGTTGGTATCAAGGAGACATGTAGATGAAGCGTGAAGCACATAACAAATCAGCTCAAAACATTCTTCCAATTGAATCCACTCAAGGCAGTTCTAACCAAGATAGGTCAAGACCAAAATATAACATAACACATCTTCAATTGTTGGGAAAACCCCCAAGAACACAACACAAGTAAAAGAACAAGCCCTATCGGCCAAATATCCATAAATAACCCAAACAACCAACTCAAGAAACAATGCAACACCAAAGTGGCCAATCAACAAAATGCAAATCACATGGGGATGTTCCATGAACATCCAAATACATTTCTAAAAGCTTCTTTCATACTGTTATGCCATCAACAACCATTAAAAACCAAACAAGAACAAAATACTTTATTCAGGAAGCACATGATACATAACTAGAGGATGCAACATTAACATCTATCAACTTGCGGATCACTTCAACACATGAAATTAGAACTAAGACACTACACAAAAATTGAGAGCACATTCTCCAAGCTGCAAGAGTAGAGACATTAATACAGAGAAATGTGGAGCATTTTTTGGACCAGTCTAGACAACCAACAACATTGCCAACCTTCTAAAATTCACAAGAATCTCCTTGGCAACACTGGTGACTTGAAAAGATAGGAATGCAACATCAACAAAATACTAAATTTGAATCCCAAACCACAAGACCAAATATTCAATAACAGAGAAATATGGAGCATTCTCCCAAATAGACTTCAATGCAACTTCCAAAAATAAAACCACTCAAGCAACTTGCGAAGGCCAAAACTTTATTTCAGAAACACATGCTTTATTAGGAACATCAGGAGAGAGCATAAGAAATATTGTAGACCTTCAACAACATCTCTCCACTGTCAGTAATACTTCTAATGCTTCTAATCCTCATCTTAATATATCATTATGAAACCAACTCTACTGACATAAATCCTATGGAATACTTCTTAGATAAGCCATGACATCTAACCATGAGCTTTAACAAACATTAGATAAGGCATGACATCTAACCATGAACTTCAACAACTTCACCATACATCAATGTTAGCCCAATACTTAATTTTGACATCCAACCATGAACTTCAACAATGAAATCCATTCATTATCAATCAAAGATAAATGCCAACAATCTCCCTTATATCATAGGTGCTGACAACAATGAAAACCACAAGACCAAGTGTTGTCATAAACTACTGACAGTAAGCTCATCAACCACTACCAAACTTATAACAATCTTCACCAAGTGTTGACATCAAAGACAACCAATAATCAGTGTTGACGTCACTGACAACTACCAAAAATCTCACATAAATTTCCTCAAGTGTTGACATCAATGAAAACCACTACCAACAATCTCCCCTTTTGGCATTGATGGAAACATACATCTTCTCACTCTCCCCATTTGATATCAAGGACAAAGGGAAACACATTACTTGTATGTAGAAGGAAACAACACATTTTTTGACTTCAAGATAAAAGGGAAAAATATATTCAATTGAAGCAACAACACATTCTCCCCCTTTGACCAACATCACTTCTTCTTATGCATGCACAATATCTACACATTTGTACCAAACTCCCCCTTACTACCAGCTCCCTCTAAGTCATAGCACACAAATTAATCTAGGAGAAAAGGATATGAAATTAATTTCTCCCCCTAGACAGATGCACCATCTATGCATCTAGCTAGAACTAGCAATCACACCTTGGTGTGCAATGGGTACGCCGAAGAGGTTTGGAAGGTCAATCAGGATAAATTTTGGTCAATTTTTTATATAATTTTGTGCAAAACATGAGGTCAATTGGTAGGTCATTTAAAAAATGATGTTGTTTGTGCAACATAGGCTAATCAACATAAATATATAGAGAGAGTGAGATAAAAATATAAATATTGATATAGAAAGTGATATAGAGAGATTTAGAGAGAGGGTGAGATATAGGGGTAGAGAGATAATGAGATAGAGATAGAGAGAAAAATAGATATAGATATAAAGGTCTATGAAGAAGGAGAGGGAGAGAGATGGATGCATATAGATAGACATGTATAGGGGGATAAAGAAGGAGAGATAGAGAGGAAGATATAGAGAGATATAGAGGAAGTGGGAGAGATAGAGATATATAGATGGTGAGATAGAGTGATAGAGAGAGATATAAGGATATAGAGATATAAGGATATGGAGAGAGAAGGGGAGAGGGAGATAGACATTTTTTTAGAAGTAGAAATAGACAAATATAAATCTTCTATATATATTTTTATTTGTCTTCTCTTTTATGCAAATTATATCTAGTATGTTTTATTAAATATAAATATAATATAAATTTATTTATTTATTAATATTTTTTTAATCCAACTACTATCAAAAAAATTATTTATTACCTAAGTAACAAATATATAAATATTAAATGTATAACATAGCTAATACAAATATATATTTTTATTATATAATGACATTTTTAAATAATAATCAATAATTTATATAATGTTAAATTAAAAAATTGTATATAATAATAAATAAATAAATTTAATATAAATAACAAATTTAGCTTCAAAACATAATTTGAACTTTAGTGGATTGTATAATCCCTCTCTATCTAAAAAGGAAATTAAATTGTTAAATTTATTATAAAGTAATTTAATAATACTAAATAATAAAATATATTATATTTATTAATTTAATTTAATAATATGTAATATGTAATAATAAATATAAGATATATATTATATAATTAAATAACATAAATCAATGATTCAACATATATTACAATAAAATATATTACATGTAATTTTTTTAATTTAATACATAGTAAAATAACTATAATGATTATATATATGTTGTTCTATACTATATAATATTAATATTATGCTTATTAATATCTATAATATATAAATAATATATACTATTAATAACTATAATATAATTAATAGCATATATTATAAATAATTATAAATAAATAAATAATTTAGATTTATGATTAATTAAATAGTATAAAAAATAATTATTTAATATATTGTTATTATATTAATTAATGTTGAATTACAATAAAACAAATAGTTATGAAGATTGAGATGATTTTAAATGATTAAATAGAAATAAGAACATACAAAATATTTATTTGTCTTAAAAATATTATATCAATAAAATGTATTTTGTAGCAAAATTTATTTTATCCATGTAATGTCTTAATAATTTCAACTTTCTATTATTGACATAATGTATTATTATGTCAATTGACATAATGTATTCTTATGTCAATTAATATGTAAATTAAATTGGTAAGATCTACTTAAAATTAATTTATTTAATATTTTGTTATAGTTTAGACCTATTTAAAAATTACTTTTTAATTTATCTAAAAGTTATTTTGATTTCCCCTACAATTATTCAAGAATATTTTTTTAACACACGATCTCTCATTTCATCTCTCTAAAAGATTATTAAGTTGTTAGATTTTTAATACATTAATTTAAATAATATATTATGTCAAATATATAAATATTGTATGTATCAATTCTATATTATAAATATTTAGTTTAAATAATATTATTTATAAAAATATTATGTATATAGTCTATATATTTAATAATGTGCACCAAATTTCATATAATATGTAAATAATAAATATAAAATTTTCTATATATTTTTAAATATTAAACACATAATGTATTTAATATTTTAATTAGTATTTTATATAAATTTATATTATATATTTAATAATGTATAATTGATATAAATATTAAATATAAAACTTTTAGATGTGGGTGGAAGGGCGAGCGACCCTCCATGCTGGCAGAGGGCACGCGGCCACTAAAGTCGAGGTGTCAGGTCAGATGGGCATGCAATGGGCTGAGGCGGAGGTGGGTCTTGTCGAAGGGGTATGAAGGCTAGTTGGTGGTCAATTTTGGCACTCATATCAAAGCAGGATTTGTAGTGCAATATCTCTCGAGGGATTTATTCCCTACTGAAAGGACAATTAGCACATTTGGAAGTGTTTAATTTGCTTGGGTGACGACAACCTTGTGTGTCATGTTGGAGCTATAATTATGAGTAGAAATGCAAGAGTTGTATAGCATCATAAGCTTGTTTATGGAGATTTAGTTTGGGTGCGGGTGGTGGCTAGGTGGTTTCCATTACCCTATGACCGAGAGGTACATGGGTGGTGATGGTTGGGCGTTCAAAGTTTATTATCGAAGTATCGATAGATGGCTTGGCATGGTTTGGGGCAGACACCCAAATTTCCCTGCAAACAAAGGCGAGACAGACTTCCTTCAGGGAAATTACTAGCCAAAGGTTGAAGTGAATTCTTCTCAATATTGATCCTCTGACTGTCGTAGCTGTCAAAATGATTCTGAGTTCTGGTCATCTAGAGTGCAAGGAGTATGGGTGAGATAATGTGAATGTCTCTTCACATTTTTTGGCTTCCCTTCTAGATAGTCGAGTTTCTAAGATGGAGGCGAAGGTGTTGTTCGTGAATCTTTTTAGAAAGTACTTGGTGGAAGGTGTTGAGGAGGTTTTAAAGGCAACGATTTTAGGCACGGGTATCCCATGGCCAGGTGATTTGGAGCTCTTGCATTGTATAGATGAGGTTGTGAAGTTTTATCCTTTTCTTTTGGACTTGTGTGGGCCAACTCTTATGCGTCATCGAATGATGGTGGTGGTTGCGGAGGAGTATATGAAGAAACTAATAGGGTTGATGGCTTTGAATGGGTAAGGAACTTTGAGGCCTTTGTAAAGGCCAATGGCTTCCTGTAAGTCTTGTTGCATCCTAGGTCATGTCAATATGGGTTTTTTGGGGTTTTGTATGACGGTTCTAGGATACTTGGTGGTGCTATGTTTAAGGTACTGATAGTGAAAATGCAATTTTGTATTCTAATTAGAGTCCTATTGGTATGGTCTGTGGGGCTGGTTGGGTTGGACGATCAAATTTTTGAGGTTCCCGCTGGATGGTAAAGACATTTGTATGTGAATTATAGGTTTGAAGTTTTTTGTTGAATTCTGGTTATCCCTGCTTAGCGGACGCTTGTATGCTTTGGTTTTTAATATTAATTTATTATAATCTTACGTATCAAAAAAAAAAAACTTTTAGATATTATAATATTATGTTAAAAGTATTTAAATATATACAAGTAATGTTATTTCATAATAATATTCAATTAATAATATTTTAGAAAATATATTTTATAATCTAAAATTATAATATAATATATTAAAAAATTGAAGACCAAAAACTCAAATCCAAAATCATTAAAAATGGTTGTGGGCAACTTTTAAAACTAATTTAATAAGAAACAAAGCAAAGCCAATGCAAGACTCCAGTAATTATCTATAGTAAGAAAAAATGTTTGCAAAGACCATTCAATAAAGGAAAAAATATTATCCAATTCCTCTATGATGTTAAAATTAACCTGAAAACTCCCATTTATCAATATTAATTGTAGTGAAAGACATTTGTACCGAATTGTGAGAGGACCACCTTATTACCCACGACATCAATTTTTAGGCACGAGAATTACAAACTGGTTATCAATTATGGGTGAGATATTTATGATGAGCTTTTAAGACTAGCAACAACAAAACTGAGTAAAAGGAATTCAAAAACAAAGGACAAATATAAATGAATGTGTACTTACACGATTTCTAAGAGTGTCAGGATCAAATGAACCAGATTAAATTAATGGTCGTGCATACTTGCTGCATAAATTTGAGACATTGATTTAAAGATTTGGCTGAGATTTTACTGAGGAGACTCCATCGATGGAATGCCTTTGACGTAACAAGGAGGGGCAATGACCCCTAAATTCTTCCAAAGATACTCAAAAGTATCTTTTGAAAGTGCCTTAGTGAAGATATCTAAAATTTGATCCTTGGTTGGAACAATTCCATTTTGAATTCATGCTTTGTAACCCTCTCTCAAAAAGTGATACCAAATAGACATGTGTTTCTTCTTTGAATGCATTACCAAATTCTTGGAAATATTAATTGCACTTGTACTTTTACACAATATAGGAATAGGTTCATCATAAACCACCTTCACATATTTTAAAGTTTACTTCATCTAAAGCACTTGGGTTGAGCAAGATGCTACAACAATGTATTTAGCTTCTGCTATGGATAAATATAACGATTCTTTCTTTTTACTGAACCAAGAGACCAATTTGTCTCCCAAAAATAATGCACTTCCACTTGTATTTCTTTGATCATCCACACAACCATCCTAGTCAATATCAATATAAGCACTCAAAGAAAAGTTATCATCCTTTTTATACCACATTCCATAATCCAGAGTTTCCTTCAATATCTAAATATTCTTTTCACAACTTTTTCATGAGATTGCTTAGGATTGGCTTGAAAATTGGCAACCAAACATCAATCTTGAAAAATAATGAGAGATGTAGAATGTCCACATAGGCTCATATAGATGAACTTTCATATACACCAACTAGCAAGTACCCAAATATATGTTTTGAAGATTAGATAGGCATCCAAAACTATCTATAGTACACAACCATTTGAAATTGTACTTGTAGACCCCTAAAACATCTAACACAACAAAGTCGCATGTATTTAATGTAGTAAAATATGTCCACAAGAGTGTATGGAAAATATATTCTTTCTTGAGGAATGTAGAGCATTCTAACAAGCCTTCATCATCATTTTACTCTGCTAGGGCACAAATGTTGGAAGTTGAGGTTGTGTTGCTGATATGTGGTTGTCATTGATGTCAACACTATTAGCATTGATGATTCTGAAGGCTATATATGTCGAGGATATTGAGAAAATTGTAATGAATATATTGTAGGAAGATAGTGAAGCTGAGAAGGTCAAAGTAATGGAAATTTTTGTACGTTGATGGTCTGAAGGCGTGCACTAAAGGGTTTTTGTTGGGCCTATCTAGTATGTTATCTGGAAGTTTCAGTGGTACGCATCAAGATTGAAGAAAGTTATGTTCCTACAGTCATTATGTTATTGTATCAAGTGTTTATGAGAGAAGAGAATGTAATTCTTGTGAATTGAATTGTTGCATATGTTCCTGGGATGTTCAATGATGTTTCTAGATTGTGCTCTATCAATTTGGTACATCCACGTTGATCGACGTGTTTGTGATTGAAGATTTTTCCTTGTGTGTTTAAGTTTTTCATGTTCTTGACCGACATGATGGTGGTAGCGTGTTGCGGATCCTTATGGATTAATATTTTATTGTTTGGCGTATTCAAGGATGTTGATTTAGGTCCTCACTATGTTGTGACCGACTTAGGTTGGCACGCATTAAGATTTAGTCATGTATTGAGGCCGACAGTTTGTAATTTATTTATTATTTTGTGGCTGACAAAGTAGTTGATGTAAATCCGTGTAGTGGATATATAAGAGCGATTGTTTGAGAAAATTTAAGTGTGTGTGAGAGAGTGTGTGTGTTATAGAGAAACAACGAGTGTATATATGTGTATGCAAGATATGTGTGAATAAAGATTAGATCATTCGGATGAAGAGAAGAGTGTGAATAAGTTTGAGTGAAGAATATTTGTGCCTAACCAGAACTATAATAAAGCTTATGAAGAAGCTATTTTCTCAATTCATACTTGTTAGATGGATTTAATCTGATTGTCTTATGTAAGGCAGTGAGCTCTAGGCAGTGTGTTTGAATGCAAGTGCATTCTTTATTCATTCTTCATTATACTTTTAATAGGGTATAATCTTGTGGACTAACATCCACCATGGTGTTTCCCCTAACAGGCTTTCCATGTATAAAAATATTGGTGTTCATGTGTTTCTGATCTGTTGTTGATTTATGCTTGCACTGTTAATTATCAGATCTGAGATTAAAGATTGATTAAGTTTGAATAAGTTTAATTTTTGCAACAATTGATTCATCCCCCCTCTTAGTTGTCTATCCTTGTTTTGCCAACAATTGTTATGAGAGCTAGTTCCTCTGAAGAAGTCTAACAACTTGAGGTGATCCGAGATGGAATCATACAAGAAGGATAGTCTGAGATTCAATGATACAAACTACTCTTTGTGGAAATTCAGAATGGAGTGTCATTTGAAGTGCATTGGTGAGCCTTTTTGGAAGATAACAAAGAATGCATATACTATTCCTCAGAATGGTCCCTCCTCTGCTGATGAGATAAAGGAAGCATAAACTAATACCATGGCTATAGAAGCGTTGTTGAGTGCTTTGACAGAATCAAAGATGACAAATGTAATAGGTCTGAATACTACACATGAGATTTGGAAAAAGTTGGAGACATTGTATGAAGGAGACACACTAGTAAAAGTTGCTAAGCTACAAAGTCTGAAAGAAAAGTGGGAGAACATGAAGATGAGTGAAGATGAAAACATATTTTCTTTTGCACAAAAGATAAATGAACTGATGATGGACATTAGATGTGTCGGTGGAGTCTTGGAAGAAGATGAGATTGTGGCTAAAATACTTAGATCTGTGCCTACTTCTTACAAAACAAAAGCTCATGCTATTGAAGATCTCAGGACAGTAACAAACGGGACAAGAGACATGCTGATTGGAAAACTTGTTGCCTTTGAGTTGAGTGAATTTGGTGAATCTTCACCTAAGACAAAGTATACATTCAAAGCTACTGTATCTGGAAAAAGACAACATAGATATGATCCAGGAGAGAGTTCCAGGAAAACATTCAAATATAAAAAAGAAATGAAATTGATTAAAGATGAAGAAAGAGAGCTAGAAGAATTGAAAGCACTGATTGTGAAAAGAGAAGCCAGAGGACAAGGTAACTACAAAGAAAAGTTTCCTATAAAATGTTTTTCTTGTAGTAAGATAGGTCATTTTGCATCAAGGTGTCTTCAAAGGGTTTCTAAATATAAACCTGAGAAGTCTAGATTTGAAAAGAAATGTTATTATGCTGAAGAAGGTGTTACTGATGATGAATCTGATAAAGAAACTGGAAATGAAGATGAATGGGTATTCATTTCTAATGGTCCAGTGTCCACTGAATCAACTAGTAATCAGAATATTGAGAAATCTCTTGCAGCCAAAATTGATGAGAAGGATGAGTGGGTGATTGATAGCGGATGCACACATCCTATGACTGGTGACAAGAAAGTTTCTTAGCTTGGAAAAATATGATGGTGGTGTTGTAAGATTTGGAGATAACAATGTTGGTGTGATTTGTGACAGAGGCACTATTTCTCTTGGTGGAAAATGCAATAATGATGATGTCCTATATGTTGAAGGTTTGAAGCACAATTTTTTGAGTGTTGGATAGATGGTTGACAAAGGTTATAATCTTCAATTCAAAGATGGTAAATGCAGGATATCGGGAAACTCAAGAAATGTGATTGTTTTAGGTACAAAGACAAGAGGTAATATTTTCACTTGAATGTTGCTAGTGAAAGTTGTTTGATTGCTCAAGTTGATGTAAGTTGGTTATGGCATAGAAGGCCATGCCATGTAAATTTTGATAACATTGTCAAAATAAGCTCCACACAAGTAGTCAGAGATCTACCTAAGTTAGTAAAGCCTACTAACCCTATATGCAAGGAATGTCAGTTGGGAAAGAAGACAAGAACTTCATTTCAGAGAAAACAAAATCATTCCAATGGAGTACTAGATTTGGTACATACTGATCTATGCAGCCCATCTAGAATAAAAAGTCTACAAGGAGAAAGGTATTTCATGTTTTTTATTGATGATTACTCTAGAATGGTATGGGTTGCCTTCTTAAGAGAAAAACATGAGGCATTAGAGAAATTCAAAAGCTTCAAGGCTATGGAAAAAAATGAGATAGGTCTGAAGATCAAATGCTTGAGATCAAACAGAGGTGATAAATTCACTTCCCCGGAGTTCAATTCATTTTGTGAAGAGCATGGAATAAAATGAGAATTATCTGCTCCTCGGACCCCACAACAGAACGAGGTTGTTGAGAGAAAGAACATAACAATTTTAGATGTTGTCAGAACTATGATGTTGGAAGGAATTGTTCCTCATACCTACTGGAGAGAAGCTATAAGCACTGCTGCATACACTATCAACTGGGTGAATGTCAATGGTAATTCTAGTAAGACCCCTTTTGAGATATGGTTTGGTTATAATCCTACTGTTAATTATTTCAAAATCTTTGGAAGTAGATGTTATATTAAAAGAGATGAAGATATTGGCAAGTTTGAAGCTAGAAGTGATGAAGGAATCTTTTTGGGTTACTCTACTATGAGCAAAGCCTACCGATGCTACAATAAAAGATTGAAGAATATGTTTGAGAGTGCAAATGTCAGAGTTGATGAGGATATTAAAAAATCATCCAAGTACTAAGGATATGATTCAGATGACCAACAATATAGTACTGAGAATGGGAAGAATGCGCAGACACATAATCAAGTTCAAATTGTTCTGGTGAATCAAGAAAATCATGAAGAAGAAGACAGTGGAAATGCAAAAGAAAGAACAAAAGAATCCAAAATTCCCAAGTATGTAAAGTGAAGTCATTCTAAAAGTCAGATCATAGGAGACAAGAACAAAGGTGTACAGACTAGAAGAAAAAATGCAAAAGAATATTGTCTAATATTCAAGACTGAACCTAGCAATGTCAATGAAGTATGTAAAGATGGATATTGGATGGAAGCAATGAAGGAAGAACTGATGCAAATAGAGAAGAATGATACATGGAATCTTGTTCCTAGACCTCAAGACAAAATGTGATTGGAACCAAATGGGTCTTTCAAAATAAGCTGAATGAACAAGGTGAAGTAATCAGGAATAAAGCAAGACTATTATGTAAAGGATACTCACAGATGGAAGGTATTGATTTTCAAGAAACCTTTGCCCCTATTGCTAGAATTGAAGTTGTAAGGTTATTTCTTGCTTATGATACTTTCAAGAACTACAAAGTATATCAAATGGATGTGAAGTCAACATTTTTGAATGGTGAGTTAAAAGAATAAGTTTATGTTGAGCAACCAAATGGATTTCAATTGACTGATGAAAAGGACATGGTGTGTTGGTTAAAGAAAGCACTGTATGGACTCAAACAAGCCCCTAGAGCTTGGTATGCAAGACTAAATAAATACTTTTTGAAGCTTGGATTCAATAAAGGTATTGTTGACAACAATCTGTATTTCAAAATGGATAAGGATAAAGAACTAATTATTGAAGTCTTTGTTGATGACATTATTTTTGAAGGTAATGATGACTTATGTATGAAATTTGTTGATGAAATGAAAATTAAATTTGAAATGCCAATGATAGGAGAACTAGAATTCTTCTTAGGATTACAAATTAATCAGTTAGATGATGGAATCTTTATATCTTAGTTTAAGTATGTGAAAGATTTACTGAAAAAGTTTGGCATGGAAGATTCAAAGCCAGTTGGCACACCCATGGTAACCAGATGTAAGCTAACACAGAATGATTATTCTCCTAAGGCTAATCAAACAAGATACAGGTCAATGATTGGTGGATTGCTATATTTGACTCAAACTAGACCAGACATTATGAATGATGTATGCATGGTTGCTAGATATCAAGTTGATCCAAAGGAATCAAATGTGACTGCAGTAAAGAGAATATTCAGATACTTGAAAGGAACAGTTGACTTTGGGTTATGGTATCCAAAGGATGATGATCTTAATTGATATGCCTTCTCAGATGCAGATTGGGCAGGAGATGTAAAAGACAAGAAAAGCACAAGTGGTAGTGTGTTCTTCTTGGGGAAGAAGCTGGTGTCTTGGCTAAGTAAAAAGCAGAATTCCATTTCTCTATCTACTGCTGAGGTAGAATATATTGCTATTACAAGCAACTATACTCAAGTGTTGTGGATGAAGCATATGTTGATAGACATCAAAATTGAGTATGATGAGCCAATCGCTATATTCTATGACAACTCAAGTGACAAACATTTCCAAGAATCCAGTGCTACATTAAAAAACAAAGCATATATCTATCAAGTATCAATTTTTGAGAGACAAAGTGAGTGACAAAGAAGTCAGACTGGAATATGTGCTTACTAAGGAGAAAATTGCAGATATTTTCACTAAACCATTGCCTAAGGATACTTTTGAGTATCTCAAAGGAAAGGTAGGGGTAATTTCGCCTCCTAATCTGAACTAAGATGCAAGTATTTGCATCAATCCGTGCACTCACAGTCAGATCTTGTTTCAGATTGATGTTATGGTGGCTGCTACTTAGGGGGAGTAGTCAGAACATTCAGATATGTGGTTCAGAGCTTGTCTACCTTTTCCATTGATTTCAAAGGGGGAGAAGAGTAATGTGAAAAAGTGCTAAGAAAGGGAGAGAAGAGTCATGAGAGAAGAGCAATACTAGAAGTATAGAAGAAAGGGAGAGAAGTGAACAGTTAGCTGTGTTAATGGTATTTTTCAAATCATGTGTTGCCATCAATTCCAAAGGGGGAGATTGTTGGATGTTGAGGCTGTGTTGCCCATATGTGGTTGTCACTGATGTCAACACTATTAGCATTGATGATTTTGAAGGCTATATATGTTGAGGATATTGAGAAAATTATAATAAATATATTGTAGGCAGACTGTGAAGCTGAGAAGGTCAAAGTAATGGCAAGTTTTGTACGTTGATGGTTTGAAGGCGTGCACTAAAGGGTTTGTTGCTAAGCCTATCTAGTATGTTTTCTGGAAGTTTCAATGGTATGCATCAAGATTGAAGAAATTTATTAAGTGATGTGTTCCTACAGTCATTCTGTTACTGTAGCAAGTGTTTCTGAGAGAAGAGAATGCAATTCTGGTGAATTGAATTGTTGTGTATAATCCTGAGATGTTCAGTGATGTTTCTAGATCATACTCTATCAGTTTGGTACGTTCGCGTTGATCGGTGTGTTTGTGATTGGAGATTTTTCCTTGTGTGTTTAAGTTTTTCATGTTCTTGGCCGACATGATGGTGGTAACGTGTAACAGATCCTTATGGATTAATATTTTATTGTTTGGCATATTCAAGGATGTTGATTTAGGTCCTCACTATCTTGTGACTAACTTAGGTTGGTACGCATTAATATTTATTCATGTATTGAGGCCAACAGTTTGTAATTCATTTATTATTTTGTGGCCGACAAAGTAGTTGATGTAAATCCATGTAGTGGATATATAAGAGCGATTGTTTGAGAAAATTCAAGTGTGTGTGAGAGAGTGTGTGTGAGAGAGTGTGTGTGTTCCTAAGAAAGAGCGAGTGTATATATGTGTATGCAAGATATGTGTGAATAAAGATCATATCATTCGAATGCAGAGCAAAGTGTGAAGAAGTTTGAGCGAAGAAGATTTGTGCCTAACCAGAACTGTAATCAAGCTTATGAAGAAGCTATTTTCTTAGTTCATACTTGTTAAATGGATTTAATCTAATTGTCTTATGTATGGCAATGAGCCTTCCCTTTGAGCAATGAGCTCTAGGCAGTGTGCTTGAATACAAGTGCATTCTTTATTCATTCTTCATTATACTTTTAACAGGGTATAATCTTGTGGAATAACATCCACCATGGTTTTTCCCCTAACAGGGTTTCCACGTATAAAAATCTTGGTGTTCATGTGTTTCCGATTTGTTGTTGATTTATGCTTGCACTGTTAATTATCAAATCTGAGATTAAAGATTGATTAAGTTTGAATAAGTTTAATTTTTGCAACAACTAATTCACCCCCCCTCTTAGTTGTCTATCCGTGTTTTGCCAACAACAAACACACTATTACTTACAACTGTTACATCAAAAATTGTAAAGACTTGAGAACCTAGATACAACACCTTCACATCTTAACCAACTTATATTCTAGATCATAAGACACCTTTTTCTGCGGAGAGGTGTAGACCAAAATACCATGACACTACCAAAGTATGCATTGTGAATGCCTTGGCAAACTTTAGAAACTTACCTTTTTAAAACTTATCTTTATGTGTGGTACACCAAACTAGAATGAAATCAATTAGAACAAGTGTACCAACCTCCACACACCTTCTACCTTCATAGAAATCTTTAATAAAGGTCCATTTATACACAACAGATTTGCACATCAACTGATCTGATTCAATTCTTCTTTCATGCTAAAGTCTTCAACACCTTGTCCTTTTCAAGGGGGATAAAAGGTTCTGCAAGTGAAATTTCTCCCTAAGATAATGCTATATCTTTGTTTATCTTAGAATCTTGTGCAGAGTGTACAAGTGTAGAATCATCCTTCCTCTCATGGTCTTCCTTTGACATAGGGACTTCCAACGATCATAAATTTTGACTCGGATGTCCGTTTGGGCTAAAACTCAGTTGGGGGCCATCTCAAAAAAATTTTGAGGCCAAATTCTTTCATCTTGGCCCTCAAAATCAACTTTTAATGTTTTTTTTTCGGGTTTTTAGAAAATTATTTTCTTTAATAACTTGGAAATCATGCTTCCAATTTTGAATGTAAGTTGGAAATTCATGCCACCTTAGTTTTATGAAGTTTTTGGAAAAATTTGGGTTCATAAGGATATGTATGCAAAATTACCTAAAATGGCAAAAACCGACAATTGTCAAAAACTGCCAGAAAAGGTAATTTTTGGGTTTTTTGTTTTTTTTTCCAATTTTTAAGATATAAGGGTGTTTCTTTCATTGTAGAAACAAATTTGGTGAATAGAATAAGTTTTATTCTGAATCCATCTTGAATTACCTAGCTTTCTTTATTCAGTAATGATTTAATTTTATTGAATGTGTTCTTTGGCTGCATCGTCCTTCCCAACCTTTTCATTTCCCTTCTTTTTTTGATTGAGTGTTTCATCCCTTTTCTAATTCTAAATAGGTTGCTTCATAAAACCACTACAGCAATGGTTTTCCTTGTCTCCCATCTTATTACATTTGTAGCACACAGTGTTATGTTTTGGAACAAAGTTGTTCCTCTTTACCTTAGATCTACACTCATCATCCTTGTGACCATAGTTGTTGCAATCATAGTAGTATCCATGAAACAAGGTAGTATTGTTTCTTTGAGGCATAAATGATCTTCTACCCATGTTATCATTTATTCTTTGTCTAATTCTACAATCAACAACCTTATGCCCAAATTTATTGCAACAAAAACAATAACTTTGAAAGAATTGATTGAACCCGATAGGGGCATGCTTTCTTGTAAATGAAGGAATTCTAAATCCTTTTTCTTTCTGATTAGAATTGGATCCACTTTCTTTCTTTCCATTTTGAACAGTATTTGCATATCTGGAGCTACTCTTCTTAGAGTCTTCAATGCAAGATTTATCCTCCTTTTTTTCAGGCCTTCCAATTGATTTGGAGTTATCCTCAAGACCAAACTTCTGCCCTTTGTCAATTGGTTCTTTTTCTCTTTTCAAGGCATTCCTCAGAGTGACAATGTCTTGCTCAATTTTTAATCATTCAGTTGTTTTTTCATTGAGCTTGAAATTCAAGCAATCTTCAATTCTCTTACCTTCTTCAACCTTTGTTTTTAAATCAAAGATCATACCTTCTACCTTTTTTAGTTTGATTTCACATTATTTACTACCTTCTACTTTGGATTTCAATTTGTCATTTTCTTCCTTATATTTTTCAAGCAAGCTCTCATATTTTTTATTTAGTGTCGTTGCTTCATTCACGTCTTCTAGAGCAAACCAAAGTTTTCCTTCAAAGCCTATTTCCCAATCATTTGAATTGAAGTCTCAACCTTCAGGTTCAATTGATTCTATATCTGGATTAGAAGAAAGCATATATTCAACACTCAAGGAGCTAAAGTCCTTACATTTTTCAATATTACACTTAATGCCATTAGCATTAAAGGCCATAAAGAGGGTTTCATCATTTGAATCATTCTCCTCATCTTTTGAGGAACTGATGCTTTCCTTGGAATAAAGACCCTTTTTTTACATTATCTCTTTTGTTACCCTCATCAGATTCTTTATAGGGGCATTTATATGCAAGGTGACCAATCCTTCTACAATTAAAACATTTGAAAGGTAACTTACCTTTGTACTTTCTAGTTCCTTTCTTCAACCTTCTCACAAAGTTTGCTTCAACTTCATCAAAGTCATCATTTTGATCAACAACTTCATCTTCAATCTTTGTTATCTTTGAAAGTAGGTTCCCCTTTTGGAACATCCTTGTCAAATTCTCTCATCTCAAAGGTAGTAAGAGCACCAAAAATTTCATCTGCTAAATATTATGTTGGCCCCACGGTTGTGTTGCACCAAAAGGTTGACCTATTAATGCCTGATACAACCACCAAAGTTAATGGATCCACGGGAGGTAGTTAAGCCATGTCACGAATCTCGAGGGGAGCTCTGACCATTTTCCAACAATCTCCCCCTCAACATTACTCGAGGGGATTTGAACCCGACACCTTTGGCTCATTGGCCCCACAGTTGTCGTTGCACCAAAAGGTTGACCTATTAATTCTTGATACAACCTCCAAAGTTAACGGATCCACGTAAGGTAGTTAAGCCATGTCATGAATCCTGAGGGGAGCATTGACCATCTACCAACATATTGATCCAAGTCTTTAGACTCTTCAATGGAAAACACTTTATGACTATAAGATTTTGGGAGATACCTCAAAACCTTCTTCACATTTTCACTTTCTTTTACTTCTCCACCAAGACCAAAGATGCTAGAGACAACTTTATGTACCCAGAGCATATAAATTATAATGTCTCCATCTTATATCATCTTCAGAGTCTCAAATCTACTTTTAAAGATCTACAATTTGGCTTTCTTTACTTTTGTATCACCTTCATAGATGTTGTTGAGCTTTCCCCAAACATCTTTAGTATAACTACAATTCATCACTTTCAAAAGGTTTGAATCAACCTGTTAGAGTAATTGGACATTTACTTTATTAATTAAACAATATTTGTTTAATTATGTAAAGTTTCCTTTTAACTCTTTTTCACTTAAGCTAACATTAGGTGCATAATAATTAATTACTTTATTAATTATTATTGTGCAAGCCTAGGGTTTTCCTTTTTAGGGTTTTCATCTATATGTAGTTGAAAACTATCTTTTGTATCATTATTCATTTTACATTTTCAGGTGAATACATTGCTCCACATTCTTGAGCATTTCTTTTGTTGCTTCTCTTTGTTTCTCCTTGTAACAGGCTATTTGCTTGCAAAGATCTTTTGGACTTTTGTGGTGTTGTATCTTCTCAACTCCAACATGGTATCAGAGCTAAGATGCCCAAGTTATGCCCATTTGAATAAAAAAGACATAATAGGGGTTGGAGAAAAAAAATCAGCCCTCTGGGGCTTAAAATCCGGTGGCCCCAGGGCACATGGCGGATCGGGGGTTGGTGATCAGGGGGGCGGGCGGCACGGGCGGTGGGGTGCGTGGGTGCGGGGCCCGGACCCGGGGGGCAGGGGGGGGCACGGCAACCCGGCGTGCAACCCAGTGCTATACACATTTCGCACAACCGATGGAGCATCAGCGGACGAAGCACATTGAGCTTCATATGCATTTCATCAGACAGTTGATTCAGGATGGTTCTCTCATCTTGGAGTATGTTCCCACTGCCGAGCAGGTTGCAGACATCTTCACAAAACCTTTTGCATCTCCGCGCTATCTTCAGTTGCGCTCTATGCTTGGGGTGAAGGAAGTTGTCCTTGGGGGGTCTTTATGAGGCCTTCCTTCCTTCATGTTTCTTTCAGCATGTTGTTCTATCTCTTTTTGGAGAGGAGTTTTTCCCACTGGGTTTTCTCTTTTCTCCGTTTTATAGAGATTTCATTGTACTTGGGTACCTGATCTGGCCTTGTTGCCGGGACCCATTGCTTTTGCTTTCAGTAGCTTCTTCTAGGTTTTAGCTTCTCCCTATGTCTATCTTAAGGGGGGGTGTTAGAGTAATTGGACATTTACTTTATTAATTAAACAATATTTGTTTAATTATGTAAAGTTTCCTTTTAACTCTTTTTCACTTAAGCTAACATTAGGTGCATAATAATTAATTACTTTATTAATTATTATTGTGCAAGCCTAGGGTTTTCCTTTTTAGGGTTTTCATCTATATGTAGTTGAAAACTATCTTTTGTATCATTATTCATTTTACATTTTCAGGTGAATACATTGCTCCACATTCTTGAGCATTTCTTTTGTTGCTTCTCTTTGTTTCTCCTTGTAACAGGTTATTTGCTTGCAAAGATCTTTTGGACTTCTATGGTGTTGTATCTTCTCAACTCCAACACAACCAATCCACACAAGAGAGCATTCTTAGCTTTGGAATTGCATTCATATAATCTAATTTTAGCTAGATCTGTTGGATGAGTAGCAGGAGCAACATACCTATCCTTGAATTATTTCCAAACACCAAACCCTAGGGACTTTAGTTTTCCTTCCATTCTTAATTTCTAGAAAGCATAATTAGTCCCATTAAACTTAAGATCCTTGTATGAACTATCATGTGCCATCCCAGATCTTTGCCTCAAGTTGTTAAGATTCTTTAAAGGAACTTGGCTCTGATACCAATTGTTGAACAAAACCAGATATTGAGAGGGGGTGAATCAATCTACATAAAAAATTCAGCTCTTCCAAAACTTGAATTCCTCAACACAATAAAAAACTTCAAACTCTTAAGTAGATCAGTAGAAAGGTATAACAGTTTAAATCCTCAAACAATTTAGCAATGAAAGATATAGGAACTCTAAATCTAACTAGATTAGTAACAAAGATAAAAGAGACAAGAACACACATCCACAAGATGACACCATATTTACATGGAATACCCAATGAGAAAAAAATCATGACAAGAGTTAACTCACAATATAAAGGCTCATTGCTATAAAGGACTTTCAAACTAAGGCTCACTACTTAGTGCAAGATACAAAGGACTTGCAGAAATGAAGCAAATACAACTTCAAAAGAAAGATACAAGGACTTGATGAGATTCACTATCTCAAAGTAGGATACAAAAAATTAGAGAAATATTACAATATTTGTCTTGACTTAACACTCTCCTGATTGAGGCATTATATCACATCTGATTCTATATTTCACACTTTCACACTTGTTCTATGAGATCTTTAGATACAATCCACACTTTCTTGTTCACACGCTTGTACACTTATCCACCTTGTTGCATTCAAAATTATCTTGTATTTATATCCATTGCAACATTTCAAAAATTCAATTAGGTTGGCTAGGAAGAAGATAAAAAATGAATTCAACAAGTTGGCCACCAAAGCATAGTGTGGTCCTATCCCAAAGATATAAAAGACCAAAAAAAATTAATACTTCTTTCAATGCGATCCAAAAAAATTCACATGCTAGTGCACATCAATCTGAGTCGGCATCAAGGAAATGTGAAGCACATAACCAATCGGCTCAAAAAAATTCTTCCAATTGAATTCACTCAAGGAAGTTCTAACCAAGATAGGTCAATAACCAAATATAACATAGCACATCTTCAATTGTTGGTGTAGACCTCCAAGAAAATGACACAAGAAAAAGAACAAGCCCTATTAGCCAGATATCCATAAATAACCCAAAGAACCAACTCAAGACACAATGCAACACCAAAGGGCAATCGACAACATGTGGATCACATGGGGATGTTACATGAACATCCAACTACATTTCCAAAAACTTATTTCATACTTTCATGCCATCAATAGCCACCACAAACCAAAAAGGAACATAATAATTTATTCAAGAAGCACAAGATGCATAGCCAGATGATATAACATTAACAGATCAACTTGTAGATCACTTCAACATATGAAATTGAAACTAAGACACTGCATAGATGTTGAGAACACATTAAACAATCCAAATGATTAAAGACATTAATGCAAAGAAATGTGTAGTTTTTGGACCAGTCTAGACAACCAACAACATTGCCAAACATATAGAAATCTCCTCGAAAACATTGGTGACCTAAACAGATAAGAGTGAAAAATCCAAAGAAAAATAACTTTGAATCCCAAACTATAAAACCAATTATTCAATAGTGGAGAAATTTGGAGCATTATACCAAACAAACTTCAATGTAGCTTCCAGGAACACAACCACTTAAGCAACTTGTAGAGGCCAGAACTTTCTTTCAGAAACACGTGCTTTATTAGGAACATCAAGAGAGAGAATAAGACATATTTTAAACCTTCATAAACATCTCTCCATTGTCAGAAATACTTCTAATGCTTCTAATCCTCATCTTAATAAATTATTATAAAAACAATGTTGTTGATAGAAATCCTATGCAGTACTTATTAGATAAGATATGGCATCTAACCATGATATTTAACAAACATTAGATAAGGCATGGAATCCAACCATAAAATTTAGCAACATCACCTACATCAATTCTATCCCAATATTGATTTTGACATCCAACCATGAACTTCAACAATGACATCCAGCCATTGTCAATCAAAGAAAAATGCCAACGATCTACCTTATATCATAGGTGATGACAACAATGACAACCACAAAAAATTCGCCAAGTTTTGTCATCGACTACTGACAACAAGCTCATCGACCACTGCCAAACATATAGCAATCCTCAACAAGTTTTGACATCAAAGACAACCAACAATCAATTTTGACATCAATGGCATCAACTAACAACAATCTCACACAAATCTCCTCAAGTGTTGACATCAATGACAACCACTACCAACAATTTTTTTATTAGCAATTATATGTGGTCTTGGGGAGGAGTAATGTTTGAAATTATTACCCTTAAAGGTGTTTCATATTAAGGAAAAGTGTGTTGTCAATAGGAAAAGTGAAATAATTAAATAAGGAAAGTATATAAAAGATAAATGAGAGGTCGTATTTTACCTTTTTCTTAGAAAATATTTGAATGAAAAAGATAGCTTGCAAGTGCAAAAAGAATTTGAAGAAGCTATGTGAAATTGTAATAGTTGAATGAGGAAAGAGTTGCAAATATAAAGGCAGATAAAAGGAAATAAGAACTTAGTTTATGATAAGAAGAAAGGAAAAGGGGAAATATGAAGCATAAAAAAGGTACAACATTATTTGTTTCTCTATTACTAAAGGTCCCAAATGAATCTAGATAGACAATATTATTTAAGATAGTCAAATTAAGTAAAAATGGTAGAAGATGAACTAAGATTGGAACCATTAAAAGGATTGTGTGAGGAAAATTTGGAAAAGGTAACAATATTTAATGATGGAAAAAGATATAATATGTTCAATATTGAACAAACATTGGTAGATTCAAGGTTTTTTCATAAGGAAATTTCCTACTTTTAGTTGCCTTGATAGACTCACAAGTTCTTGAGTTACAAAAACCTTGGGAGATTGTACCCATAAGATAATTAAATAAAACCAAATACATTAATGTTCATGAAGATCATATGATTGAAAAGTTGTAAGTAGATATTGAATAGAAAATGGAACACATATATATGTATATCGACGACGCTAGTTAATTCTTTATCAATCTAGGTGTGTTACATAAGCTTGTGGAGATGGAATAGTTTGTGTATATAGAATTTGATCCTCTTATAAGACAAAGTTTCCTAAATTAAATGCACCTACAATGGGAATTAAAAATCATCACCAAAAACATGTTTAATAAGATATATAGTATGAATTATTTTTTAAAATATTTATATAATTTAGCAAACAAAGATATTATACTAACATACATATACACACACCATTTCTATCACCTAAATGATAAAATTCAACATTGTGATTATAAATTATGAGCACATGGATGGAACAATTAGACAATTGGTATGACACAACAAATCACTACCAAAACATTTCAAAAAATAATTTATTTAATGAGACAAATTATAATTTCAAGTAACTCTATGGTGAACATCACAATATTTTTATTATTTTTATTTATGTTGATAAAAAAAATTTTAAACGCATGATGCAATGAACTAATTCTTTGATACATGTTCTTTGTAAATGTCAGCAAATATATATGGAAGTCAACAATTCTTCTAAAATGACTCTTCAAGAGTTCATTATCATTTCAGGAGCTGTATATTTTGTGTTTGCTTTTTTTGTACCACACTTGTCAGCTATGAGGATGTGGATTGGTATTTCAGCATTTCTAACCTTCATATACATCATTATTTTGATGAAGATATCAATATCAGATGGTATGTACAAAGTTATATTTATTTTTCAAAATTTTAATTTAATAAATAATAAAAAGTTCCCTTAAAAACTTAGGATTGGATGAAAAATTTTAAATTAATTTTTAGTACACACATTTCAATGTAATGCAAAGCAAGTTTCCACTTAGAGCGAGATAATCATTATTTTTCCATCCCAAATCTCTTAAGAATAAAAATTGATTTGAAAATTAAAAGATGACATTTTAAATTCATGTTCTTTGTCTAGGTATGTCAAATTCAAAGAATTATAAACTACTTGGTTCAAGGACAGAAAAGGTTTTCAATGGATTCAATGCAATTGCATCTATTATTTTTGCAAATAATAGTGGAATGGTTCCTGAACTTCAAGTAAGTAATATCAACATATTTTCCATTTATCTAAATAATTTTAGATAGTTAAAAACCTAAAGGTTCAAGCATAAGATAGGTTTAGGTTATATTTTGGTATATCTATTATACATTTTATATTATATTCATCTTGCTTAGGTGTATAGTATAGATATGATGAATTTTATATGTAGATGATTTAGACAATTCTAGGAGCAAGTTGATTTCTTTTCTATTTTTCTCTAGATAGATTTTAGGAAAGTAATTATATTTTAAGAGACTAGGTTTTTACTCTTATCTTAATTTTTGTATTTTCTCTAAAATAAAAATTCATTTAATGATTATTTAGTTTGATGAATAATATATTCCTTTATTCATCCATTCCTTCTTGACTATATGTATTCTTTATTTATTTGCACTAGGTAGTTTTATTTCATTATGTTTCATTCATTGAGTTAGATTTTATTTAACACATGTATAAAATATTACATAGAATCAAGTAGGTTAGATTATGCAAACTCCATTTATTTGTGCACAATAAGATATATCTACTCTAGGTAGTTTTCTTTAATTGTTTTTTATTCCTTAAGTTTTATTTAATTTAACACACACATTAAATCTTACATAGTATCAAAGTAAACCTTAGATTAGGAAAAAAATGTTTATTTGTGCAAAATAAGATTTTTCTATTGATGAGTCTAGCTAGATTGTAATAATATGAAACCCAACATGGATCAACATTGTAAGGCTCTTGTTGGTGAACTCTCCTGTCAAAAACCTTCAAAAATGGTGGAAAATTGATGACTAGTGAATTAGAATGATAAGAAAAATAGGTAAAGTCTAGACAATAACTATGTGTATAACATTATCATGCCACTATCATAAAACTCAAAATCTCAACATAATAAAAAATGTCTTTTAAGACAAATTCATGAATAAATGAAGTAAGAAGGATACAAAGAGCCTCATGTAATGTATATGTATCTAAATTCCTTCAAAAACATACCCGAGAAAGTGTAAACTCTATCTCTAGATACACAAAAGGAACATACAAAAGAAATAATACAAAATGTTTTTTTTATTAATACACTATCGCAAATTGGATAGGGATTCTTCCACATTAAATTCATGGTACTAACCTACAACTCCCAAATAAATGGGTAGAGTAGTTCCTCATCACAAATTATTATTCTATTTGAGGTATTACCTTCACCTTCATGTTATTCCTATTTTTGACCTTGGAAAAGTTTGGACAATTTTTATATTTTTTGTATTATAAGGTCCCCCGACTTGGTCATATCTTTCTCCTTTACAATTTGTTGGGGAAAAATGAAAAAAAATTATTTGAGTTTATCTTCTTCATTCTTTCCTTTTATTTTGATTAAGTTAGAAATTTCAAGCCCCTAGTTTTTTTACTTAGTCAAAATTGAAAGTGTCAAAGAATTTTTTGTACACTCTATTTTAGCCAAACAAATTGTGCCAAGGACTAAGTGAAATACTAATAATCCTTTTTAAAAGTTTTTGTAGCTTACATCTCTTTGGTAAAACTCAATTTATTGATAAATTTTTTTGGCTCCAAAATAGTTCCTTGAACCCAAAAAGTGTTTGAACCACATTGGCACTTGAGGAACTCAATTTCACCAATGGAACACCATCATAATTAATTTTATAAAATTTGATGGTCCTAAGAACCCTTTCAACCCCATAAGGCATTTCAAGAACCACACATGCTCTCAACAACATGAAAATCACCAAAATGATCAGAGTTATTATAGACATGTAAAATTGACCTAACACGTGTCACACACCTTGAACAACATTGAACAACATCGAATAGCATCAAACAACATCAAACAACATTAAACATTATCCTGCAACACCCCGTAATGTCTCGAAATGACTCAAAATCATCTTGGAACATCTCATAACATCTCAAAATGACTCAAAATCATTGTGGAACATCATGTAACATCTCAGAATGACTTTAAATTATCTTGGAACATCTCGTATCATCTCAGAATGACTTGGAATCATCTCGAAACATCCCATAACATCTCAAAATGACTTGGAATCATCTCAAAACATCCTGTAACATCTCAAAATGACTCAGTATCATCTCAGAACATCCCATAACATCTTGGAACCATCTTGAAATGTCTCCAAACATCTCAAAATCATCTCATAACATCTCATAATCACCCCAAAACATCTCAGAATCATCTCGTAACATCTCAAAACCATCTCGGAATGCCTCGAAACATTTCAGAATCATCTCGTAACATCTCAAAATCATTCAACAATGTCCCACATCACACCACATCGAAACGATATCCCAAAACCCTAATTCTGCTATTAATTGAATAAAATAACATTATTTAATTAATTCACTTTTTCATCATTTCAGACAAATTAAATAAATTTTATTTATTTAATGAAGTCCTAAAAACCCTAATTCTGCTATTGATTAAATAAAACAACATTATTTGATTAATTCACATTTCACCATTTCGACCAATTAAATAAATCACATTTATTTAATGAAGTCCTAATCTCACTTTATTTCATCTTGATTGATTAAATAACACCAATTATTTAATTGTGTCGCTAAATCACCTTATTCCACTAAGTTGATTAAATTATTAAATCATAATAATTTAATTACAACACTTTCCCTCCAAAATTTGAATAATTAAATCAAACTATTCAAATCAGTTATCAGAAATCAAATCAAACTAATGCAACTTTGTTTGCAAAAGTCAAACTTGATTTGCACGTTCAACTCCAAAAAGGAATTAATTAATTAAATCAATTGATTCATATTCCTCACCCACTTTCTGATTGACCAAATTATGATTGTTGACTGAGCAATCTAATTTGTTAACTAATCAATCTAAATTGTTGACTGAGCAATCTAAGTTGTTAACTAAGTAATATAAGTTGTTAACTAATAATTTTGATTTGTTAATTGATCAATCAAATTCCTAACTAAGACATCTAAATCTTGACTAATTAATTTAAATCCCTGACTGGTCAATATATTTCTCAATCACCCAAATTGTGCAATCAACTTTGCACAATCTTCTCATGTCTGAATCCTCTCAACACATTTTGACCATTGATCTGGATATTCTTCAAAACAATCTTGATCATCCATTTAAAATTTCATTTTATATATAAAAAACTCATTTCTTCACAAATAAGGATTGGAGAATCAACATACCTTATACAATGAAGTGTTGTCAAGAACACCATTGATAGAGCTTCATCATTTCCTTCGATCAACCAACATCAAGCAATCATTCCTCAAGATTTTGCACACACACTTTGGAGGCTTCATGGTGATAAGAAAAACCCAACATCAATCGAATACACTCCACTATGGGATGGTAACACTGTGTTCTTTTGTACATTTAATTTTGCAATCATAGATTCGTTTATGTATGTTCAAATAGCTTAGTTTCATTTTGTATGTGTAGGATTAGATCTTAGATTTATATGTTAAATATTAATTTAGATTATGATGCAGAGAAAGGGTGGATAACTTCAACACAAACTCAAAAAATCAAACTTTGCAATCCTAGAACATAACTTGGTGGGTTTTTCCTCACAAGCCTTCAATCTTTAAAGTCTAAAACATGGGGGTAGAAAATTGGGTTTTTTTGGGCCATAACGTTCAATGAAGATATGATATAAAAAATGTAAACATAGTTTTAGACATCCATTTGGACCTTATACAACATATCTCAGAATCAAGGCAGGTTACTTTGGACGGAAATCCTCAAAACTTGATTGTTCTTTTGCCAATTAGACCTAAAACATGAAAAATAAAACCTAGGGCATCATCAAAACATGTGCAAACCTCAATATGGAACCCTGCAACTTTGTAGCATGGTAATATACAACATTTAGACTCCCAAAAAAAAAATTAGAATTATCCACTATGGAAATCTTGAGAAATCATATTTTGAAAGTTACTAGTTACCTTGCCTAGGGTTTATGATAGTTTTGAACTATTTTTGCTAAAATTGCAATATATCTCTCCAAACTAAAAAAAAAATCGATGAGACCAAGTGCATTAGAAATTATATTCACATGTATTTCAATCTCAATTGGTCTGAGATTAATATATGGAATATCAAATCCGTACCATGTGCTGCAACAGACTTGTTACAGAAAAAATCTGGAAGTGGAAGTCACCAATTTGATCACAACTTACATAATACTTAACAAAAATCAACCAAAAAAATTGAAAATGAAAGCTAGATCAATATTCTATCACACCCAATCATTTGTAGATCATTAAAATTCCATACATGACCATACACAACATTGAAACAACAAAATTACGTTCAGAATTACAGAAACAAAGATGTCTTTATTGAATTTCTTCAAAATTACAAACTCCCCACCTTGGATTCGACCTTCCAAGGCTTATTAAAACATGTAAAAATGGTTCTCAACTAAATTTTTAATTAAAAATTTCCAACTTCCCTCATTTAAAATTAATGACTTCATATTCCTTGTTTTGCACTTTTACAACATTGACAACATTTTTGCAAATTTGACAATTTTATGCAAATTAACATCCCAACCCATACCAACCCACCTAATGACCTAATATTGACTCAAACACACATGGTATGGTCTTAAATGACCTTATTACATGGAAAAACATCAAACCAAGGCAAAATGTTAACTTTCACCTCCTAGACCTAAGGTGCTCCTACACCATACTCCCAAGGAAAAATGAACTCAAGTCCCATTTGAGTGCAGGTTTTCTCTCTCTTCTTGGTCTTCCAATTCTTTAGGAACTTTTCCTTCATCTCTACAACTTTCCTTGGATCATTTTTCTTCTTTTTTCACCATCTCTTACTGAGCATCTTCTCAACTTAAAGGTACCAAAATTAAAGTTCTCGTTCATATGCTTCAATACCACCATCTATGTCTTCATCTTCATCATTCAAATACAATACGTTGGCATATTCATCATCGATAGGATCAAAAAATGCAACCATTACCTTATTTGGTTTTGCAACATTTTCATCACCATAGTGTGCTACATTTGTATAACAATCTTCATACAGTGTATTCACTTCTCCTCCTTCTTTAGACTCTTTTCCATCTTCATTTTCATTTGTTGAACCTGTAAACACATACTCACACAAAGGCTTAGTTTCAAAAACACAAGATTTACTTGTCTCTTCAGATGCTTCTAGTGCACTTCCTTTCAACATAGCTTGCAAGTCATCCATCCTTGCTGCTATCATCATTTTCCTTCTTCTCCTATGAATGATCTTGATAGGCCATTTAACCTTCTTTCTTATTGGAAAACGGCAACCACTTTCTTGTTTTTCTCGCTCAAGAAGTTGTTGCATTTGAATTTCCATTCTCTCTTTCATATTTTCTTGAATTTATTTCATTTTCTCCAAGGCTTGTCTCAAGTCAATTATCTCTTGTTGCATGTTTATTTGTTCTTCTTCATCTCACTTTTCTCTTTTCCTTTTCCTTCCACTTGTTTCTTGCTTGGTACCTCCTTACTCTGCAAGTCTCCACAAATGATTCTTCTCAAAATTTCCATTATTATTTCTTAATCAAGTATCTTTCACCTTGCTTCCTCTTGTGTTTGTGATACCTCACCTAGGTTTCCTCCTTTCTTCACTACCTAGTCTTTTGGCATCCAAGTTCTTGCTTCAACCTGCAAAAAGACAAAACACAAACTCTAAACTTCTTTTCCTAGACCTTTTAGGCTTTGATACCAATTTGATGCATATCAGGGGTGGATGAATTCAACACAAACTCAAAAAATCAAAATTTTCAATCCTAGAACATAACTTGGCGGGTTTTTCCTCACAAACCTTCAATCTTTAAAGTCTAAAACATGGGGGGTAGAAAATTGGGTTTTTTGGCCATAAATTTCAATGAAAACATGATATCAAAAATGTAAACATAGTTTCAGATACTCATTTGGACCTTATACAACATATCTCAGAATCAAGGTAGGTTACTTTGGATAGAAACCCTCAAAACTTGATTTTTCTTCTGCCAATTAGACCTAAAACATGAAAAATCAGACCTAGAGCATCATCAAAACATATGAAAAACTAAATATGGAACCATGAAACTTTGGAGCATGGTAATATAAAAAATTTAAGAATCACACACAAAAATTTAGAATTCTCCACTATGGAAATCTTGAGAAATCATATTTTGAAAGTCACTAGTTACCCTACCTAGTGTTTATGACAGTTTTGAACTGTTTTTTCCAAAATTCAATATCTCTCTCCAAAATCAACAAAAATCGATGAGACCAAGTGCATTAGAAATTAGGTTCAAATTTCTTTCAATACCAATTAGTTTGAGATCAAGATATGGAATATAAAATCTATGCCATGTGCTGCAACAAGCCTGTTACAAATAAAATCTAGAAGTGGCAGTCACCAATTTGATCATAACTTACATAATACAGAATGAAAATCAACCAAACCAATTGAAAATGAAAGATAAATAAATAACATATCACACCCAATCATGTGTAGATCATGAAAATTACATATAGGACCATACACAACACTGAAATAATAAGATTATGTTCAGAATTGCCGAAACAAAGATGTCTTTGTTGAATTTCTTCAAAATTACAAACTCCGCACCTTGGCTTCGACCTTCCAAGGCTTATTAAAACATGTAAAAATGGTTCTCAAATTTATTTCAAATTACAACTATCCAACTTCCCTCATTTACAATTAATGACTCTTCATATTCCTTGTTTTGCACTTTTACAACATTGACAACATTTTTTCAAACTTGACAAGTTTATGCAACTTGACATCCCAACCCACCTAATGACCTAATATTGACTCAAAAACACATGATATGATCTTAAATGAACTTATTACATGGAAAAACATCAAACCAAGCCAAAATTTTAACTTGCACCTCCTAGACCTAAGGTGCTCCTGCACTAGATTCTTAGATTAGCATGTTTGATCTCGCTTTCGGTCTAATGTTCTTCCCCTCACATAGTTATAAACAAAGGAAGCTTACATATTTTCAATAAAATTATCAATTCCTTTCACCTTAATATTAGTCATTTTTTTTTTTGGATAGATTAATAGCTGGATAGGGCCAGCACCCATTGTACATTATATCAAAAGTTACAGTTTTGAGTTCGGACAGACGCAAAAAATCCTGCTACAAATCAAAATTGTTGTATCCAGCCAGCACAGTACCACCATATCCACCCTTCTAATAATTTCTAACTATAGACATCCTACCCACTCGAGATGCCTAACTATATTCAAACTATCCAAAAATATTTATGCAAGAGACTACAACAACACAGGGATTGTCAAGGCTTCCTTCTCTACAGTTTCCTAGGGCCATGAAGCATAGTGAAGATGGGGCTCATTGCCTCTCGGCTAGAGCCACCCTTCTCTTCCTTTCTAATTTATCTTGCATGGCCCACATGAGCTTTGACCGAGCACTCCAGCTTGCACTTTTGGTGAGCAGGGTCATTAGCCATATCCTCTACATCCCTCCCATCCTCCTCCTGCTAATCCTCGCCCGTATTCGGCAACACTAGCACCACCAAGCCATCATCCACCCGATCACTATCACTGTCACTCTCCACCTCAAAACCTTCATGCACCATGTAATTTACCAACTCATCCTTCATCATAGGAGGAAGGATGGAAACCATACACAATAGGAAGTCGAGATTTTTTTCAATGT
This sequence comes from Sequoiadendron giganteum, assembly GCA_007115665.2. Lineage (NCBI taxonomy): Eukaryota > Viridiplantae > Streptophyta > Pinopsida > Cupressales > Cupressaceae > Sequoiadendron > Sequoiadendron giganteum. The sequence goes on along the minus strand of CM021106.1, from coordinate 644,948,069 downwards.
CCCCACCTCTCACCTCTAGGTCTTCAGGCTCGACCATAGAAATGAGTGGAAACTTTGGAATTGGCCTAGACCCCCGCCTGTTGGTCAAGTAGTAGTGTTGAGGTACATGGATCATCTACATTGTCCAACACCACATCAATCTCTCCTAGATACATATGCTTGAAGAGTCTCTGGCACAAATTCTTTACCTTCTGCTTCACCACACCTCTGTAGAGCATGAGAGCCAAGAACATTGCCATAATATAAGTGTTGAGCTAGTGCTTGTGGTAAGTCCACATGAATTCTCAACCCAATACTTCCTTCACTGCATGTATAACTAGTTTTTTATTAACAAAGAGGATCCCTCTCAGTCTGACATCTGACACCTCTCCCTAGAAAGGCACCATTATCGTGGTCGTTTCTAGGCACACTAGCGTGTCCATGGTTCCAGATGCCTCAACTATGCCTTACCAAATGTGACTTCTAGATGCTTCAAAGATAACTTACCAAATGTGACTTCCCCATGGCCATCTCCATCTACTTATAGCTGCACACAACCTAACAGACTTCACATTAAATTCAAAATCTTTTCACACGAATTTCCTTAAATGCTTAAGTTTGACATTCTCTAGGTTACACTGTAAGAAATGACATTCACCTGACACGAGTAGATAGACGATATCCAACCCAAAAAATTTAGTGCCATATGTAGCTGATATAGAATACCAAGGTTCGTTGAACATGTATAGTTTGCAAGTCCTGAGGTTGAGAGATATGGGCTTCCAATCAAATCCCACCAATCAATATGAATCATCCTAGGAGAATACAAGTTCTTGTCCCAAAATCCCACAAAACCTCCACCATAGCACCAAGTAAGGAGCCACCCAACCTCTTTCTAGCTAGCGTCAACATGACCCCTCCCAGCCTCTGCCATTGGCCCTTTTTTCCAACCTGTCTGCCTCAGAATTTCCTTCATGGTAGATGTGGCTGATTTGGAATTCCTCAAAGGAATTGATGAGGCTCCTAATCGAAGGAAGCCATCTACGCAACAACCAGTTAGGGGTTGAGTTATTTTTGATGGAATTCACTATTAGAAGTGAATCCCCTTCCAGATGCAACTTCGTCACACCCATGGCTTTCCCCAGCTCCAACCCACACAAGGCAGCACAATTTTTTTCTGAATTATTCATAGTTTGGCCAATGCATTCAGCCTTTTGCGCAACCACAACACCTTCAGAGTTTCTTGCCACACATCCAATATTAGCTACACCTAGATTTCCATTGGAGGCCCCATCAAATTTATCTTGATCCGCCCTGCTACTGGCTTTTGCCAAACCATTTTTCTTCTGATTTTGGCTTTCCAGATGACATTCAAGACACCTATAATAGGAGGGATGCTCAGACCTGAAAATCTGTTGGAGAGCTCGATATCCCTATTGGAGAAGATGTTCTTTGGGAAGATTAACCTCTTGGTAGTTGTGTTTACAAGCTCCATGATTGCCCCTGCTATACACCTCACCAACACTTCTCTGCCCATGGATTTCTCTTTAAAAATCCTCCTATTCCTTTCTTTCCAAAGTTCCTAGCACACCGTGGATGGCACAATTTTCTAGACGCTACTAAAAATGCCTTTGGAAATATTTTTTGACCATGCTAACAACCAGTCCCACAAGCTCTATGAGAGTGGGGTTTGATACCCTAAGAGCCCAAGAAGGTTCTTCCAATAGAACTCAACATAGGGGCATGTGAGCAAAAGGTGGGATGCAGTTTTTGCCTACTATTTACACAGTATACATCTATTAGGGCCCTTGAACCCCAATTTTTCCAACCAATCCTGTGTAAGGATTTTATTTTGTGTGGCCAACCAGATGAATACCCTGGCCTTGGGCAAAACATTCTTTCCTCAGAAGAGTGCATTTGGCCATATTTGCACCAACTTCACCTTTTCTTTGAGCTTATACCCAATATTGACCTTGTACTCGCCATTCACTGAAGCCCCCCACTTCAGAATATCCTCCCCTTCTCCATCAGGTATCATTCTTGCCTTCAAAATTGAGTTGAGGGCCTTTTTTTGATCTACAAGAGCATTAAGCTTTCTAGGGTTTTTCCAGGTCCAATGGTGCACTTTGTTTCTCCAGACCTTCTTGTTGTAATCACATAATTTTGGAGCCCAAACTCTAATAGCTTCTACCTTTATTTTTTCCAGATGAGCCATATCTCCTAGCTTAGGGAATCCTTCCCAAAATTCATTCCAAAAAGAGGTGGTCTGCCTGTTGTGAACTTCCCACATGACGTACTTAGAGATGATATCTAACCACAATCACAAATGAAATTTCAAATGGTTGAGGCTTTTGGCGGGTTGAGTATTCTAATTATACTTATCGGATCATCCAAATCCATGTATTTTCTCCTCAAGATTCTCACCCACTTTTGATTACCAGTATACATTTGCTAGACCAATTTTTCTCCCAGTGCCTGGTTCATGACCTTCAACTGTCAAATTCCAGCACCCCCCACCATTTGTGGTTTACACACCTTGTCCCATGCTAACAGTGGAATCTTATTCATTTCATCCAGCCCATTCCAAAAGAACTTCCGCATGATTTGGTTAAGTTGATCAGAAATTCTCTCAAGAAGCTTCAAACAAGACATCGAGTATATTGGGATGGTGGCCAACACAACCTTAACCATGAGTAACCTTCCTGCAGAAGTAAGCCATTTTCCTTTCCATAGTTCCATCTTCCTCTTATAGATGTCTACAAGCCTATCCTAGAATCCTATTTGGTTGGCCCTTGTAAATAGAGGCATGCCAAGGAACTGCCCAAGAAGACTGGTCGTTCTTACACCTAGTATTCATGAAAGGACCCGTTGAAGGCTAGGTTGTACGTTTAGGAAAAATACTTGATTTTCTCCAATTAATATCCTGTCCTAAGGCACTATTGTATTCATCCAACAATTCCTTAATCTTCATTGCCTTTGATCTTGTGCCTTGCTCGAATAATATGGTGTCATCCACGAACTGTTGATGAGTGCTTGCTCCCACCCCAGGAGCTGCCTCAATACCCTTCCAAGAACCATCCAGCCTAGCTTGGCCAATTTTCTTGCCCAAGGCTTCTACCATAATGATGAACCATAAAGGGCAGAGGGGGTCCCCTATCTTAAGCCACAAGAAGAACTGATGAAACCTTGGGCCACTCCATTGACCAAAATTGAAAATCTAGGGGAGGTAATACAAATGCTAATCCAGTCCACAAGCTTCCTATCAAAACCAAACCCAATCAATACATCTAACAGGGATTGTATGTCTACTCGATCATAAGCCTTCAGGATGTCTAGTTTTAGTATCATGCTTGGCAACCATAATTTCCTTGCTGAGTGTATTGTTTCATGGGACACAATTATACCTTCTATAATGGACTTTCTTGGGATGAATCCACTCTTCTCCTCAAAGATTACCCTATTGATCACCAGTTTGAGTCTATTTTCTATTACCTTGGTTACTTTTTTTGTAAATTGTATTACATAAAGAGATTGGTCTAAAATCTCCCATACGTTTGGCTTATTTTTGCTTTGGAATGAGTGCAATGAATGTGTGATTCATCACACCAAGCATTGTGGTATTTCTTCTAGATTATTCCACAGCCTTGACTAGGTCCTCCTTGATAATATCCCAAAAATTATGGTAAAAGAAAGCAGGGAAGCCATTCGGCCTCAACGCTTTATCCGATCCTAGTTGAAAGGTTGCCTTCTTCACCTCATCCAAGCTAATAGGTTTGATGAGTTCCCTATTTTCTGATTCTAAAATTGTGTTTGGGATTCCCCCAAGAAACTCTTCCCTTACCCTCCCTACCTGCTTGGCCTCTTGAGTAAAAAGAGCCTCAAAATACTTGGTAGCCTCCTGACTGATCTCTTCCTCATCTCTGGTAACAATCCCATCATCTCTTTCCAAATTGATAATCATGTTTCTGCTTCTATTGACCAAGGTTGTGTTGTGGAAGTATTTAGTATTTTTGTCCCCTTCTTGAAGCCATAATTCCCTAGATTTATGTTTCTAATGGAACTTCACCCTTGCCAAGACCTCTTATTGTTTGCTTAATAGCTCCTTTTCCTTCAGGTACCCCTCCTGTTCATACCTTTTTCTATTATTTTTTCATTGAGAGCCCTTAGCTCCTCATCAATCTTATCACTCTCTTCAAAGATATTTTTAAAGTGCTCCTTGTTACAGACCCATAATTTGGCTTTGATATGGGAGAGATTCTTATGAAAGGAGAATAGGCAAGATTGGTTGCCTACTCAGACCTCATTCCACCACTGAGATATCTGACCTTGCAAATCAAGATCCTGCAGCCACATCTTTTCAAAGTGAAAGGGGGAGCCACTTTGGAATTTGTCTGGCTGGATTGTTAGTTGGATCAAAAAATGATTTGAACCGCTCTAGGGTAAAATTGTGGCTTCAAGCAGACTCACCACCTGGGACCACTCCCTTGCCACCAGAAACCTATCTAGCTCTTTTGCAATACCCATGTGGCCCAGCTTCTATTTGTCCAAGTGAAAACTCCATTTTTTGTCTGTATCTTCCTTAATGAATTGTTGTCCACAAATTCCTTGAGTTGGCCCAGGGTGGTCGAAATCATCCCCTAGAGAGTCCTCTTCTCTGCTGAAGCCATAGGACCATACACATTGATTACTTTGATCTCTACACTGCCTTGATACATCCTCATTGACACCATCAACCAATTTTGGTTTGAATCTAGGAGGCTACAACAAACCATGGAAGGATTCCATACTATTCCCAGCCCTCCAGAAGCCCCAATTGACTCCCTAAAGGTCCCTTCCTAGCCTTTCCAAAACTTCAACTTCTTCTCTTGTTCTTCCCTACTCCACTTTGTCTCCTGAATGAGCACAATGTTAGGTTTGCTAATCTCTAATTGGCACTTGAAGTGACACCATTTTTTACGGGCATTCAAGCCCCTGGCGTTCCAGCTTATAACCCTCATGATTCCCCAAGAAGGGGAAGTCCCTTCCCATTTCTGAGTATTGTTTTCCCCAGTTTTGTTTGGCCCTTGGCTAACCCTACCAAAGTTAGTTTTTCCTTATTGGATTTGTGACCTCTTTGGCTAGCAGACTTAATCCTTGGAGTCTTTCTACCTTATGGGATTTGCTCAATCCCTCTTTCTGCCAGAATACCCTCTTGGTACTCTTCGAAGCTTTCATCATAGTCTAATTCTGATCCCAAACTCCCCTGGTCTTGAACATCTTCTACTCCATCTTTCTCTTTCCTGCCACAGGTGTGATCCTCCAAATGAACAACCTCTAGCTCCTCTAGCCCCACCTCAACCTACCTCCTCCCTAGGTTCACATCTGCCTGATCCCAACCTCGAATATCTGTGAGGTGAGGGAAGCCATCCAAAATCTGATCTTCCATGCCAGGAGAGGTTACCAGGTCATTTGATTTATTTTGGTTTGACCTATATGCATTTTTGACTTTCCTCCACATGTGGGTCCACCAAACGCCCAATTTCTTTCCTCATTCCTTTTGTGGCTGATTTTGGGGATCATATTGACTCCACAAGTTCTTTTTCCATGTCTGTGGTTGGGGAAATTTTTACCTATGTATTCTCCATCACCTTTAATGGCTCTTTCCCATCCAAATACAGATTGAGACCATTGACCCCAATCTAGCAAGAGCACCTCTCCCTACCGTGTGCCACTGATTTTCATTTAGGGCATAGCTACAGGTTATCTTCCCTGATCACCTCATTTTTCCATATGCCTGTTTATGAGATTAGCTCCATAGCTGATGGTAGATCTACTCCTTGTGCCAATGATACACATAACCTAATGTATGTACCTCTTACAAAATCCTCCTAGGCTTTGTCTATAAATTTAAACTTCCCCAAGTTCCTTCTGATCACCTTGAGAGAATCTTCCATCCAATACTTCGAGGGTAGATTGTACAATCAAAGCCAAATAGAATTTTCCTCTAGCCCTAGCTTTCCTAGATCAAAATTAGGGTTCCAATCAAAGAGATGTATTTGAGCTCCATCCAAAAAATATGGCCCTATTTTTAAATCCTTATTCTTTTCTTCTTGCACAGGGAATGTGATCAAATAGCAGTTGCATTGGAGGGCCTTCACCACTATTTTGTCACCCCAGGTTTGTAAGCACCAATTTTTAATGAGTTCTTGACTCCTCTGGCCTTCACCACCCCATTTCAAAATCATGCCTATGTCTTGAATTAAAACCCTAGTTTGATTGACTATCTCATTATTTAAAGAAATTGAGGGCAACAAATTTGGAGGGGACATATCAATTTCTCCTTCCCCTAGCTTTGAAGAGTCGGCGTCCTCAACGACTTTGGCCTTGCCCTTGTCCTCTACTAAGTATCGTGCCATGTTTGAGCCCTCCTGATGCCAATGCTTGGTCGTGTCTTTGTTCGAACCTGAATTTTTCCCAAACCACCCATTCGGTCTTCTATGATTTTTCTTTCCCTAGTTTCTTGATCTATACCTCCTTCCCCAGTTGGCATCGGTCATGGCAGAGCAAAAGGGCTAACCCTCAGGGGTCCTTGGCCATCGAATCTCCTTGAGTGATTAATTATTCACTCGGTCTCAACTCTTGTCTTGTTCTTTGGTTGATAAGAGGGATGACATTTGTCAACCCAAACTCTATTTTTCGGCACCCATTGAGGTCTGTAAATTTCTATGTGATCACCCCTATCGGTGTTCCCATAGGTAGGCCAACCATTGTTGATCTTCTCCTTGAAGGCTTCCATTGGTTCCGAATGCTCCAACTCATCGGTCCACCTTTCCTTATTTTGGCATTCCTTTTTCGCTAGTCAATCCCACTAGTCACTGCTCTTCTCCTTATGTGAGTCACTCCTCTACGCACCACCCCTCTGCTCCTTCAGTGCTTTAGTCCTCTATGCTTCGCTTTTCTACTCCTCATGCACTTGCGCCATTTTTTTTTAAATTTTGCAAATGGATTAATCTTAGTCAATTTATTGGTTACAATAACCAACTCAAATACTAATCAAATATTTCCAAATAAAATGGATGCTTCACATTGGAAAATGGGTTAATTCCAAGAACCTCTCCAATTGTCAAAGTGGTTCCTCAAGCCTTATGATTTCTCATATAAATTAAAATTTCCAAAGATGTCAATGGAAAAGTAGTTCCATGGAATACTTAATCACCCAAAATAATAAGTTCTTGTTGAGTTGAAAAACTTTAAGAAAATTAAGAGGTTTCTTGATCTAAAAAATAATAGATTTTGTTGGGCTTAACTCAAAGGCTATTTAAAGTTAAAAAGATATAAATAATATTCAAATTCCTCCCATATTATTAAAAAAATCCAAATCACACTAATTAAGAGTTCTACAAAACAAATGCAACACATTAATCAATGATAGTTCCATGTGTTAGCAACAACTTCCCTAATTTATATTTATTGAAGGTGTATTTTCTCATATTCTCCATTTCAACCCTTATATTTTACAAGTAATTTACCATGAAATATAATCCACACTCCTAAAAAAATTTTGTTGTTCTTGTAGGAGCTGAAAATTAGCTCTATCACAAGATCACCTACAAAAAACAATGAAAACCTTCTACAAGAGAGTATGCAAGAAATGAGCTTTCTTGATATTAAGATCTATCAAATATGATGATGAGGTATCTTACAAGATTGCACAATTACCTTTCTTATATAGAGAAGGTGTGATGAAGTACCAAACATTAAATGACTAGTGTCATTATTAAATGAAATGAGCCATCATTAAATGACCTAGGACTTTGATATTTAATAAAGGCTAAAAATATAAAATATTATATAAAAAAATTAAATATGCCTAGAACCTAAGTGGACTTAAAATGTAAATAGGACCTTACTAAGTAACTAGTAAGGAAAATTACCCATTTACACCAACACCCTCCTTAAGTGCAACTTAGGGAGAAGCAATTATTATGAAAATGATGCAAGCATGCAATTATGGGCCCTGACTATGAGGCCATTTTAGGCACTCATGTACAAATACAAATGCACTCTCTCACAAACAAAGAAAAGGAGAAAAACCACATGGTAAAAATCCCCTCCAAAAAATGGAAAAGATATATTTACAACGATGAGAGATAAATATAAACAAGGATGATGTATGGATGACTCAATGATACCCCCCAAGAACTACACCCATCATTAATGTACAATAAATGACCCCGAATAAGAGGGAAATAGAGATACTATGTATCCCCCTCACAATGTGTAATCTCCTAAAAAACTGGTAAGTGCTTGAAGACAAAACATGATCCAATGCCAAAAAACAACATGTCTCTGATGAAGAGAGGATTTTCTTCTCCCAAACCCCTCTCTAAAATCCTCAAACAATTGCTTAAACAAAAAAGAAAAAAAATTACAATTTAAATTCAAGAATTTGTTTGCACATAAACCCAATGAATTTCTCTGTTAAAGGAAAATGATTAAAAATGATTTTCAGTCACAAATGGACTGATTAATAACAGATAAAAAAACTTAAAAACATCTAATATTCAATGTAAAGTAATTTCAATGCAATCTATGCTCAACTATGTGAGCTCTTGCAAACTATCTCACTCCCAACACCTCAAATCCACTTGAAACTTTTGTGGCTTCAATATTATTATTCTGGAACCTTCATGGACTGTTGTAATCAGTCCCAAACCTTCAAAAAAACATGGAATAATCTCTTCTTGATAATACCACACCTTCATCCCTTCTCTCTTAAAAATTCCTCTTCAAAACCCCCTGCAATAAAAAGTGGTTTTCTGATTCTTAACTCCACTTGTCCAGAAATTAATTTCAAATGCTTTATTTTTCCTTACCCAATATAGCATGACCCATGGTGTTTCTACTCATTAAAGCCCCTAAAAAATCATTAAAAAATAATTAAATATTCACTCCCAGCAGCCCTCTAAAGATAGGAAAAAAAACAGTTTTAAATTCTTTTCTTTTTTACTCCCAAAAAATCAAAACACAAAAAGCAGGCCTGGGTTCCCAATTTCACAATCCCTTTTATTTAGGAATAATTATTGAGTGTTTTAAATCTCCATAAATCAAATCCTAATGCCTCATATTGTCTCTCAAATATTTTACAATTAAATATTTTAAAAAATGTTTTGTTTTGTTTTTTGCTTTTTGTTTTTTTTTTCTATTTTTTCTATTTTTTCACCTCACTAGTCAACTTCAATGTGCATAGGAGATTTTACTTGTAAAATTTAATTATTCAAAAATAAATCATTTTCCACCCCTCAACATGAAAATAAAACCAAATTAACTCATTCCAAAATTCAAAAATACTTCCAAAAATTAACCTCTTTTTGATTGACACGAGATTGCCAATTTTCCATGGATGCTCCTGCATCAGTCTCCCTTTTAGAAGAAACAAAACCAAGTAAAATGTAAGAATTCTTCACATTATAGATATTAGTTGATAGGAAGAAGAATAAACATGTATGATGGTATCTCAAAAATCTACTCATGTGTCTCCTTGTCCAAGCTAGAAGATGTTACAATCAAATCAGGTACATGCCTAATTAATGAAGAAGGTGACAAATCAAGACTATATGGAAATGGATGTTGAACAAGATCTAAAGAAAATGATGTTTTGAAAATAGTTGTACAATGAATGCCATTAAAGAGGAGAGATATCCCCTCAAATGTGTCCTCTAAATCTAAAATGTGAGATTCCACAAACAAATATGCAATTTCTGATAAATAGGAATACCAATCAAGAAGACAATTAGATACCTTTCGTAATAAATCACTAGAATCTCTAAATGAATCACCAACATAAGATGAATGGTATTTCTAAACATGAATAATGGGAACCTCAATCAGTGACTCTACACAAGGAATCAATGAAGGTGAAGGATCAACAACCATCTTTGAAGGAGAAGAAGGAGAATCTATAGAAACCTAAGAATCCTCATTTGAAGATTCTATTGGATGTTGTGATTGCATTGTTGATATGTGGTTGTCATTGATTTCAACACTATTAGAATTGGTGATACTGAAGGTTGTATATGTTGAGGATATTGAGAAATTTGTAATAAATATATTGTAGGCAACCAGTGAAGCTAAGAAGGCCAGAGTGATGAAAATTTTTATACATTGATGATCAGAAGGCATGCATTAAAGGGTTTTTTGCTAAGCCTATCTACTATGTTGTTCGAAAGTTTCAGTGGTATGTGTAGACGTCCAAATTTGATCACTTCCATATGATCAAAATCGTCTACTTTATTCATCTATTTTATTAATAGTGATTAAATAATTTATTTAATCATTATTTCATTTTCTGCCTAAGGTTCCTAAAGTATGTAATTAAATAAATTAAATACTTTACCTTATCCCCTTTCCTTCTCTAAATTAAATAAACATGAAAAATTATTTAATTTGGTCATTTAACCCATTTGGATTAAAATCAATATTTAATTCCCCTTTTTCTCTCTCCTTGTCACATTCTCCATAACCCTCTTCTAATCTGGATTAAATTAATTAATCTGTGATTAGGATGTGCACCACTTAATCTTTATTAAGTGTCACATCCTCCATAATCTCCCACTTGCCTCTAATATCTCATTAATTATTTTAATCATGTGTTTGCACAACCCTAATCAAAATCATTAACCACATTTAGCTTACCTTTTCTGGTCAACCTTTCCACTTACCATTTTTAGCCTAGACTCCCTTCCCCATGTGAATTTTTAATTCACATTTATTTAACCAAGGTTCCTCTCTTCCCCATGTGAATTTTTAATTCACTTTTGTCTTTCCAAGGTCTTCCTCATCCCCCATGCAAATGTGACATGTCATTTTACATGTGCCCAAGGCTTCTAGAACCTTGGACTTGTCACATCACCCACATGTGACAAATCTCCAGGTTTTTAGAAACCTCCTTTTATCCAATAAACTTTCCATTGAATGTAAATTTTTAATTTACATTTATTTCTCCTACACACTTCCCCTTTTTCCATGGAAATTTTTGAGGAATTCTAAAATTCCTCAAAAGTTTCTTTCATCCTCATTTGGGGACAAGAAATTCTTTTTTGAGGAAATCTTCTCATCCCCCAAGGTACCTCAAAGGTACTTGTCCTTCATCCACCTCATGTAATTCCCTTCCACCTCTTGTCCTTCTTTTCCACCTCATTTCCACATCACTCCACCCTAAGACATCTCACCTTCCACATGTCAAGATGAAAGGGCTTGTGAGTCCTCAACTCACCTTAGCCCTTCATCTTGATCTTTGTTGGATTAATCCCAACCGCTGAATTCTCTAGAGAATTCCAATTAGCCTATAAATATCCCCTCATTTCCCTCATTTTGGGGATCAAGTCTTTTGCAACAAAACTCTTGCAAAATTGTCATCCAAGCTCTCATCCATCATAACACTTACATCATCAATCCATGTTGCATCAATTCATCTTGCATCCATTCAACTTCATTGTCATCCAAGGAGCACACAATTCTTGAAGAATCAAAGGGCCAACCAACGAAGGAGCAGCAAAGGAAAGGTATAACACACTTAAATCATCATTTATTTTTATCTTACTCCTTTGTTTCACCATTTTCTTAGGCTAATCTTATTGAGGTGCCCTTTTATCTTGTTACTTCTTTTGTTATTGCATCATTGGTTTTATCTAGCATCTCACATTAGGAGTAGCATTTTATTAGGATCACATTTCTGGCACGCCTGGTGGGACCCACAAAGGGGTCTCTTTCTTTTACATTTTTTTTGTTGTTTACCTTGTTTGCAGATTCAAGTCGCAGAGGGGCGAACTTGCCCTCTCGGACACTGTAGAGGGGCGTACTTTCCCTCTCGGATGCTGTAGAGGGGCATACCTGCCCTTGCTATTTTTCTACAGAAGGGCGTACTTGCCCTTGCTATTTTTTTACAGAAGGGCATACTTGCCCTTGCTATTTTTCTGCAAAAGGGCGTACTTGCCCTTGTTGTTTTTTTGCAGAGGGGCATACTTGCCCTTGCTATTTTTCTACAAAGGGGCGTACTTGCCCTTGCTATTTTTCTACAGAGGGGTGTACTTGCCCTGGCTGTTCACTGTTTTTAACTGTTTTCTGCAGAAGTGCGAACATGCCCTCCCAGTTCAGCGTTTTTCACTGCAGAGGGGCGGATTTGCCCTTAACAGCACATTCGAGAAGGTAAAAAAGTGGCATTTTAGCTTCATTTTTGTCTCTTTCTTTTGTTGTTTTGTGCTCTAATCCACTAATCCTGTTTGTTGGTGAGTGAAACCAGATTCCTTGCTAATATCTTGAGTATTTTGGTGCAAATCACAAAAAGGCAAAAGATAAACAACTAACATTTGCTTGCAGGGCCTTTGCTTTATTCTTTGAAAATCTTTCCATACTGTTTTATCTATTTACTTAGTATAATTAGGGGAAAGTAAATTGGCTGCTTGCTATGTTTGTTTTAGTTGTATCACCCTAAGGGGACATTAATTCATTTTCATCTCCTCCTTTTGCACTTTTGTGCGGATCCGAAGGGGGTAGTTGGAAACGATTAGTGTTTTCTTCTTAGAGGGACCTGCTTGGGGATTTCATCACCCCAAGGGATGATCCCAACCATGCATACCGGCGAGTTATATAAAGGGGGGAGAGCCAAAGTTGTACTTCAATCCAGTTGCGTTGTAATTAGCGAAGTGTTGAAGCTAGGGTGATACCTAGATAAACGTGAAGAGTTGGTTCGAGCCTTTTAGTATCTCGTTGGGGTTCCTGACTCATGCTTGTGATGGACTGGTGTTCATGATTTGTGCCTCACATATCAAACGTAAATTGAGGACTCCTTAGAAAGTTTGTTCATCCTAGAGTAATACCTTTGTCAGCCATACCCTTTAGACACTAATCATAGGATTGTGTTTGTTCAAAGTGTCTTTTTGTGAAGAACCAGTGAATTTTGATAAGTCAAACTGTCATTGAATCATTTTAAGTCCTTGCCAAAATCCCTCATCCAAACCAAGTTGCATTTTCCACTGCAGAGGGGCAAACTTGCCCCACTATTTCAGCCTTTTCCACTACAAAAGGGCGAACTTGCCCCACTGTTTCAGCCTTTTCCACTGCAGAGGGGCGAACTTGCCCCACTGTTTCAGCCTTTTCCACTGTAGAGGGGCGAACTTGCCCCACTGTTTTTAGCCTTTTCCACTACAGAGGGGCGAACTTGCCCCACTGTTTTAGCCTTTTCCACTACAGAGGGGCGAACTTGCCCCCATGTTTCAGCATTTTTATCGCAGAAGTGCGAATACGCCCTGCTGAACAGCCAGTTTCACCCTTTTGACCATTTTAAACCTCCGTTCGAACCCACAAAGCCTTCGTTTGACCATTTGATCATCCTAAACACTCATTTGACTAATCTAAACCTTTATTTAGCCATTTCAAGCCTCCGTTTAACGATTTCAAAACTTCCATTTACCACATTCACATTGATCATTCCACCATTTGGAATACCCATCTTATCGTAAGACCTAAACATCTTCAACAACACATCTTCCCTTTGCATCCATCATTATTCCTCAACACAAAATCCTTTAAATCTTGTTTTAGGAGTTGTCTCCCGAATTGACGAACGCATTAAATTGATCGTTATCCTACATAATCAATCCTTGTCTTCAACCTAATCAATCCGCTTCTATCTTGAGGCGGATTTGTGTTGTAATTCAACATCATTGGCCCAAATCAATCCCCTTCCATCTCAAGGTGGATTAGGCGCCATAATAATTGATTTAATCCGATCAACCAACGTTACAAGTCACCTAGGGTGGTTTCGAAATCAAGTTTTAGGATCCCTTCCATCATCCAATCATCAATCCAAATCATCATTTGATCCAATCATCAATCCTAATCATCATTTGATCTAATCACCAATCCAATCATCAAATTGATAAATCATCATTTGATCCAATCAAATCCAATCATCAATCCTAATCATCATTTGATCCAATCACCAATCCAATCATCAAATTGATAAATCATCATTTGATCCAATCAAATCCAATCATCAATCCAAATCATTCTTTGATCCAATCAAATCCAATCCTCATCCAAAACATCAAGTGATACATCATCACTTGATCCAATCAAATCTAATCATCACCCAATCACCAAGTTGACACATCAACATTTGATCCAATCAAACCCAATCCTCATCTGAATCAGAAAATTGATACATCATTTGATCCAATCAAATCTAGCATCAATCATCATCCAATTCAAATCAATCAATCCATATCATCACCTAAATCAACCTCTAGAAGTTGAATCTTGAAATCACTTAGTCATTTTGCAAATTCATGCCCGTTCAAACCCGTTCACAAACAAAAAAGCAAATGGAAGACCAACAAACACAAGGTTCCCAACCAAATGTCCCTCAAGATCCTAATAACATTCCACATGATCCCCACAATGGCGTTTCATCTCAATCAAACACCAACATCCAAAATATCATGCCACCTAGTGACGAATATCTCAACAATCCTGCCAATGTCCAAATGACGGATCACCTCCTAAATGAACTTGGGGATAAGATCCTTGCCACCTTACTCATGAAGGGAGTCAAACCATTGTCCGGTTTCAATACATCACAATATGCCCTTCCCCCATTTGTTGACCCACAAACCTCACAAAATGTTCCAGAAAGTTCCTACATTCCTGAGGGTGCACCCACTAAAAATTAGTACCACCCTGAACTTGGAAATGCTATCATCCATTAAGTCTAAGAATATCCTCGTCTTCCAACCACAACATCTACCATTCCACCACCTAATCCTAATTACCCCCATACCTATGGCATGTCGTCATACATCCCATCTGCTCCACCGCTTCCTCCCCCATATTCTAATATTGGGGGCACACCTCCACTTACCAATGCACTACCTCCTGCATTTCAACAACCCCCAAATAATCCACACCAATCCACCACACTACCAGCACCGCCACAACATGTTGCTACTGTTATAGCTTCATCTCAACACTTGCATCCACAACGTCCGCAACACCCTTTCGTTCTCACACAACCATCACATCAAGTGGTGCAACATACATCTCAACAACAACAACACATCTCGCCTAACCCATCTCAACAACAACAATACATCCCATCTCACCCATCTCAACAACAACAAATCTTATCTCACCCATCTCAACAACAATAAATTTTATCTCATCCACCTCATCAACAACAACAACAACCTCCACAACAACATGTGCACATCCCTATGCAAACACACCATAACCCGCTTACCAAATACCTCTATCATCCCAATAGCACATACACTATTCCATCCCATACGAATCCTCATCAGAATGTGCAAAACCAAACACATACCCAACCGCCACCTTACGTCAATCTTTCACAACCTCAACACAATCCCCATCAACAAACGTCAAATCCATACCCATATGCCACACAACAACCCACCATTGCACCACAATACCAATCCTATCCACCCCACTTGCAACAACAACAAACTCACCAACAAGCGGCACCTTATGCCTCTTACTATCAACAATCGTCATCACACCCACAAAGAGGCCTTACCTCTACGCATTACCAAAATGCTATGTAACAACAGAACCCCTCTCTTGTTTCCTACTATCAACAACAAGTGGCTCCCACTCAATACAATCAATCATCCAATTATCAAACCACCTATAATCAACCAATGCACTCATATCCGACCCAACCTGTCTATGATCCAACAACGGTAGGGCCATCCTCATCATACCCTCAACATTATCCATACACTCAATCCACTTTGACTCCCATGACTCCCGTCAATAAAGACTTGGAAGAAGTAAAAGCTGCATTAAAGGACTTACAAGCTGGAATGGGAAAACAATCCTTCAAGTTTGAAGACATATGCCCTTATTTATTTGATCCCTCCATGTCCTTGATTCCTTTTCCTAAACACTTCAAGATACCCAAATTTGACAAATACAAAGGAACCAAGGATCCTAAAGCTCACCTTCAAGAGTTTTATGCTCATTTCCAAGAGGTCATGCACAATGATAATTACCTTATCTGACTTTTCCCTAAAAGTCTACAAGGGGTCGCCCTCAATTGGTTTATGGGTCTGGAAAAGGGATCTATCAAAACCTTCGCACAACTATCTAAACAGTTTGTCTCTCATTTCTCTTTTAACTTAGAAAAAGATATTGACACACTTGATCTCCTCAAAGAAAAATAATGCGATGGAGAGACCTTTGCTAGCTACTTGCAAAGATGGCATGCCTTGGCTAGTAGGATGAAATCCCCACCAACAGAAAAAGACATGGTAACATTGTTTATCGAAAACTCCCACTCGGATATGGCACATAATATCCAACTCCACTGTATCACTACCTTTGCGGGACTTGTGGAGAAGGGTCCCATCTTAGAACGAGCCCTTGTCATAAGAGGACAAGACAAACATTTCAATTATAATAGAGAGAAATCCTTTGGGGATAAACCTCGTTATTGGAATAGCAATGATGGTGTCACTGACACCGAACATGTCCAAGTGGCCAACACCATGCAAAGATATCCTCATCCGCAACAACCCTCAGTTCAGAACGCCATATTCGTCCCCCAAGGGGCACCGTGATAACAAGCCAATCAAAATAACCAAGGGGGGAATAAATGATAGTTCACTCAGTTGGAAGAACCCCTTAGCGCGGTGTTTAATAAGCTTCTTCAAGCCAATTACCCCATAACATATCTTGTCACCAAACCCCTCAATACGTCCAAACCCAAGCTTGCTTGGTTTAAAGACAATGAATACTGTGAGTTTCATAAAATTAAGGGACATACCTTGGACAAATGTCAAGGCTTAAAAACCTACATCCAAGGTCTCATCGATTGAGGTGAAATACATGTAGATGCTAATGCAACATCCTCATCCAATGCTCAATTACAAATATACCAAAACACCTTTCCTAATCAGAACCAGGGTCCTAGTACATCCAACTCAAATCCTGGACCTAGCAATAATAACCGGTCAGGGAACAGTACCAATAACATCAGCTACAAAAGTGTGCCACACAATTATCAAGGTGTGGTTTCATATGTAGAATAAGTGGAACCACGTGTATCCATGATACATGTTAAGGGAAAATATCCACAATGTGTTGTTACTCTCGACGAACTCGTATCACAGTCCCCGCAGCATCTCCATCCACCCAATGACCATCCACCAATTCCCAATATAACATCCTAGACCATCTAGGTAAGACTACAGCCCAAATATCCATTTTGGATCTACTTAAGTCATCTCCCATACATCAAGATATCTTAACTAAGGCTTTGCAAAGCACACAAGTGCCTGATAATATTGACCCTACCCAATTTCAAGCATTGGTAGGCAATCTTTCATCGACATATCAACTAGCCTAAGTACAAGCTTGACAAAACAAGATTTCAAAAGAAATGTTATTATGTTTAATGTGTTATTGATGATGAATCTGATAAAGAAAATGGAAATAAAGATGAATGGGTATTCATTGCTATCAAGGAAAATGGTCAAGTGTCCACTGAATCTGCTAGTAATCAAAATGTTGAGAAAGTTCTTGCAGCAAAGATTGAAGAAAAATATGAGTGGGTTATTGATAACGGATTCTCACATCATATGGCTGGTGACAAATGTAAGTTTGTAAGCATGGAAAATTATGGTGGTGGTGTTGTAAGATTTGGAGACAACACTTCTGGTGTGATTCGTGGCAGAGGCATTATTTATTTTGGTGGTAAACATAATACTGATGATGTTATTTATGTAGAAGGCTTAGAACATAACTTTTTGAGTGTTGGAAAGATGGTAGACAAGGGATACAATCTTCAGTTCAAGGATGGAAAGTGCAGGATACAGGGAAGTTCTGGAAATGTGATTGCTTCAAGTAGAAAGACAAGAGGTAACCTTTTTCACTTAAGTGTTGCTAGTGAAAGTTGCTTAATTGTTCAAGTTGATGTAAGTTGGTTATGGCATATGAGGTTGTGCCATGTAAAATTTGATAACATTGTCAAAATAGGTTCCTCTCAAGTAGTCATAGATCTTCCTAAGTTGGTGAAGCTTACTAACACTATGTGCAAGGAATGTCAAATGGGAAAGTAGACTAGAAACTCTTACAGGAGAAAACAATATAACTCTAATGGAGTACTGGAATCGATACATACTGATCTATGTGGTCCCTCCAAAATCAAAAGTCTTCAAGGAGAAGGGTACTTTATGTTGCTTATTGATGATTACTCTAGAATGATATGGGTTGCTTTCTTGAGAGAAAAACATGAAGCATTAGGAAATTTGAAAAGCTTCAAAGCTATGGTAGAAAATGAGACAAGTCAAAAGATTAAATGTTTGAGGTCAGACAGAGGTGGTGAATTCACTTCCTGGGAATTCAGTTCTTTCTATGAAAAACATGGAATCCAAAGACAACTATCTCCTCCCTAAACCCCTCAATAGAATGGAGTCGTTGAAAGAAAAAACATAACCGTTTTGGATACTACTAGAACCATGATGTTGGAAGAAAATGTTCCTCATTTCTACTAGAGAGAAGTTGTAAGCACTGTTGTGTATACCATTAATAGGGTAAATGTCAACAGTAATTCTGGTAAGACCCCTTTTGAGCTATGGTTTGGTTATAAGCCTACTGTCAAGTACTTCAAATTTTTTGGAAGAAAATTCTCCATCAAGAGAGATGATGATATAGGCAATTTTGATGCTAGAAGTGATGAAGGAATCTTTCTAGGTTACTCTGCTAAGAGCAAATCTTACCGTTGTTTTAATAAAAGGTTGAAGAAAATGGTTGAAAGTGCAAATGTCAAAGTTGATGAAGATATTGATAGACCATATAGATGTAGTGGATATGATTCAGATGATCATCATGATAGTACTAATAATGTAATGAATGTTCAGACACAAAATCAACTTCAAATTGTTCCAGTGAACCAAGGGAATCAAGAAGCAAAAATTAGCAGAAGTGCAGAAGAAAGAGCACAAGAACCAAAAGTTAGAGAAATTCCTAAAGTTCCAAGGTATGTAAGGTGAAATCATTTTGATAGTCAGATCATAGGAGACAAGAACAAAGGTGTGCAAAATAGAAGAAGAATTTTAGAAGATTATTGTCTAATTTCCGAAACTGAGCCTAGCAATATCAATGAATCATGCAAGGATGAATATTGGATGGAAGCCATGAAAGAAGAACTAATGCAGATAGAGAAAAATGATACATGGGATCTTGTTCCTAGACCTTAGAACAAAAATATAATTGGAACCAAATGGGTGTTTTGGAATAAGCTAAATGAACAAGGTGAAGTGGTCAGAAACAAAGCAAGACTGGTTTGCAAAAGTTACTCACAGATGGAAGATATTGATTTTGAAGAAAAATTTCCCCCTATTGCTAGAATTGAAGTTGTAAGATTATTTCTTGCTTATGTTGCTTTCAAGAATTACAAATTCTATCAGATAGATGTAAAGTCAGCATTCCTAAATGGTGAGCTAGAAGAAGAATTCTATGTTGAGAAACCAGATGGATTTCAATTGACTGACAAGGAGAACATGGTATGTCGATTGAAGAAAGCTCTATATGGACTTAAGCAAGCCCCTAGAGATTGGTATGCTAGATTGGACAAATACTTGTTGAAACTAGGATTCAGCAAGGGTTCTACTAATAGCAATCTGTATTTCAAGTTGGATCAAAATTAAGAATTGATCATTGAAGTCTTTGTTGATGACATTAGTTTTGAAGGTGATGATGATTTATGTATGAATTTTTTTGATGAAATGAAAAGTGAATTTGAAATGTCAATGATTGGAGAACTGAATTTCCTTTTAGGATTGTAAATCACTCAGTTAGAAGATGGAATCTTTATATCTGAGTCCAAATATGTAAGATAGTTACTGAAAAAGTTTGACATGGAAGATTCAAAACTAGTTGGTACACCTATGGTGACCGGATGCAAACTTACATAGAATGATGATTCTCCTAAAGCAAATCAAACAAGATACAAGTCAATGATTGGTGGACTACTCTACTTGACTCAGACCAGGCTAGATATAATTAATTTTGTATGCATGGTTGCTAGATATCAAGTTGATCCAAAAGAATCACATGTGACTGCAATAAAAAGGATTTTTAGATACTTGAAAGGAACAATTGACTTTGTTCTTTGGTATCCAAAGGATGATGATCTTACTTTAAATGATTTTACTAATACAGATTGGGAAAGAGATATGATTGACAAGAAGAGTACTAGTGGTGGTGCGTTCTTCTTAGGAAATAAGTTGGTGTCTTGGCTAAGCAAAAAGCAGAATTCAATTTCCTTATCTACTAGTGAGGCAAAATACATTGCTACTACAAACAACTGTACTCAAGTATTGTGGATGAAGCAGATGTTGAGAGATGTCAGAATTGAGTATGAAGAACCCATTTCTATATTCTGTGACAACTCAAGTGCCATAAACATTTATAAGAATCATGTGTTGCATTCAAAGACAAAGCATATATCCATCAAATATCACTTCTTGAGAGATAAAGTAAGTGACAAAGAAGTTAGACTGGAGTATGTACTTACCAAGGAGAAAATTGTAGATATCTGTACTAAGCCATTGCCTAAGGATACTTTTGAGTATCTCAAAGGCAAGTTAGGGGTCATTTCCCTTCCTGATCAGAACTAAGTGATGTAGGTCTTTGCATCAGTCCATGAATTCATAGCCATATCTTATTTCGAATTGATGTTGTGGTGGCTGCTACTTAGGGGGAGTAGTCAGATGTGATAAATATGTGGTTCAAAGCTTGTGTACCTTTGCCATTGATGTCAAAGGGGGACAAGTGTAATGTGAAAAACCTTGGGAGAGAAGAATAGAAGGGAGATATGTAATGTGAACAACATTGTAACATCTAAGGGGGAGAATTGGAGAAGGACACTATGTGTAGAGTGAGCTGCGTTGATGGTGTGTTTTACACATCATGTGTTGCCATCAATGCCAAAGGGGGAGATTGTTGGATGTTGTGATTGCATTGCTAATATGTGGTTGTCATTGATGTCAACACTATTAGCATTGGTGATACTGAAGGCTATATATGTTGAGTATATTGAGAAAATTATAATAAATATATTGCAGGCAGCCAGTGAAGCTGAGAAGGTCAGAGTGATGAAAATTTCTATACGTTGATGATCAGAACACATGCATTAAAGGGTTTTTTGCTAGGCCTATCTAGTATGTTCTCTGAAATTTTCAGTGGTACACATCAAGAATTGAGGAACTTATGAAGTTTTGTGTTCCTATAATTATTTAGCTACTATAAGAGGTATTTCTGGAAGATGAGATTGCAATTCTGGTAAAGTGAGTTTTTGCGTATATTTCTGAGATGTTCAATAATGTTCCTAGATCGTACTCTATCAGCATAGTATTTCCACATTGATCGATGAGTTTGTGATTGAAGATCTTTCATTATGTGTTTAAGGTTTTCATGTTCTTGGCCGACATGATGGTGGTAGCATGTTGGGGATCCTTATGGATTAATCTTGTATTATTTTCTGTGTTTGAGGATATTGTTTTGGGTCCTCACTATGTTGTGACCAACTTGTGTTGGTGTGCATTAAGATTTATTTATGCATTAAGGCCGACAGTTGTAATTTATTCTTTATCTTTGGCCGATAGAGTTGTTGATGTAAATCCATGTAGCGGATATATAGGAGTGATTTTTTTCCTCATTTTGAAGTGTGCTCAAGTATGCTCGATATATATATGCGAAGTACATGTGTGAATAAAGATCAAATCATTCAAGTGCAGAGAAAATTGTGAAAGAGATTGAGTAGAGTGTGAAGAAGTTTGTAGAAGTTTTATGTGCCTAACTGAAACTTTCATCAGGCTTTTGTAGAAGCTAATTTTTTAGTTCAACCTCATCATAAGTTTTAATTCTATGACAACTGATTCACCCCCCCTCTCAGTTGTCTATTCTTGTTTTACCAACAGATTCAAAGTACTCCAAATCTACAAACTCATGAATTATATCAAAATCATAGGTTATCCATTCTCAAAAATAAATATACACAAGACAATTTGAAATAAGATCATCTAGGAATGGTTGAGTATTAGGATCTCCATATATCTCCAAATTTCAGTCCAAAGTGTATGATGAAACTCAAAATGAATAATAGCCTTCAAAATTTCATCATCAACATGCATTGAAATAACTCTTAAGACATGTTTCCTTTTGCGATTCTAAGAAAAATTATTACTAGTTGTACCTAAAGGGGGAAAAAGACCATATAAATGTGGAAACAAATGAAGCCAACATAGATGTTTTATGATGCCATCTCTTCATTTTTATAGTTTCCCATTTTTAACATAATCAGAGAAAGATGAAATGAAAATCCCATAATGAACTATGATAGACATACAAAATTACAACAATTAGAAACCACCAACATGATGTATATTTCAAATGAAGCCTTTCTAGAAAGATAGAACCTCTCTAGGAGTCAGGATATCCCAGTAATTAGTCGCAATGCAAAATATGCAAATTATTGAATAAAATATACCTGGGTCTGAATCTGGAAAAAGTGCATGGGCACAATAATAGAGCCCCTCAATACCTTTCTAATACTACAAAAATCATGAAAAAAGGTATCCAAGAAAAAATTTATGAGCTGAGAGGTCCAAATGAGAAAATATGACTTCAATTTGAAATAAAATGTACCTATAGAAAAATATAGCAAAATGACCTACACTGCTGCAAAGTACACAGAGCCATCTTTCCGTCGATATCTTATTTGTGAAAAACTAACTTCTAGTTTGCAAGATATGGCCCATTGAAACAAATAGCCCAATTAAGGTTCCTAGGGATAAAAAAATCCCCCTTGGGGGCTAGCTAGCAGTCCTCCATGTGACTAACCACTACAAGTTTGGTGTTGGTACCAGGTAGATTAAAATAAATTTTCACCACTCATGGAGTTAAGGCACCAAGAGTGACTAACTGATGTAGATCAGGGTTGGAACTTAGGCAATTGATACCATATTTCACAACAAATGGACTAATGCTCCTTCAAGGCTGCAAAACTCTAATAATGCACCACTTCTTCAAGCCCTTCATCCAACACTTGAGACATCTTATATAATGTTAAAATAACATGTGTAGACCAACAATGACTCACAAGAACTCAATTTTCCCAAACGACTTGACATTCCCTTACAAATAAACCTAATTCCTAGTAGTACTCCAAAATGAAAAATCTTGACATAACTTTCAAGAGATACCTAACACTCAAATTAAAAAAACATATTAAGATACCCTTTTGTCTCTTATTTAACATATCCAAAAATGAGGGGGGGTTGTTTTGTACAGACATGCCCTAGTTTTGACTATCCTACTTCTCTAAGCCTTGAAGGTGGGGCAACAAATTAAGTTGTTTTGTCATAAATTTCATTTTAGATATCACACCCATATTGTAAAGGAAGATTCAGATACCCATTTGGGATTTATACAACATACTTCAGAACCAAGGTAGATTAATTTGTATGGAACCAGGTTCAAAAATTGATTTGTTTGCTCACTATTACCCTAACTAGGGTTTTAGACCCATTTGCAATAAAATGGGCACAACTTGCTTGAAACACAATGAAATTGGATGCAATAAAAATCAGTAGGAAGTAGACTCAATTGTCTTTCATTTCCAATTGGTCTCACACCATGAAATGACCGTGCAAGTCCATACCAATCACTAGAACAAAGAAAAATGTTGCAAAATGTAGAAAACACAAATGTTTTATTATTCCAACTTCAAGATTTTCAACAACTACCACCTCCAACCATGTATTCGACCTTACAAAGCCTTTTTAAGGCATTTCCAATAGATTCCCAATAGTTACAAACTAATTTTCAACTTCCAACCGTTCACCTTCCACTTGACACAAAATACAAAAGTTGTTTTGTGCAACTATGACAACATTTGACAACTTTTATATTTACTAATTATTTTGCACCTAATGACTCAAATTGGACTTCTACAACCATGAAATGGTCTAAAAGACCTTACTACATGAAGAAAACACAAAACCAAATTACTATTTTTGCCTCTTGGAGGCATGAAATCTCATGGGTGCCCCTGCACCACTAACTACGTGTGGTCTTAGCACCAAGAGTTAAGGCCATGGGACTAGTGACAAAACCTCCTACTAGAAAAAATAAATGTTAGAAATTTTAAATATTAAAATATTAAAAAAATACTCACTCATACTAGATTTGCGTCAGACGGATGTGATGCCTACACAAACCATGCATGTTGTAACAAAGAATATTCTAAATTATAGAATATTCCATCACCTAAAATATACAATCAAAGATTTCTTGTGACTATTGACAATGTTGATGCTTGCACAAAAGTCGTAGTGATCATATGATACATACATCATATGATTGTATATAAAAATTGACCATAATTTTCATAAAAAATCCTTTGAGGGCTTAGGGAAAAATCTCTGATTTTATAAGAAATTTTAAGATTTTTGGGCCTTCGAGATGTAATGGAAGGGTCGATTTTGGAAAAAAGTGCTCTAAAAAATCAACCACCTCTTGGATCTGGTAACTAGCTACCAACTTCAAACCCTTGTAGATCTGGAAAAATATGTCAAATTTTGATGAAATAAAAGCCAATATTGACTTTATCAGACACCTTGGAATTAATGGTGAGCTTAGATTACCTCCAACTTGCCAGAATTAACCTGTAATAAGAACCCACAAAGAGGAACCCTCCAAAACTATTTATTTTCAAGTATTTTTGATTCCCTAGATCACCATAGGGTGCAAGGGAAGAGCATACTCAACCTTACTAAAATTCACCAAGATCTCTCATTAGCAATAGCTCGAATCTCAAATATGAGAAGGAATTTGCAAGGTCATGCTTTGATACCATGTGGGAGCTAAAAAATATCTCTATCTTAGAACCACTTACCAAAATTGAAAACCTTCTACAAGAGAGTCTACAAGAAATTTGTTTACTTTATATTAAGATCTATCAAATATGATGATGGAGTATCTTACAAGAGCGTAAAATTACCTTGCTTATATAGACAAGGTGTGGTGAATTACCAAACATTAAATGACTCGTGTCATTATTAAATGACATGAGATATAGTTAAATGACCCAGGACTCTAATATTTAATAAGAGCTAAAAAGATGAAATATTATTAAAAAAAATTAAATATGCATAGGACCTAAGAGGACTTAACATGTAAATAGGACCCCACTAAGTAACTAGTTAGGAAAAGTACCTATTTACACCAACTGTTCTTATCTAATCATTTTCCTTAATTTCGATAAATCTGGGGCACCTCATAACATGAATTCAAGTGTATTTCCCCATATTGACCTATCTTAAAATTAAACCTCACCTACTTAATTAAATATCTACAAAACCATCCTTGATCATTCAAATATAAAATTTATTTTTAATAGGTTCTATGAAACCAACTCATTTTCCTTGTTCAAAGAACCCTAATTATAAAACTAGAAAAAATGAGGTACAAATACCAAGGATATTTGCAATTATCAAACTTCAAAATAATATAATAAAGTTTGGGGATTTAGTGTAATAAACTAACTCCAATCACCCAATTTTTTTTTAAAGTGGACTGGCTCACCTGAATGTTTTCCTATAAGTGCACACTGTGTTGACTTGGTTCTTTCCTACACTGATTTTCTGAGATGGAAACTATAGAAATTTAAAATTGTTGAAGGTAAAGTAGTTTCCATGCTAAATAGATAATCCATAAACATCCCTTTAAGCTCTCACAAAGAGAAAAATTTGTTAAAATTACAAAGGAAATATGGAGGCAAACTGTGAAGAAAATAAAGATAAACACATAATGGCAATAGCCTAATATTGGCTAATGGAGAAGATAAAATGGTCATTTAAATTATTGAATAACTAATACAAGTCAAATTTATATGAATAATTCTTCAATGTGGTCACTCTTCTAAACATGGTCATGGAAAAAAAGAGACAAACACCTTTCATAATTGTATGTGTTTATTTATTATCCTTATTTATTAAGGAGAATAGTTCATTAATTAGGGAGAGATAATAAGTGATATAACTCATGATTTTTTGGTCAATATTGAAAAAACTCAATATTTTTACATGATTCCTTGAAAATTCAAAACATTTTTCATGACCCCTATGTAATTTATGCAATAGAAAGTAGTAATACATGGCCTGGTCTTAAGACTCGAGGTGTATTTGATAAGATAACACAAATTTATGATTATTACCCTCAATTGAAATTATAATAAAGTAATATAAATTTTAAAATGGAAAATGTGTTCTTGATGTTAACTATAAGAGAGTTAAATGACACTATCCAAGTTATAATATCTATTGAGGTAACATCATTGATAAAAATATGGGAATTAGTTTATTTAATTCTCCAAATTCAATTATATTTGTATAGGTAGCTTTGAAGGTGCTCCATAAAAGCTCCCTCACTTTTCTAATGACAAAATTTTCCTCAATGAGGTATGTAGGAAAATAAAATAATTAAAATTATGTTGTCAATTGATTACTACATATGTAATTATTAATCTTTATACACAAGATATTGAAATGACTCTTGTTAAAATGATAATTTATTTTTATGACAAAAATTTTTCATTTGGTATTAAAGAAGACAAATAATAAACTGAAAATTGGTCCCCAATACCTTCACATTACATATATGGAATACTATTGGGAGGACTATGAAAATGAATTTGAGGTCAGAAAAAGAAAATAGATGAGGATAACTTTTGACCATTTGAAAGTATTTATCCTAGAATTGATAAATCAATCACAAATTATGAAAGCAATATAATTCATCCTGCATATGACAAATTAGTTAAAATGGTGCATTACTAACCCATTAACTAGTCCAGTAAGAAATAGGTCAATATTAAATAAAGGACTTAATACATGTTACAAAATCAAGATCATGGATTAGTTAAAATATTGTTGAATATACTAGTAGTAAGAATCCTTGCAAGGAAGGGCCATCACAAAATTAAAAACAAGAAAAGGTTCACTCACTTCCTTAATTTAATTTAATTTATAATACTTATGTGAAGAGAAAGTTAGTAAATGGTGAAGATGATGATGATCCAAAATAAGAGGAAAACTCCTATGGACCCTTTTGTTGGAGATAATTCTCATAGAAAGAAGTTATAAATAAAAAATACTCAAGATCTAACATCTCAAATAGCTATGGATTCTCCTCCTCCAATGTTGACCCTACAATTTAAGTTGATAATGCTTCCCAATAATTTGGTGTTGTTGATTCAAGTTCCCTTCCGCCCCCTTTGTTAATTCTATAAAAACAACCATTAGAATTATTCTTATGCTCCTCCCCTCATCCCATATTCACCTACTCCTTCTCCCTACAAGCTCAAGTTTTAACCAAAACTGGATATTACACTATGGGAAGTCAAAATTCCTCACTGCTATAGGTACTACCGCTAGCTCAAATTCACAAATTATTTTTAATAACCCTCCTCCACATTGAATACAAAAAATATAGTTTCCAAGAAAAAGAAAGTATCAAAGGTGGTTTCACCTAATTTTTGTGTTGTGAATAATTTATTTCAAAGATTCTTGGCCCTTAATAAAGCTAAATTCACTTTGATATGGATGATGGAAACCTCTTCAAATATATAATATTTTGAGATTTATAGGCTTGCTACTAACATAAATGGACATAACTGAAGAATATTTAACTACAACTAACTATAAAACTACTAGAGTGGAGCTTGGAAAATCCACACATGGAGACAATATTCATAATTTCCAAATATTTTTTACCAAGCTAGTCCAAATAACTAAATAAGAGAAGAAAACTAAAGAGAAACTTGAAGAACAACTACCTTGACATCATATATCAAATTTATTGTATATGTTAATGAATACAAATGTTAGTATGAATTATATTAAATAAATTTCCAAAACTATTCATAAAAAAATGTCAATAAATACATTATTACTAGGATTAGCAAATACCAAACTTTAAAAAAAAAGAAAAAGATTTGATCTAGAAAATAGTTTTGGATGACATCAAGTTAATAGAATAAGCAAGAAAAAATTACTTGCCAAAATAGACTAATAAGAAAAATGTTGAGGATGAGATACAATCAATTGAGAAAGGAGAGTCATTATGGCATACTATAATAAAATATTTTCAAGAGATGGTAGCTTCTAGTGGAAACCTTCTCATAGTTGAGCAAGTAATTTTCAAAGAAGAAAAATCTCTTAGTATATCTAGTATAAGAGTGTGGAATAAAAGTTATTAGTCCTAAGAGGATATCTTGAGGAAAATTGAAACATTAAAAAATTATGTGATGAAATTAAACCTAGAATCCATGTTAATTTTGTATCAATTAGCTTCAAATTTTTGAAAGAGGATGAAAACAGACTTTTGGACTTTGTTGGGATTAAGAAAGATTTTTGGAAAATGATAATGGAAGAAATATTTAGAAAACAAATTTTTGATCACAAAGAAATGAAATAGCTAAATTATATTACCTCTCCACTTGTTCAATGTCAAAGAATACTATACTGTAGGACCTTTACAGTTGGTGCATACCGACCTTTGTGGACCTACAAAAATAAGAAGTTTCCAAGGTGGTAGGTATTTCATGTTGACTGATGATTACTCTAGAATGACTTGGGTAATTTTCTCAAAGGAAAATAATAAGCTCTAGACAACTTTAAGGCACTCAAAGCTATGGTTGAGAATGAAATGGATATGAAAATAAAATGTTTAATAGCTGACATAGGTGAAGGGTTCACCTCCAATGAGTTTAATATTTTTTGTGAAGATCATGGAATAAAGAGACATTTGTCAACTCCTAGTACTCCTCAATAGAATGGAGTGGTGGAAAGAAAGAATAGAGCTATTTAGGAAGCAACAAGGGAAATGATGATGGAAGAAAATATATCGGATGTCTATTGGAGAGAAGTAATTCATACTACAGTTTATATACTTAATAGAGCGAAAGGAAGGACAAATAGTTCAAAGACTCCCTATGAGTTGTGGTATGGAATAACTCCTACTGTCAAGTATTTTAGAGTGTTTGGAAGAAAATTCTATATTAGAAGAGATGAAGAAAACTTAGGAAAGTTTGATGCTAGATTTGATGAAAGAATCTTCCTTAGATACTCTACAAAGAGCAAGGCTTAGTGGTGCTACAACAAGAGGCTAAAAATGGTTGTTGAAAGTGCAAGTTTCAAAGTGGATGAAGATTTACATATAAGCTCAGTTCTGATAGAAGGATATGAATTAGATGATTCCTATTGTAAAGAAGAAGAGAAAGATGATGATAAGGATAAAGAAGTATAGGTTTTTTGTGCACTTTTCGCACACACGCCCCACTAAAAGTAGGGACCCTCTTTCTTTCTCTTTTGGTTTCCTTCTGGGTCTTTGGTTTTGCAGTTGTGGGATTTGGTTGCTTTTGCATGTTCCTGAATGACTTATTTTTCTTATGCAAACTCCCTTATTGAAGAGCACATTGAGTATCTTGAGTTTTGGGTCGGTTTCAGGATTTTCCTTCTCTAGCGGATTTTCCTAGTGGTCTTGAAACTTGACTGGGCTGCATTACACTATTCTCAGGGATTTTAGTCCTTCGTGAAATTCCACGTCTACCAGATTTTCCCGAAATTCTATCTCAGCTTCAGATTCTCGAACTTGGGTGGCGTTGTCATGTCAATGTATTGATGTCTCACGTATGGGATTTACAGTCATATTTATTTGGTTTGGGTTGGCCTTTTATGTTGTGACTCGATCTCTTTTTCCTTAGTTGACTTGAGGAGGAGCTTGGTTCAGATTGCTTAGTGTGACTGGTTTTTGAATCTGCATTTTCTCAAGCTTGGCTGCGACTTTATTGCTATTGCTTGCTCACGCATCAGGACTTGCCTCTTGTCATTGTCGTTGTTGGTTTCAATTCATCAATGGTATGTATTTGTTGCTTTGTTTTTGATTGATGAGTGTGAATGTTTCTTTGGCATGCTGGGTTTGCTTGCGACTTTGATTTCAGTATTTTGAGGAGACTGCAATTAATTTAGGGTTTTAAATGGCCATTTCGACCTCCCCTTTGAAATCGGTGTTGCTTCCTCTGCTCATTTCATGAGTTGTCCCATCATGCTTTGATGATTTTTATCCCCTCCTTTAAATTTGGCCTTGCGTGTTAGGCGAGTGAACTAGATTTATGGTCATGTGTTCATCCTGCGGCCCTAGGGTTTGATCTCAAGTTTATTAACCATTGTTGTTAGGTCACCCCTTGAGATAGTTTGAAAGTTGGTTCCATCGGTGGGTGATTTTAGGTAGGTAGTTTTCGAGCTTAAATCCCCAAGTATGTGATCATTCGATCGATTTGGGAAAAATCCCGACCGGGTTGCGATTTCGGTTTTTTTGTGTCCTCACGGATTTCCTTCGCCCTTGGATTTCTCTGAGTTTCCTTCCTGTGGCCGCTTCACCGAGAATTGCATAAGGTCTAGAAATTTGGTTGGTTCACAGATTTCTGCTTCCTTCATATTTTCTCAAGTTTTCTCACCCCTTTCATTTCCCCAGAAAGTGTTGAGTCTTGTTAGCCTTGCGGATTTCTATCTCCAACGGAATTCCCCGAAAACTTGTTGGGAATGAAGAATTTGGGGAATGCATGAATTAATTGTTAATAGGTTTGCATCTTATGATGAATTTAGAATGGTTTAAGGATGTGTGCAAGTATCTTTGAGTTTTTTCTCAATGGGTGGTTGGTTTTGGGTGATCTTTGTGTTTCCATCGTTGGAATCCTTCTGACTCAAAATTCCCTAGATTTCCTTTCTAAGCTAAATTCTGTGAAGGGGTGAAAATCTTGAACTTTGAGATAAGGATACCTTGATGCTATTTTAAGTGGAATTCTAGTTGTTATTTAGGTTTAATTAATGGTTATGATTATATATGATGGAATAACATGGATTCTTGTGCTATAATTGGTGCTTATTGTGACATCTTTTGGATGCAAGCTGAATCAGGCAAGGCTATTGTTGTAGGATCCAAGGAAAAAATATTGGATCCTAGAGATAAGGGAGCATCTGTTGTCTCAGAAGCTAAAAGGATCAAGATTGATATGAGAAGCAAAGTTTCTAGGACTAAGTTGTCTTTTGTCTGGTCGGGTGTCACTGATACCAATGTGGGAAATTGGGACTACGAAGAGTTCAAAGCTAGAATGGCAGTACAGGGTCCTTCATTGTTGGCTAGAAGATTGGTGGAGTCAGGTTTGGCTCATGTTGTTGGTTTTCCTCCCACAATTCAGTGTTATGAGTTGGTTCTGGAATGTGCCATACAATATGAAAGGGGTACGCAAAGGGTGATTGGTCCACAGGGCAGGGTGTTGGCTAATTTCTCTCCCCCTTCAGTGGCACAAATCTTTGATATGCCTGACAGACCCCATGTGGTGGGCCTGGATTTGTATGTGTCCAATAAGTGTTTTACTGATGATACCAATAAGGCTTTGTAGGTTGTCAACTCATGGATGGAGAAGCCTATGCCTCATATTTCAAAATTGCCAAAGTAGCTGTTTAGGGTTAAGTTCAAGGAAAAGTACTATGATGCCATCACACTTCTTAACAAGATTATTGGTTTGAAGATTGCAAGAGTCTTTGAGAGTTGGATGTTTTATGTTATATCAAAGATGGAGCAGAAAACTAATTACCACTTGGTAGGCATAATTAGCGCCATGATTCATGAGCAATTATGTAATGTGTTGTGGACCAAGAGTTCCACTATGACCTCTTATCTAGTTTATGCCTTGTTAAGAAATCATCCATACAAGGGATTAAGTACTAGAGGGGTACCTGGACAGGATGTGTTCTATGAGGTATACCCACAATTGCATCTGGATGGTTCGGGCTATAGAAAAGTGAATGATGCATTCACCATGTATATCACAAGGCTACTATAGGATGCGACGCATGTAAGGATTTCTGATGAGGCCAGGGAATTAATACAAAGGTATGGAGGGTGGTTCATCTAGTTCCCTACTTTCTCATACATTAGGATTGATGGTTATCAAAGGGCTCCCTATAGGTTGCCAAGATATCCAACTGACCACATCATACTTTTGGAGGTCACTAGATAGATTTCTACCTTTGATAACATTTTGAAGAAGGACTTGCATAAGACTGGCTTTGGAAATGACTTCCCTTTGAGGATAGGAACTAATGAGGTTTTCCCTTCACTGATATCGATGCATTCCTCTAAGGAAGAGATATGTACTTTAGGCTTACCATTCCACACCAAGAGAATGAGATTTGATAGAACAAGAGAAGCACAAAGGAAGGAAAATCAAGATTTCAGGCATAAGGATGACATTGAGGATTACTGGGTGAACTAAAAGGATGAATTTGAGATCATAAAGAAGAAGTATTCCAGACTGCCTACCCATTTAATCTGATTGTTCAATGTTAGGGCTATTTTCGATCTACTTTGATGATGATGGAGATTTGATACAGAGTCGTGACTATGAGTCCATCAAGTAGAGGCTAGGAGGGGGAATAGATTGGTTAGAGGAAGAGAAAACTGAATTGGAGCAAATTAACGTTTCTGTGGTCAAGTATACCAAGTTGTGGATCAAGAATAAATATGGGAGTTGGATAATTAGGGCGTTCAGTACACTTATGATTTGATGGGAAATTTGAGTTCCCAATCTACCTTTGAGGAAGATGAGTAGGATCCAAAGGGAAAGGAGAAAGTGGGGTCTCCCTTCAGGATCAAAATCAAAGGTGCCCAGGTAAAGCCTGAAGCAGAAAGGGAAAGGAAGCCAATTGCAAAGAAGAGAAAGAATTCTCCTAAGAAGGATAAATCTGTTGATGAGGGAGAACTAGAAGAGGAGGTTGAAGAGAAAGGTTCCCCTTTACCTAGGAAGAGAAGAGGATTGGTGAAGATTTCAAAGAAAAAGAATGAACCTTCGAAATAAATAGAAAACACAAGCCCTCAGGTGATTGAAGTGGATGACCCTGGAGAGAAGACACAAGTTTATACAAGGTGGTCTAGGACTCCTTCTCCCAACGATAATGTGGTGAGGGCAGAACTTCCTATGAGTGCTCGTGTGGTGGAACAGTAGAAGGATGCATCTCCCCTTTGTGATGTGCAAGATGTGCAACATGAGCCCAAGGATGCAGAGGCCAGTGACCACCAGGGTAAGTAAACGGAGGAGATCCATGACGGGGATCTGTACAATGTCAGGCAAAGATCAACAACACTATCCTTTCTTCCCTAGTTGCTTACGAGGATTCACTCGACCAGGATGAAGAGAGAATACATGTGACAAAAGAAAAGGTGCATGAGAAGGTTCCCTCTCCTACCCTGGTTGAAGCAAAAACAATAGATCATGAGGTAGGTCAGGAGCAAGGGGATAAAGAGAAAGACAAGGATGAAGAGGTCCTTGCTAAGAAAAATGCAAATGTTGATCCTTCCATGGATGAAGCTGAGAAAGGAAAGATGAATGAACAGCAACCTAAGTCTACTGTCCCCAATTGGTTGGATGAAAGGTTGAAGAGTAAGCAGATTATTGTGGAGGATACCCCTCCGAACTAGGATGACCTATTGACTAACATAGGAAAGGGAAAAGCAAAGAAGAATTCCAAGTTTATTTCCACAATTAAGAGGGATGAGGCCAATAACCGAGTGATCCACATTGCCACTCATGTTCCTGATAAGAAAAAAGATGAGGTAACTGGTCAGGATTATAAAATTTAAACTATTAATCTTGGGCCTACCTCCGTGATGCAGGAGGTTGAGGAATTTGAAGGTTCTAGTGCTACAATTCTGGGTAGGCTAAAGAGGGAGCTACAAGATAAGAATTAGTTGAAGAAGGAGAATGAGAAGCTAAGGTATTTTTACGATCTCATGGAGCCTCTACAGTCTATCAGTCAATCCATTTCTTCATTATTTGTAGCAGGTCTTCTACCTAAGGAGACTATCACCGAATTGGGAAAGATGAAAACTACCATGTGGGTCACCCATGAATGGCTGAAAGGAGTGAGGCACAAAGGAGATGAGATGATTAAGGATATTTTTTCCACCTATGGGGATGCTCATAGATCTTTTGATTGGTTGTAGAATGTGTTAGAGAGAGACAAAATTGATATAGGTCTTCTCCTACAGAAGTTGAGGGTAATCATGGACTATACTGAAGAGAAGTTGGTGAGTGATGAAATACTCCCTTTTTCAAAGGCTTCAAAACCTTGGGAGTGGTGCAAATTGCTAAAAATTAACTAGAAGGTTCTAAATAAAGTTCATAAGCAAGGGGAGAAAATTGGGACTACATCACAGGATATCTCTGGTAGGGGTAATCCATTCCTTGAAATTATGACATGGAGAAGGAAGTTTGCACCGAAACATCTAAGTCTGGAACAACTTAGGAAATGGTGGCATGAGGTCTATAATCTGGTTGATGATGGCCCAGTTATTGTGCATCAACTTGATGATGTGGCTGCATATATTGCAGTCATGGAAAAATATCAAACCCTAAGGGAAGATTGGGATGGGACAATTAAGCAAGCTATGGAAGAGATGAATTCCATTCAAAGGAGACTTAAGGTGTAAAGTATGCCACCTTTGGCCGACTTGGAAGGTTTTTTCCTTGGGGTGCAGGAGAGAATGGGGCGAGATAAAGATAAGGGTTCAACCGATTGCTAGTTGTCTTAATATTTGTGCTTCCCATTATTTCCTCCTTTGGCTTGCCTTGAAACATGTTGGAGGCCCTGTGCATTTAATGTTGGGTTAGGTTTTATTTTTAATTTCTTTTTGGCTGACCTATTTGGTGGTCGAACTTCTTTTTAACCCTATGGATGACTCATGATGTAATCTCTATAAGTATGGCATGCCGATCCATTTTAAAGGGACATAATCGGTTAGAAGATTAAGTTTGGAAGCAATAGAGCAAGAAACCTAGAGTTAGGAGTTAGTTTATTTTTGAAGCAAGTGTTGTAACACAAAATATTCGAATTGTTGTTGTTATTGGTGATTCAATACAAGCAAAGACATTGTGATTTGGTGGCCTCTCTTGGATTGATTTATCTTTCATGGCTCTTATTCTATCTTTAAAATTATTTGAGAATATTTGAATGCTATTAGATTTAGAGTTGAATGACTTCAATGATATATGTGGATTGATACTTGGAATGTTGTAGCGATCTCTGGTTCATATCTTGAACAACTTCTTGATTTTGGGATTGTTGTGCAAGGTCAACCTGTACTAAAAATTTATGTGCTTAGTTCAATTG
This sequence comes from Sequoiadendron giganteum, assembly GCA_007115665.2. Classification (NCBI taxonomy): domain Eukaryota; kingdom Viridiplantae; phylum Streptophyta; class Pinopsida; order Cupressales; family Cupressaceae; genus Sequoiadendron; species Sequoiadendron giganteum. The sequence continues at coordinate 644,912,793 of CM021106.1, read as the reverse complement.
TAGGTATTTATTCATCTTAATTGCAAAAATAAGGGTTAACTTGAATGAATATCTGTAATTTGAAAATCTTGAATTCCCTAGAAGATTGCACTATTTCTGTATGATCGCAGATTAAGTCTAGGTTAAGCAGAAATTAGTTTTGAGGGATTGGTTCGTTCCAAGTATTGTGTCACAGATATTGTTGGTCTTAAGAGTAATTTCGATTAAAATATTTCTAGAACCCTTATATATTTTTCTATTTCTTTCGTTATCTGGGTTAGATTTAGGAATTTGAGTATCAACAAATTACAAGATTTGATAATTTTAAAATTTCCAGCATTTGTTTTGTAAGGTCCCCTTGTGATTACCAACATTTCACATTTTATCACTGAGTTGTTTTATTGCATTGTCAAGACCTAACATTAGAGACCTTGGAGTTATCTCTTTGCTGATAGAGATTTACCTTTCAAGAGAGATAGGATATCATATTATGTCTGAGTTGTTGTTGTGCAGAAAAAACCATCAACAAATTGGCACTAGAAGGAGGGCCTTGAATAAGCAAGCTGGAGCGTTTCCTTAACACAATTCATCTTGAGATGTTCAGAAGAAGAACTAAATCTGTACCAAGAGAAGAAGAGTTTATGAGCTACCACCTCCAAATATGTCAAAAAGGACCAGTGGGAGGGAGGAATCATCTTCCACTCAACCACCCCCATCATCTCCTTCATCCTCATCCACATCAAGCTCATCCTCATCTCACTCTGAGGTTGGTTCCACTCAACCGTCGCCTGTTATTAATCAGCCTCTACCACCTCCACCTGCACTAATGGACTTTTTGGAAAATAACACATCGCCTCTGTCCTTCAACAAATACAATTTCATGCCCAAGAACCCTGAACACTTTTTCTCTAAGTTCCATACCAATGACCCCAATAGGATGATAGAGGAGCATATTAAGATTTTCCAGACCTCTCTGAGAGATAGAGGAATCAACCATGAGGATGTTGCATGCAGGCTTTTCCCTTATTCCCTGGGGGAAGAGGCCTTTTATTGGTACAATCACCCACCTATTGCTTCCATCCGTAATTGGACTGAACTTGAGGCTGCATTTCTACAGAATTTTAAAATCCCCATTAGTGCTAATGAGCTCTACATGTAGTTTATCAGAGTTAAGAGGGAAATTAATGAGCCTATAGGGTCATTCAATAATAGGTTCCATCAAGCATACACTAGACCTCAAGCACCTTATGTTGTAGATGACGCCACTGCCCTGGAGATCTACTTTGAAGCCCTTGACAGCCTTACATCCACCTTCCTTAAGTGGAGGAATAATCCACCAACTACCTTGCTCATTGCATATACAGAGGCTATTAAGGTCAGCACGGATCTGAGGAAACATTTATTAGGACCTGTTGCTCACCTTGGACAAGTCCAAGCTCTCAACCAGGCTTTGACTAATCATTCTCCCATTATGAATCTAGTACCATCATTACCTTTGGTCTCACACCCAGGTCCTCCAATAAATCAAGCTCAACCAATGATCACTTACCCCAGCAAAGAGCCAATCAACCCCTTTACCCATAGTAGTAGACTAGTTTTCCTACATATTTACACAATTCAGAAGTATTGAATCAGTTCATTGGTTCCAGAGGATCATCAGGATACCTACAAGGTAATGTGAACTCAACATCATACAGTGGTCTAGATAAGGAATAGTTGGATGAGTTAACTAAGCAAGTGAAGAAACTAAATATGGAGGTAACCTATCTAAGAAATCAGAATAACCAACTCGAGGCTACTCAGAAGAACATGAAATAGAATTACAATAGAGAGAATAGGGATGTTGCTAAAGGATAAAACTTTGAAAGAGGGAAATTTTTTGACATAAATCAAAATTTTGAAAAAGGACAAGGTTCTGGCCAGAACTTTGATAGGGGCAACAAGGTGGATAGGGATTCGACAGAAGACAACCACCTAGATAGAATAGGCCATGGAATACTGGACCTAATAATGGAGGAGTTCCTACTCCATTGGATCAGCCTTCTACCCAAGAGAAGCCTCCAAGTGGTGTGTATCTAGTAGAGACATCTTTGTCTAGATGGTGCAGGCTCCATAAGACAAGTCAGCACTCCAAGCTGGATTGCCCTGAGTTTCAAACTGTTGCTTCCATCTTTCAGTATGAAGTTGAAAATAATTCCAATAGTCAGGAGATTGTGCCCTCAAATCCTTATGATTCTCTAGTATTGGTACTTAACCATGCTCCACTTCCAAAAGGTGAAGAGAATGAACCAAAAGAAGAGTCAAGTGATCAAGATAAAGAGATAGAACAAGTGTTGAATGAAGATGAAATCTCTCAGTTGTTTAATAAGGAGAATGAGAATAATAATGGCCCCTTGGATGAGGAGGAAGTTGGTATTGAAGAGGTCCAAATTTTTCAGCAACCAATAAAGAAATATGATTTGAGGAACAAGCCTAATAGGATTCCACAAGCTAGAGGCCCTTTCACAACTTTTATCTCTCCGAACAATTTTACTACTCCACCAGATCCATTCACCAATAATAATCCATATTACCCTCATCTGCCAACGCATTACTTTGCAAAGGGAGGACAACCTGATGTATCAAAGAAACAATGTTGAAGCATCAAAGGACAAACAGACTGGTTGCTACAAGGAAACCCATGTTGATATGAATGTGGAGCAATTGGGTGAATACGTGACTGAGGAATTCAGAAGGGTGAAGGTAAGTCTTTCTACTTTTGAATTATTAAGAGTCCCTAGTATTAAGAATGCGATCTTAGGGTCTTTCAATTCAAGCACAACACCACAGGGAGTAACAACCAATGAAGCAACTGTCAGATCCTTTAGTTCATAGGCACCCAAAGGCCAAGGCTAGGCACAACCTCGGGACAAAGGGAAAGATAAGGATAAGAGTCAGGTTGCACAAGCTGACACCTAGTTGAGTCTATTCCAAGGCAAGATGGAAACCCCTCCCTTCCTGATTTATCTTCGTATCTTTGAGAAGGATTTGCATAATTGTCTTCTGGATTTAAGAGCATCTACAAATGTTATGCATTTTTCTATCTATAAAGCTTTACGTATTACCCCTATATCCTCTCAGAAGAAGGTCACTTAATTAAACAAGATAGAGGTAAGTGTAGTAGGAGAACTGAATATGATCCCCACGCAGGTCACATCAGATCCTAGGGTGCATTAGGTGATCAACATTTAGGTTGCTGATATTCCTAACACCTATGGTTTGATTTTGGGTTAGGATTTCACTAAGGCATTAAATGGATATACATCCACAGACCATTCTCACATGTGGCTACCATGGAAAGGACTCCCAAATCAGATCAGAATTGAAAGATAGCCCAAAATGAAGTATGTAATCACTGAATACTAGAATACTTCAAATGAGATATTAGTATTAGAGATCAACTTGGGGAACTATGTATTGGCTTCCTCAGTCTCAGATATAGAAGAGGTCTTTATATTGCAAGGCCCTTTTTATGAATCTACATCAGAATCCAGTTGTTCTGAGGAAATATTTATGATGCAAGATGAGCCTATATCAAAGATCATTGGTTCTGAAACACTGACTAAGAAATTAGATGAAACTAATGACCAAGAGGACAAGCAACTTATTTTGTTGGATAACTTCCAGGAGTTCATCCAGAGGTGTATGGAGAATCAGATTCAGCTTGGCAGGAATATGAATTTTGTAGAATTACTGCTCCCTAATTGGTGTCAAGTCCATGATGCCCCTCACTCTAAGTTGGAATGTGGCTTGTGTCAGACTATGGTGGAGTAGGTACAAAGGTGGACTAACCCAATCCCAATTGTCAGGTTGAATATACAGATAATGTGAAATGACAACAAGGGTAAAAGCCCAATGCTTCCTGAAGAGCCTCCTAGCTGCAACAAGATTAAGGATGGCTCGAAGAGATCAGGGACTGATGGCTATTGGACATTAAGATTTGATGGATCCAAATCTAAGCAAGGTGCTAGAGTAGGTTTTGAGTTGATCAGTCCTTAAGGTAAGTGGAGTTATTTTGTTGCTCATAGACTCCAATTCCAATGTACTAATAATGTGGCTGAATATGAGGCTTTAATCCATGGGTTGTTAATGACATTGAGGCCGAAAGTTAAGATATTACAAGTTTTTGGTGATTCTGAGTTGGTAGTCAGATAGGTGAGGAAACAATATTCATGTCATGATAGAAGGATGACTAATTATAGACATAGAGTGTGGGATATTATTGAAGGATTCAATGCTTTCAACATCTAGTTGATTCCTCGAAGTAAGAGCCAAGTTGCAGATTCTCTAGCACAAGCGGATAGTACGTTGCAACCTTTATCACTTTCAAGATTGGAGAAGTTTACTATGGAACTCACTCCAGTACCTTCAGTACCTGAAAACATCACCAATTTATAGGTGTTTGAAGATGATAAGCATATTCTTGATTTCATTACAAGTTGTGATGAGTTTTCTTGTCAAGTAATTGATGAGGTAGAGCCTCAAGAGGTAGAAATGGACTTGGGAGGGGTCATCAACTTGAAGACCAACACTATCCCAAGAGGTATGGTGTAGTTAGAATGAATTTTTGATTTGGATAAGATAAAAGACCAAGAACAACAAATCAAAAGGGAGTCTCTCAGCAGTCAATGTGAAACATACAATATGGGGACACATGATGACATGAAGAATGTCTTTATTGGTAAAGTTGTACTCCAAAAGAAAGAAAAGGGATTATTGGTGATTTACACACATATCAAGATGTGATAGCCTGGAGTTGTGAAGACTTAAAGACATACAATACTTCAATCATCACACAAACCATTCCTTTGAAGTCACATGTCAAACCATTCAGAAAAAAGACAAAGATCAATTAATGCTCTATTGGAACCCATCATTCAGAAAGAAGTGAAAAAGCTACTTTCAACATGAATCATATTTTCAGTGAGGCACTCAACATGGGTTGCAAACTTGGTTTTCATAAGGAAGAAAAATGGAGAAATCAGATTATGTGTTGACTTTTGGAATCTTGACAGGGCATTATAGAAATATAATTATCTAGTTCCTTCATTGGATGAGGTACTTCAGATTGCCAATGGATCTTAGATGATGTCTTTTCTGGATGGGTATTCTGGATACAACCAAGTCATGGTACAATATGAAGACAAATATAAAACTGTCTTCACTATGAAAAGGGGAACTTTTGCTTACAGGAGAATGCCTTTGGGCTGATCAATACTGGAGCTACATTCCAGAGAGCCATGGATATTTCTTTTAAGGACATCATCGGTAAGTGCATCATTATTTATATGCATCATTTGGCAGTCTTCTCTAAGAAGCAAGATAATCACATAGCAGATTTATGCAAAGTATTCCAAAGGTGCAGAGAGTTTGGCATCTCACTTAATCCAAAGAAGTGCATTTTTGGGGTTACAAAGGGAAAATTGCTAGGACATGTTATTTTAGAACAAGATATTGCCATCAACCCTGAGCGAATAGAGGCTATATTAAAGATTCAGCCTCCTACAAGAAAAAAAGACATGAAGTCATTCTTTGGGAAGATTAACTTCGTTAGAAATTTTATCACTGGATTTGTGGAGATAGTGAAGCCCTTGAATGCTATGCTGAAACAGTAGGCAAAAGTGGAATGGAGTGTAGAGGCCAAGGAGGCATTTGCAAAAATTAAGAAAGTTATTATTGAGGCTCGAGTATTGGTAAACCCGGATTATGCTAAACCTTTTTACATATATTCATTTGCTTCTGATCACTCCTGTGCTGGAATGTTAACTTAAAAGTCTGATCAAGGTGATGAACATGCTATAGCCTTCATGAGTACCCCTTTAAAAGATGCAGAGTTGAGATATCACAATGTAGAGAAGAAGGCCTATGCTTTGGTTAGAGTGATGAAAAATTTTAGACACTATATTCTAAGGAATAAGGTCTTTGTTATAGTGCCTAATCCTATGGTGAAACTATTGCTAATGCAAAATGAGTTAGGTGAATGAAGAGCTAAATGGGTAACCATGTTGTAGGAATATGATATTGAGATTTAGCCCATGAAATTAGTGAGAGGGTAGGGACTAATGAGGAAAATGGCTGAGATAGGTCCTGACCTCACAGCTCGGCATTATCATCTCCAAGAGGTATCTCCAGGAGACTAGTATGATGAAATCATTTATTATTTATTGAACCAACAATGTCCTGAACACCTTAGTGCAGTTCAAAGGTGAGCTCTGCATCTAAAGAGTAATAGTTTTATGATGAAAGGGGTTGTCTTGTATAAGAAAAATCATGAGGGCATCTACTTAAGATGTCTTAGGAAGGAAGAAGCTACCAGAGTGATGATTGAATTTCATGAAAGATATGGCATGGGCCATGGTTTTGCGCCATCCACTGCCAATCAGATCCTAAGGGTAGGCTATTATTGGCCTATTATGTTTAAGGATGCGCACAACCATGTGAGGACTTGCCATGTATGTCAGACTGTAGCAAGTAGGGAAAAACGCACAACCCTTCCACTTCAGTCGGCCATAGAGGTGAAACCATTTGCACAGTGGCGAAT